>BSBM01000214.1:5785000-6062500 GCA_027924585.1 Larix kaempferi | reverse complement strand
GGAGGTGAGGAATTCTCTCTCCTTGATCACATGCTTCCTACATACTTCACTTTGATCATTGGCACAAGTTCTCACTGTTTTAATGAAGATGAAGAGCACTACCATTCGCTTGATTTCAAGTCTCATGCATCTTTTGCTGATTTTGGTTTTGATCTCACCCCTTTTGGTTCAAAGGAGATCTTAAGAAACCATCCATCCATTCTTGGATCTGATTTAACTTCCATTGATCAAAAGTTCAAGTTTCAAGAGCTATTTGATCTAATTGGATTTATTTCTACCTCACTTGGTTTGAATTATAGGCCCCAGGATCATATTCATATTTTCATATTTCTTCTCACCATTTTCGGTCTGAAAAGCAAGTTTATAAAGTCTCCATATTCGCTTGCATCCACTGATGGAGAATTCAAGAACATGTTTTTGGAGCATGATCCATTTACTCCCAAGAGTAAGATACCTCCAGACATATCTACTTGAGTTTGGAGCAGTTAAATCTTTTGGTGTGTTACAATCCATTTTGAGGGGGGATTTTTCCCATGAGGTTTTCTCCATTTCCTCGGTTCATGAACTGTTCTTTATTTGGATTATTATTGTATTTGGGTGACCTTTGGTCTCAGTTACCAGGGCCCTATCATTTATTTTTATACCACATAGTATATCTTGTGGGGGCGTGTTAGGATATATTCATCATTCAGTTTTATGTCGGCATGCATTTTTGCATGCAACATGCATTCTGCATGCATGTCATGCAATTGCATGCATCCCATTCATCAGTTTGGTGTCACCTAGCACCTAGTCCCCAGTTTGATAACCCCGAGAGCTTCTTTCCACTCATTTTTATCCCTCTGAGTCAGTGATGTTCCCACCTTTCACCTACCACATGTGAAAGGTGCCCTTCTTCACCTACCACTCAATTACACTTCAGTTAGTTGAGTAATTTGTGGATCTCTCCTTTATTTAAGGCTATATTGACTTGTTAATTAACTGAAACACTCTGTTGGACCCCAGTGATAATAGATTTCCTATTTTGACTCGATTCATCTCCCCATGTGCCCTCCACTGTCATGTCCCCAATTTTGGCTCATCCAGTACCATGGGTGAAAGGGGACAAGATCAACCCCTGAGGGAATTAAATGGTATTAATTCTATTTGCTTAGAATTACTTTTAGCCTAAGTCTCACAAATTGGCAAATTTATTTATTAAAGGTTATTTTGATAAATAAAATTAATGGATAATGAACAAGTGGGCCAAGAGGGCACCCATGTGGAAGATGTTGCCAAAAATGGAGTAGGGTGTATTTTTGGAGGAAATTATACCACAAGATTTAATTAATTATTAATTAATTGATTAAATGATGAAGATGGAATTAATTATGAGTTGTATTATCTTTTATTAATATCTTTATTTATTATGCTGAATAAATGGAGAACATGGCCTACTAATTCGAATTGGTGGATAAGGGTGGAGGAATTACTTGGAGTAGAAGTCAAGTAAACACTAGAGTCCAAAAATGTTGCCAAAATGGAGAAAAGAGGCGTATTTTAGGAAAAGCAGCATAAATCCTGGAAAAGCAGGAAAGTTGGAAAAGCAAGAAAGTTTTGAAAGTAGGAAAGTTTAGAAAAGGAAGGAAAATCAGAAAAAGTGGAAAGAATGGAAAGCCAAAGCAAATCAAGCAAGGAAAGTATGTACACTCATTCGTGACCTATTCTCACAGGTCACCAAGCTAAGTAACTTTCTCAACAGGTCAACATGAATTCTATTTAAGAAGGTTTCCAACTTCATTCAAAAACTTTTGATCATTTATGTTTTCTCATGAGAGCTCTGATGCTTCTCTAGTTGAGTGATGTGCCTCAGCTGTGCTTCTTGGGTGATGTGCCCCAAGGCGCTTAGTTTCCAGAGATTGTTGTGTAGGTCTATGTCAATGTATTTCAGCTAGTAACACATGCTTCCAGCCTCCATTGAAGATCTACAGTCATTCGGGAGAACAGGTTCCTCCTGCAGTGATTCTCCAGCTAGTTTTGGTGAAGATCCATCCATTGAAGAAGATAGAACTTGGGAGTGCTCCCAGGGGCTGAAGGAGAGTTGGTGCAGCCATTTTTGCAGACATCAGAGGTGTACAATATCCATAACCAGCTTCATATCAGATCCATACTTCTCTTCTCACTCGTTCTCCATTCACAGCTAAATCTAGAGGAGTTTTCCCTGAAGGAGAGGGATGACTTAGTGAATGCACTCCAGACAAGTTCAGAAGCTCAGTAAGTATCCATTTACAGTCATATGACCTATATATGACCTGATCCTATCTCCATATCAGAGCCACAGTAATATTCTATTTCTTCTCTTCATACTCCATCAAATGTAATGAATATTTAGCCTGTGAGGCACTGTTCTTTTGGGACATAGTTAAATCAATAAAAGAAGGATTCTGATATATTATTTTCGACCTGCATATGTTCAGTATGTTATATCAGATCATTATTTAATTTCATAGCATATTTTATCATTTATTGGAGCAGTTTAAGAGATTAAAATGCAAGACTAGCTAGTTTGGTGCTTAATCTAGACTAGTTTCACCATATTTGCTGCTGAATCTTTTCTGAGGATCCATTTTGCATTTTGTCAGTTGGAGGAGGTTTTTAGTTCAATATTATATCCATATCAGTCCCTTTAATAAGAATTTTAATGCTTTTAACTTCGTTTTGGAAATCCTGGAATATGACTAGTTCAGCAGTCCATAGAGTGCAATCAAGCCCCAAATGACTCCAAACTTTTCCAAGTTCACCTAGTCTTCATTACAGCCTATTTTATGAGTTGCATGACTGATATATCTCTGTCCTAAACACCTTTAACCCTTACCCATTCTTGTTGGAATATGCTAGAAGCCCAGGAAGCCTCGAAGTAGGCAATAGATTTGTTCTATTGCTGAAAAGTGAATGGCTCTAGTACCTTGTGCCAAGAACTCCTGCTAAAAACATATTTTTCTGCTGCTGCACCTAATCCCATATAAATTCCAGAATCAAACTTTCATCCCACCATCCTCAGTCTATACACCGGTACCCCTCACTTACCTCCTATCCGGTTCAAAGGATTTGCCACAAAATTTCACTAGTAAAAGTTGTAAAAGTTTTTAAGTGGAGTTAATATCTGGGTCATATCTTGCCTAGGATATTATAGTGGTATCAGAGCACTTTCCTTGGCTCAGCCCATGGAAAGTTAATCTCAGTGGAAAAGTAGCTCAGCGCTATTTTGAAATTGTAGTTGTGAAATTAGTTCCATGTCATGGAAGATTTAGACTTTGAGTTGTATGAGGAGGAAGATTATTTTTATGAAGAGTATGATAATTATGATGAGCAGTATGAAGAATACTGTAGACAGTATGAGGAAGAGAATCCCCAAGAAGTACCTTCCACAAGCATGTCCTGTGAGATCATGATGGGAAGAAGAGACTATGGTTATTTTGATAGCCCTATTCAGGAAAAATTTGCATGTTCCACAGTCAAAGGTCAACCTCCTATGGAAGAGTTAATGAAAGATATGAAAACTTTATTGGATGCATGTGACTTCACAAGAATTTTTGGATCCTCTTCAAGAAGATCCTCCAATAATCTTCATCCTAAGACAACCAAGGAGAAACAGGACCCAAAACCCAATCATGAGATTGTTGACAAAATGGAAGAAGAATCTACTGCAAGAGTCTATGATGAGGATCTCAAAATCATCTCGGATGAGATTGGTACTGTTAGGGGTGTAGAACCATATTTCGGATCAGATCTAAAGTTAGAACATAAATCAGATCCAAATACACCACATGAGCTTCACAAGGAAGTAGAAATTGACCACACATCAGTTAGATGTGAACTAGTAGAATCAGTGGTAGAACAAGGCACCATAACCCCACCCATTGAAGAAAGAAGCATGATGCAAAGGTATGGACCACTTTCAGAATTTTGTACTAAATTGTGTCATGATGATGTTGCAGCCACATCAAGAGACAATTACTGCATAAGGGATTCCCTGGATGTTGAGTTTCATATCCTTGGTGATAAGGGTGAATGTAGTGACCAAGCTGAATCACTAGAAGGGTGTTTGCAGGATGCCTACATGGACAGAAGAGAATCTACTAAGGAATGTTTTAAGTGTGAGGAAGCATCTAAAGATGTGTACTCTCACATATATGTGGGGGACATGGAGATTCCCATTGATGAAGGTGTTGTGGGTGAAATATCCCTGGGGAAAGAAGAAGTTCCGGCAACAACAGAAACTGAAAATGAGGAATTGATGGAAGGCCAAACCACCAACACTCCACCTCATAAGGAGGATAAAATGACACCTGGTGAGTTATTAAATTCTGATTTTTATGTGTCATTATTTGAATCTAATATTGCAGCCACTTCTAGTGAAAATTTCAAAGTGGTTGAGCTCCCTAGTGATGAGGTTCGGAATTCTGATGTCAAAAAGAAATGCAATGTGAAGGATGGAACCTTCAGATAAGATCTTCCTGGTATACCTGGGATGAATGAGCAATTAATTTGCAGCCCAAATTATGTCGTTGAGGACCTTAGAGATGAATATATTGCAGCCGCAATATATGGATCAGATTTCCAAACTTCGAGTGCACTGCATAAAATCAATCCAATGATGGAAAATGAAGGGGAGGAACATCTACAAGAACCTTATCTTCTTGCAGGGTCATTGAAGATGGATGAACAGAAGATCCAAGAGGCCCTGAAAATTCTCCATGACACTCATTCTTCAGTGTCGAGGTTGTGGTGGGAAGTTGATTTAAGGGAAGATCAATATTTCTTTGCAGCCATGGAAAATATCTAGAAAGCAATGTCCACAATCAAAGGTAATTTCTCACAGTTGCTTTCCGATAAAAATTACATGTTTGAGCTTGTTGAATTGTTGCGGGATGCATCATGGCATGATGAAGAAAGTATTTGCATATATGGAAAAGAGAACCATAATATCAATGATGAATTGATGGCCACCCAATATTCTTTGAGAAGAACTCAAAGTGCCCTCCAAGAATCCAAGACGGAGATGTTGCTGCTTCATGAAAAGTTGCAAAGATCCCCCCTACCCTCCTACACACCATTCAATGAATTTCATTGGGGTGAAATCATTCATGATCATATGGAGGAACCTCATGAGATGGTGGATCATGAGGATCATTTACCTTTACATGTGCTTGAGGAGTGTGTGGAACAGTTTGATGAAAACCAAGCACCTGATCATTTCCTAAGGGAACTTGAGCTGTTCCTTGGAAACAATCATTCTCCCATGGAAAAGTGGGATGAGAGCACCCAATTTGTGCCAGCCAATAATGATGAAGTTGCAGCCATAAGACTGATTACTGAAGGTTGCATACATACAAGAAAGGTTCACAGTCCTTCCCCACATGCCATGGATTCAACAATAAAAATGGGGAATGAACAGTGGGTGAAGAAGTTTTTATTGTTGATGCCACATGTACCACAAGTGGATCATGATCTGCTCCTATGGGAGATAGATCTTATTGCAGCAGAGATGGCTGATTTCAACTCATGTGAATCAGCAAGCAAGATGTCTGATTCATCCATTGGATGGATGGATAGAGGTAACACAAAAAAGGGAAATCTCGAAGGTAAAAGGCTTTCTTGTTTCTGCAATAAATTTCTTATTGTAACTGACATTATCTTGAATTGTGAACAGCAACAAAAGTATATTTTGCAGCCATTTGATGTCACTCATCCACATATGGATTGGCTGAAAGATTACCTGACAAGCATGAAACCTCCTTGCAAAAAAATTTATGCTCATGGTCAAGGGAAGGCAGTTAAGCGGGCAAGTTGCCAAGAGAAATTAATGGAACATTTTACTTGCAGAAGTTGGCATATGTGGAGGGAATACACATGCTGGGAGGGATGCTTGAAGTTTTTCTCCAATGGTAGAGAGTTGAGCCATTGGATATTTTCACTAGAAGAAACATTTTTCTATCCACTTGGTTTAGTTGGCAGTAATGTCCTTTCAGTTATTCCCCAAATGAAAAGGCACATGTTTGATGATAGGTTCTTTAAATTGATTTTGAAGATTGGGAAAATGCAGTTGATACTTTGGGATCCTGGCATTAATGGGAGTGACAGATTGTCAAAGGTGACAGAAAAATTTTGGTCCTTGCAAGAGAAACAATGGGATCCATGAATTATAATCAAGTTATCCTAACTGGGTTGAAAATTTTTTCCATTGCTGGTTAATTGCATATATAGATTACAGTGCAGTTTTTCTTTTCTTCCATAGTCATTTTTTTGAAGGCCCAAATTTAATTTTTAGACTGTTCAGAGGATGGGGACATTTATAATCAAAGTGGTGCAGCAGAAGCTTGGTGGAGTCCTAACATTGCTTGAGGACAAGCAATCTTGGGAAGGGAGGACTGTCATGTCCCCAATTTTGGCTCATCCAGTACCATGGGTGAAAGGGGACAAGATCAACCCCTAAGGGAATTAAATGGTATTAATTCTATTTACTTAGAATTACTTTTAGCCTAAGTCTCACAAATTGGAAAATTTATTTATTAAAGGTTATTTTGATAAATAAAATTAATGGATAATGAACAAGTGGGCCAAGAGGGCACCCATGTGGAAGATGTTGCCAAAAATGGAGTAGGGTGTATTTTTGGAGGAAATTATACCACAGGATTTAATTAATTGATTAAATGATGAAGATGGAATTAATTATGAGTTGTATTATCTTTTATTAATATCTTTACTTATAATGCTGAATAAATGGAGAACATGGCCTACTAATTCAAATTTGTGGATAAGGGTGGAGGAATTACTTGGAGTAGAAGTCAAGTAAACACTAGAGTCCAAAAATGTTGCCAAAATGGAGAAAAGAGGCTTATTTTAGGAAAAGCAGGAAAGTTTTGAAAGTAGGAAAGTTTAGAAAATGAAGGAAAATCAGAAAAAGTGGAAAGAATGGAAAGCCAAAGCAAAGCAAGGAAAGTATGTACACTCATTCGTGACCTATTCTCACAGGTCACCAAGCTAAGTAACTTGCTCAACAGGTTAACATGAATTCTATTTAAGAAGGTTTCCAACTTCATTCAAGAACTTTTGATCATTTATGTTTTCTCATGAGAGCTCTGATGCTTCTCTAGTTGAGTGATGTGCCTCAGTTGTGCTTCTTGGGTGATGTGCCCCAAGGCCCTTAGTTTCCAGAGAGTGTTGTGCAGGTCTATGTCAAGATATTGCAGCCAGTAACACATGTTCCAGCCTCCATTGAAGATCTATAGTCATTCGGGAGAACAGGTTCCTCCAGCAGTGATTCTCTAGCTAGTTTTGGTGAAGATCCATCCATTAAAGAAGATAGAACTTGGGAGTGCGCCCAGGGGCTCAAGGAGATTTGGTGCAGCCATTGTTACAGACATCAGAGGTGTACAAGATCCGTAACCAGATTCAGATCAGATCCATACTTCTCTTCTCACTCGTTCTCCATTCACAGCTAAATCTAGAGGAGTTTTCCCTGAAGGAGAGGGATGACTTAGTGAATACGCTCCAGACAAGTTCAGAAGCTCAGTAAGCATCCATTTACAGTCATATGACCTGTAGATGATCATGGTGATGATGACCACAACGATGATTTTGAAGATGATGAGGAATATGGAGATGACGATGATGATGATGAAGATGGTGATGACGATGATGACGATGATGAAGATGAAGATGAAGATGAGGATGAGGATGATGAAGATGAAGATGATGGTGATGAATATGAGGATGATGATGATGATGAGGATAGTGATGAAGATGACAAAGACAACGACGACGATGATGATGATGATGATGATGATGATGATGATGATGATGATGATGAAGACGATGAAGATGGTGATGATGATGATGAAGATGATGATGAGGAAGAGGTTGATGATGATGATGAAGATGATGATGAGGAAGAGGGTGATGACGATGATGATGATACTGATGATGGTAATGATGATGATTAAGATCATGATGAAGATTATGATGATGATGAAGATGGTGATGATGATGAATGATGATGATGATGATGATGATGATAAATATGATGACGATGATGATGATGATGAATATTATGATGACGATGATGATGATGATGATGATGATGATGATGATGATGATGACGATGACGATGATGATGATGATGAAGATGATGATGATGAAGACGATGAATATGATGGTGATGACGACCACAAAGAGGATGATGAAGATGATTATGATGATGGTGGTGGTGATGATGATGATGAGGAATATGGAGATGACAATGATGATGATGAATATGGTGATGAGGAAGATGATGATTATGAATAATATGATGAAGATGACAATGATGATGTTGAAGATGAAGATGATGGTGATGAATATGATGATGATGATGATGGTGGTGATGATAAAGAAGAGGATCATCATCATCATCATCATCATCATCATCATCATAATATTCATCATCATCATCACCATCACCATCATCATCACCATCACCATCATCATCATCATCTTCATCATGATAGTCATCATCATCATCATCATCATCATCATCATCATCATAATCATCATCTTCCCCCTCATCATCATCATCATCATCATCATCTTCATCATCTTCATCACCATCATCGTCATCTTCATCATCTTCATCATCATCATCTTCATCGTCTTCATCATCATCATCATCCTCATCACCATCATCATCATCGTCGTCATCATCGTCGTCGTCATCATCATCATCATCATCATCATCATCATTCAGACACCCTTCAAATTGGTGTATGGGAAAGAGGCGGTTATGCCTATGGAATACATTGTTCCGAGTCTACGAATAGCGGCAGCGACAGGCATGAATGATGAAGCAGCGATGACAAAACGACTGGAGCAGCTGGTACAGATTGAGGAAGACCACTTTTTCGCAGATTTTCACCAACGCGTGGAGAAGGATCAGCAAAAAGCTTGGCATGATCAACATATAAAAAACAAACAGTTTCAGAAAGGCGACTTGGTGTTGTGGTACGACAGCAAGTTCATGAAGCATCCTGGGAAGTTACAGATGTATTGGCTCATTGCATATCGCATTAGTTGCATAACTTCAAGAGGCACAGTATAGCTGAAACAATCAGACAGAGTGATGCTACCAAAGCTAGTGAATGGTAGCAGGTTGAAGCCCTACAAGACAGGCACGGAGCCACGCGATTCCTGAACAGGAAAAAAAAAGATGCTAGGTAAAAGGATGGCGCACCAGCAAGGATAGGATGCGCAAGTCAGAGGGATTGTATCGCAGTTTGGGATCCTTGCTACAATAGGCAAAGGGTTGCGACACAGTAAAATCAGCAATAATTACATATCGTTAGTAGATGGCTCCCTTTAACGTGATAGGTCTTTCTGACAGATCTAATCGTTAGATGGCTAGGAGTGACAACGAATTCTGGCACGTTTGGCATGCATAACAAAAGGTGGCAGCATGGATGGTGGCACCATGGTTGATGCTTCACACAATTGGAACGAATGACAACCGGTTGAAGCGTGGTCGTTTCTCTCCACGTAAGAAGTTCGGTCTGAGAATGAGTGTTGCGGATCCACCTCACTGGGAGATGGAGGAATGGTATGATGACAGGATCAGAGACTTATGTGAATGGATTTGTGAATGATTTTTGAGGCACGTGTCTAGGACACGATGAAAATGCATAAATATAGGCACCGGAGGCTAGCTAAGCAAGGAGGTATCTATTAGGAGAGAGGAATCCATGTTGCGAGTGGGACATCAAGCTAGATAAGTTAGTAATTCCAAGGAGGATGTGGAAATGATCCATTTCATTTCATGTGGCAGCACACCAGGTGCGCTGAGGGCCCGAAGGAAGAGTATGCATGAGAACTTAGAGAACGAAGCGGCACAAATACTCAAGAGAAATACAGCTGAGGTTTCACCCGATATGTCTAAGTATGTGGTGGTAGTTCGAAGATTCGTTGTCCTCGTGACCACTACAATCGTAGGGGAGGAGGCCCCCTGGTTCTGGTAGGTGGTGATACCAGGTGCGAAACAGATGTGCCAGACCAGCTGGCCTATCTCATACCTTGGTGTTATCAATCACCTTTTCCTCAAAATGGAACAACTGCGTAGCGAGGCCGCAGCACCCAAAGACATAGACGATCAAGGTTTCCAGAGACTGGAGGATGAGTTTGAGAAGTACATGATAGCGATCCTGTAATCGCCGTATCAATTTGAGAAGTACATGACAGTGATCCTGAGATCATTGTATGAGTTTGAGAAGTACAAGATAGCGAGCTCCAGACAGTAAGAACAGTTTCAGACGAATAGTGCAGCGACGGATGAGCATAGTACACCATGTCCAGCAGATGTGGCTCAAGGGCGAGCCACAAGATTGTGTTGGGGGCATGTTGGCAAGCAGTTTGGATGATTCAGCTGCGCAGCATCGTGGACGCTGCAAAGGGTCAAAGATGCCACGTAAGAAGGAAAATAGTGCGCAAGTCAATAGTATTTTATGTATTTTTGGGTCATTTGGACCGCATTATGTGGGTTTTGGGTCATTTGGACCACATTATGTGGGTTTTTGGGTCATCCCTTTTGTAGAGTTTGTTAAGAAGTAGTTAGGCGGTTGCCGAAGTGGACCAAAAATGTAAAGGCGCAAGCCTATAAATAGACATAACATTGTAAGTGTTGAGAGATCCATCCATCCATCGATGAAGAAAAGAGAATTGAGTATGGATGATTTTTCCTGTTTTTGTCTGTTAATATGGGTATGCGACAGAAGAACTATATTGTTGTATCTATGGGTTGTTGTGAAGGTTAATATGATATGATTTTGAGCAGAATTACTGTGTCTCTTTCTGTTTTGCTGCTATGAATGTGATGTGCGATCTGAATACATGAATGATGCAATGTTTCCTTGTTCCAAATCCTGTTTTACTGCTAGATCTGTTGCCAATTAATGGTTTATTTAACAATAAGATATATTGAACGATGATGCATTTTTGTCTAAATGCATAATTTGAAATGTTAGATCTATTTCTGAATGCTTCGATAAGTTGATAAGTGGATGCACAAGGGTCCTTCCTCATTCGGCGGAAACATGGTTCCATCAGCTCTCCCTTGAACATCTTGGGTGAGACTTCATTTGCTCTGTAGGTGTTGTTGGATAGGGTAAAACCTGTATGGGCCGGTGCTCAGGGATATTGCGGTCGGTTGGATGTCGACAGAGTGAGGAACACCTATCTACTGGGTTTGTGTCAACATCTTTCATCATGAGAGTCTCTGGGAAGATTGTTTCTCTTCTCCTTCAAAGCCTGATTTTCCCTTCCTTCTTCTCTCATTGGTTTGTTTCCCCTCAATTATTCCTCATCTACATCCTTGGGTTCAAATACAAACCTACAATAAAAACAATACTTGAAATGAATCGCCTTACAAATCTCTTTTCCCAAGGCTAGATACTCCTAGTAGTGGTGGGGCAAGTTTTCACTTGCAGATATCATATTTTCTAAGTCCTTCTTAGGATTAGCCATCGGTGCCTCATCACATTGGTCTTCACTGTACATATGGTCACAAATGTAACCATCATAATCTATTGGTATGCCTCCATCAATGTAAATTATTTCTTCTTCCTCGTATAGCTCAAAGCCTCCATCTTGCATGACTGTAACTAGCTCCATAGCTGAAACTTGAAGATAGATCTGAGATATTTCTTCCACTAAAAGTTAATTTCCACAGGATGGGACAAGGAAAGATCTCTGATACCATTGTAATATCCCCAGATCAGAATCGTAGAATATTAATTAATAACCAATATTTGAAAAAGAATTTTTTAAAGAAAACTATGAATTAGTTATTAAAACTAGTCTTGAGGTAACTAGTCCTAGTCTCAACTAAACCCAACCAACTTCACAATTGGAATTTCTTATATATGATGAGAGTGGGGACAAGGGTGCATCAGAAAACAACATGGATAATATTGCTTAAGAATCCTCTACACAATGTACTGGGACCTTTTATGTTTCAACAACTGTCGGTGAAGTCTACACAAGGCTTCCTAGGTACACCAGCATATGCAGACTAGATGCTCTACACAGGATTTGATTACAATAAAAAGTTGTATTTCCTTTGTATAGTTCCCAATATAAATTCACACAAATGATATTGATGATTCAGGGATGTTTGACTGAGTTTGGGATGACTTGGGAGAAGTTAGGCAATTCAGGACTACTGGGGAGCACGTCCTTCAGGATGACCCAAACACTGTATGACATGCACTAAACTTATTTTTGAGACTTTGAAATGGTTCAGGGAGGTATTAAGGACCTTATACACTTTACAAAATGAAAAATAGTTTCACAGAACGCCTCCAATGATAATTTTAGTGAAACTAGCTAATTTCGTATGCAAAAAGAGCAACACTTTAAACATTGAAGTACAAGTGACTATGGAAGATCACTAATTAATTCTCAGAATAAATATAACATATTATAAACATATATTTAACATCAGCAAACATTCATTTGTATATTTATTCCACTAATTGAATCATACAAGTTCCAACTCTAACATATAGCTCACAATGTTCAAGATCTAAGTTCATGGAAACAGTAATTTATGGTGGACGAATGAGAGAAGGGTAGAAACCAATGGATCATGCCTAGGAATATATAATGGAATTATAATAACTCATCGAAGGTGCACCCAACATTTGAATCTTCTTACAGGAGCGCAATCTCTCCAACTATTCTCCTTCTCTAAGTGAATCTCATCAAAACCACATCAAATCTTCATGAATCTCTGCATCAGCTCTGAAGGATGTATCTCTTCATGAAATGGATGGATCATCCCTAAAAATCAGTTATCAATGGATACACTAAATTATATTTAGAATAATAGAACGATAACTATGGGGCACATCTCGCACAGGTGGCTAAGGGTGCATCTCCAAAGCCTAGAGAAGCACTGAGATTTCTCAATCATAAACATAGACTGTCCAAAAGATGTGAAAGTGGTGAACCCTCCTTATTTTATATATACGGTTATTTTTGAGCAATTTAAGTTGTTATTAGACCTCCTTGACCTCATCCAATTTTCCTTCCTTGACTCAGTTGGAACTTTGCTGCTTTTCACACTAAATAGATTTCTTCCTTTTGGAAATTACGCCCTCCTTGCTTTTCTTGATGTTTCCTACTTTTCACAACTGACTAGGTTTTATTATTTTTGGAAATTGCACCCTCCTTTTTTTATTGAAGTTTCTTTCTTTTCACAACTGACTTCTTTTCTGCACTTGCCTGCTTTGTGCACTTTCTTGCTTTATGCACTTGCCTTCTTTTTACTGCTTTTTCCAGTTTCCTTCTTTTTGCTTTGCTAATATTGTATTTCAGTTTCCTCTTTGTTTCACAACTCATTGAACTATCCTTATTTCCTTATGCGCCCTCATGGGGACCTTGGAATATTCCAACTCATTATCACATTTAATAATAATTAAATATAAAAATATTAATTGCATCACCTCCAATTTAATTTATTCTAAAATAACTATAGAACAAATTATCTCCCTAGCTAATTTATTTAATTTCCTAAAGTACTTGGCCAAAATTTACTCCCTTGTTAATAATTTTCCACTAGATCCCATGGATTTGGATGGGTTAGTGGTTTCTCCATGGTTTTGTCAAAATGGGGACATGACATACAAATTTTCATCACAACTATCATCCTTACAATGCAATAAATATATGTGCAAATCATTTCAATTCAATTTTTAAATTACAAGTCCATTCCTCTATCATTATTTTCTGGAACATATTTTCAACACAAATATGCCGCCTATTTTTTTATGCATAATATATTTACTGGATATTTTCATAATTTAGTTAACTCATGATTAAACAGATAGTAACGATTTAGTTACCTCTTTCAAACCAATCATTGTCTTATTGGCATATCAGATGCTACGTGGTCAATGTAAAACCCTAGAACAATCTGAATAACAAATTGATTTCACAAGATTTATAATTAGTCATCAATAACAATAAATATTAAAAAAAAAATGTTTTCCAAACATCCCATTATTCTAATCCAAATACCAATACTTCAAACAAACAGAAGGACAATCAATAATACTTACTTGAACTCGTAAGCTAGAATTACAGT
Source organism: Larix kaempferi (assembly GCA_027924585.1). Taxonomy (NCBI): domain Eukaryota; kingdom Viridiplantae; phylum Streptophyta; class Pinopsida; order Pinales; family Pinaceae; genus Larix; species Larix kaempferi. The sequence goes on along the minus strand of BSBM01000214.1, from coordinate 6,048,351 downwards.
TGCATAACTTTTTCCATCAAATGTCCATCGGTGATAGATCCTCAGGAAACCATGTTTGTGGGACCACTCTCCTCTCAAACAACCTTTCAGCCATAGGTTGAGAGCCTCCAAACCCTCACTAAGAAATACCAAGTTAGCCACAACATCATCATCAAAAATATACCTACAATCAAGCCTCCATCACCACCAAACACCTAAGACTCTGAAAGGAAGAGGAACAAGGGAGGGAGAAGATCCCCTTCCCCTTATCCTTCCTCATGTTTAATTTTTCCCATACTTCCAAAGGATGGACACATGTTCACATGCAATAATTCCCATTCAAAATTCCATTTAATATATAAATAGCTCATAATTACCTATTTTGCTATTTTCTTTTAACAATCGCTTCTTCAACCTAAGCCATGATTAATTTTAACTTAATTTGTTAATTTATGCATTTATATTCTTATGAACCCCCATTCCCTTTAAATACTATAAGTATAAACCTACATAATATAATAGTATTGTGTAGGAATAGGACCCACTCATGTGGCCATCATGAGTATATCCCATGCCTACACTATAACCTCAGCATGTCCCCTCACACTATTGAAATAAGTGATGGGGTGGGGCATTATATATTCCCCCCCTTCAAGGAAATCCACCCTGAAGTTACTGTTACAAGCTTCCTAGCTATAACACTTTTAATTCCTCCCTTACACGCCCTCTCCCATAATCATACCATCCAATCAACCTTCGAACACCCCCAATACTCTGGATGGTGTTGCTCGCCATGCCACGAACCCTCTTCTGCAACTAGTATAAGGCTCTTTGATCATGGTGTTACTGCAGAAGGAATCAGAATTTCCATCATAGATCCTATGAGGTGTGAGTATAACTCTTTCTAGATCCTCCACTTCCGACATTGGTCTAAGGATTAAGTCCTTTCAGCCTTAACTGATCTCTATGCATCCAAGGCCCCATATAGAGGGTACCAGGCATCTGGTCTAGTGCACTAAACTATGTAGACCAGGAATCTCTTAAGGATTGACCAAAACTCCCTCCACAACTCCCACCAGGAAATCAACCCTAGGAATCAAAAGTCCTCCCCCATATAACTCCCTCTACAACTGAAATACCTCAAGATGTGGATCATCGGCAATTGTATAAAGGAAAGGAATTCTTGGAAAGGTATTATTGAGTGATTTGGTTCCCATCCCATAACTCCATTTTGGTTATGGGATTCCACAAGATCGTGGTTCTAGAATGACCTGTCCTCGATGGCCCTAGAGGGGAATTTTTGTAACATTTCCACTTACAATCATATCTAGTCAGTCAATAATTATCATGAAACAAGTCCATATCCATAACCACATCCCTTCATAATTATCTAATATTAAGAAATCAAGTGCAATTATTGCATCACATCATGTGTACTAACAAATCAAGAACACATGCTACCATAACCATCTTTCATAACCTTAAATGATGTCATCGTCATCATCACTAGAATCCCATAACATAAAATAAAATAAAACATATGGAAACATCATCAACATAGGATTGCATAATAACCTCATCATAACAATATATGTGGATCATAATAATGGGTAATTCATAAACCAAGATCGTAGATATTTTATCAAGGTCAGATCACACCTCCCTCATTTACTCCCTCATAACCATTTTCCGAGAAATGTTGAAAATATTACGATGGAAATTTACAATGGGAAAATTTAACAAAGGTTGATCTATAACGCCAAAGAAACACTACATGAACCACTTTTCCAATAGTGACACTTTCTTCATAACAGACCATATGTTGATAGTTTGCAATACATTTGTGAACATAGTTTTATTATGACTTATCTCTCAAACTTCAATTGCATGCCATTAAAACGAAGCCATTAAATATCAATTCAACATCACATTCTAGGAAATAAATACTCTATGCATCATATGAAATCTTACAAGGTATCAAAATAAATATCCTTATCATATCAACATCACATATGAGAAAATAAAAGCATACCATGAAATCATCATTCTGTCGAGTATGAAAATAAGTATCCCAATCATAAACACGATCACATACAAGAAAAGAAAAGTATCACATGAACCCATCATTATGTTGAGTATGAAAAATAAGTATCCACATCATAAACATCTAATGCTAGATCAATATCATCCAACACCCATCTAGTACACAGTTATTCTCTTGTACATGCTATGGATTTCATATATATTTCCATATTAAAATTTTCTAGTAAGCCACACTCATATTGAATGATAGCAAGGTATTCCTAAAAACAATAATTTCAATAATAGTCTTATTAATGACATCAATAATATGCCAAAGATCCTTAAAATTTAAACTAGATTTCCATGCTTATCATGATATTAAAAAGTGCATTTACTATTGACTAATCACCTCTTGTAGTTCTCTCCTTTCATCTTAACATGAGGTTTTGATGCCACCTCTCATATTGGGATTAACTCATCCTAAAGAATAATATTTATTAGTTCATTGTCATGTTTAGTTCATCCCTCTTAAGGGTATAAGTAATGTTTTATCAATGAAATAGATATCCAATAACCTTATAGGACTGACAAATGACAATATGAGTTGTATATCCCAGAATTTAGAATATCTTCAATAGATTAGGTTTTAATTTTACTTCACTAACAAGGATAAACTTTTATCACCAAGATAACGATCTCAAAATTAAGGTATGTAAAATGCATCCAAACCAGTTCTCATGTTGGTGCCACATAATGGTGGAGAGTGTTGGTGCAAATTCATCAATGGATTATGAAGACCCATTTGAAATATGAGAACGAAATGTAGGCTAGAATATTCTAATTTCAGTCATATTAATTTATCTAAATTATTAAGTGAGCTTAGGAGATATATTTTTGAATAAGTAACACCTATAATGTATAGTGAACAAGCTGAAAAGAACACCAAAAATTGCAATTTTACAACATCTTTCTTAATCCCATACTCTAATATATTTTATAGTTTAATAGCATCTACATTTGCAGAAACTAAAGCTGTTTAGTTCTAAATGGATACGAACTTCGATCTTGGTCTCTAAATTTCGATTTTGCTGAGGAGAGAAATCCTGTGCTGAGAGCAATCCAAAATTCCACTTCTGTCAAAATCCCTAATTTCACGCAGCAATGACAAGCCAAAAATGAAAATGCTCAAAATCCAATTCTATTTTGACAGAAATATATGCCATATTGTTTCTGGTGCATCTCTGAAATTTTGGATCCTTAGGGTCTAAAACTTCGACCTGTGGTAGAATGAACTGTGATATTTCCAACCCCATAGATCTAATATACAATGTATTCTCCATGAGAGAGATATTCTAAGTGTCGCAACATGACCTTTTTATGGGATGAAACAGCATAGCGAACTTGTACGGAGTGCCACATGTCACTGTTTCAACTTAGGCCTCTAAAAATCAGTCCTGTGAAACTACAATCTGTGCCCTAACTGCCACTTTTTAAGGAATTCCATTTGGAGCTTCCTATCCCGGGATATGACCTTTGTTCCTAGGTCACCTGATTAGGTCTGCATTCTGGAAGAGGCAGAAACCCTAACTTTTACGAATCATATCTCACAAAGTAAAACGAATCTAAGGCTAAAATTTTTACACAGGGCACATCCATGTCTAATATTCGGCCTATAAAAAATTCATATTTTGAACCTTCGCCAAAAACGATTTATAGCGAAAGTTCCACGATGACTATTTTTTACTATAGCAAGCCCTAGCTTCCAATTTGTCGCAAGTGCAACAAGTGTCATAAATGCCATACAATGCCTTTCTTCAGGCTAGCTCTAATACCATGTTATTTTTTCATCATTTAATTCAATATTATCTGGGATCTTAACTGAAAGAACAACATGTACAACATATCAAACACAAGAGACAAGAGACACAAAGCATTTCACTGGGGAAAACCAAGAATGTTAAAAACCTCGCAACTTCCTCAAAGATAGAATAAGCACCAATACAAATATCACCAAGATGAATCCCCAAAAGATAGATGTCTTCAGAAGCTACTCCTCCTCCACTTGTGTGCACTCCTCTCTCTCAACTATGCGAGTTGGATGAGTGAGTGAATGGATAAATAGAGAGGTGCTCCTCTCTATTTATACTTTTCCTTTACTTGCCTTTTACCCTAACTAGGACGACCTCCCTTAGGAGAGTCTAATAACCCATTACCACTTGAAACTAGGCCAACCCCACTAGGGGATTCTAATAACCCATGAAAGACACAACTCCGGGGTCTAATGCCCCGTCATACATGGGAGAATGGACCTCAATGACTTTACATGACCCAAGTACAATAATAACTTCTCTGACCGAAGGAGTAAACATCTCCGTCGGAGGTACAACAATAAAATACAAATACAATATAAAATATACAAGTGAATACATTCCGAAGTTACAAATACATCAACACTCTCCGAAAGCAAAATATCAAATAATCAAACGCTAGTATTCTTCTTTGTTCCTGACTTTTATAAACTTCCTAACGCTTCCCTAACTCGAATTCCATCCATGAGCTTCATGCCAACTCAATTTGGGAAGAGATTCCAAAGAATGCCACTTTTCCCTCCAAATATAGCCTCCTCCTTCACTCAATTCGAGTAGGTGTCTCTTTGGCTGCCCTAACTCCCTTGTGCACCTTCTTGGAGGCTATTTTTAGCCCTGAAATGTCATTTATATCAGATTTCAGCCATCATATCTGATTTTTTCATAAGTTTCATAGGCATCTTCATCATTGGTGTCATAGAATCTAGGGAATCTAGCCCAAGTGTCCCACTAGCTCCAAAATGCCTCTTCCTCTTCCATGGGAGTTACTCTTCCTCTACATTTCAACCTCATTGAGTCATGCCAAGTATTATTCCCTTCCAACTCCCTGTTGTAGGTACAACAGATCCCATGTTCCATTAGAACATGGGAGCCCCAAGATTTTTAAATCCAAAGGTAATGGTTTAAAAATTCCTTTATCATTATGGGGTTTTCCATCATGTTTATTATGATTTCATACCTTTACATTTGGATTAATATAATTAGGATTTTTTCCTTTTGAAAATTTCCAGTTTTTTACTATTTTTCTGAAGTTGCGGGAAGCTTTGACTTTTCTCTGAAAGTCATTTTCATCCCGCAATTGCAGATTGCGGGAGCTTTTTTTTCCTTTTTGGGATATTGGCATCCCGCAACCCGCAAGATTGCGGATTGCGGGAAGACCTTGTAAATAGTTTTTGAACTTTTCGTTCCGCAACCCGCAACCCGCAATTGCGGATTGCAGATTGCAGAAAAGTGGATTGAATAATAAAATCGCGTTGTATGTTTCTGCAACCCGCAAGTGCGTATTGCAGATTGTGGAAAGATTATTTTATTTTGGAAAAGGAGTTGTTTGTGTTCCTACAACCTGCAACCTGCAATTGCGGGGTGCGGATTGCGGAAACTCTTTTGTCCATTGATTTTCTAAGTTCCGATCCCGCAACCCGTAAGTGTGGATTGCAGATTGCGGGAACAATGTACATAGTTGCAAAATGAACGCTCGCAACTTGACCCCGCATCCCGCAAGATTTTATCTTAGTCGTTGATTCATTTTAATCCCACAGCCTAGATTTTATTCTTCGAAAATTGATAAATATAGGGTTTTTTCTATTTTTCCTTATCATTTTCATTTTCAAAAAATTGCCTTGTTGAGTGGATTTTCACTGCGAGTTTTACCGAGGGTCATTTTCACTATTTTCAGTTAATTCAGGTTGGTTTTCCTACCATTTTTGCATTCTGTTGTTTACGGTTTTTGTTGTTTGTGAATTAGTTTTGATTTTTTGTTTTTTTTATTTATCAGAATTATCCAGTCTTTCAAAATGTCACAGAATACTCGGTCTAAGACTGTTGACAAAGACCTGTTGACCAAGGACCAAAACTTTGGTATCTTCTCAAACACCAGTGACAAGATTACTGAAACCTATCAAATCGACTGGTCCAAAATCTACTTAAATTTTTATAACGATTGCAAATGAGAGAATTAGGGATTCCCAACTTCATGCCATTGCTGCCAGACCCCCTATCCTTCCTTATACTGATCCGGTTAAATGGATTATGGACTATGCTAACCCTAAATACCGGTCATTCAATGACAGCGCGGGGTCACAATTAGCTACCTTCCTCCCTGAGGTTTTCATCAGAGCCTATGCTCTTAAACCGGCTATCCAACCCCTTAACGTTGAGTTCGTAGATTCTTCTAAGTCCAAGTTTAATTTTAACGAAATGCTAAAGTCATGGATGAATAAACCTAACAGTTTCATTCCTAGGGATGATAACTTGTACCCAGTCTCCTGGTTTAGAGAACCTTATTCCCTATTGGCACCCATGCTATGTAGACTGTATGGTCTCCCAAATTGTTCGGTATTTAAAGCTGAATGGGATTTTGTTTCCCATCATGTCCTAACGACTGGTGAGTCTTTCCCTTGGACGTCTATCCTATCATTTGAACTCAAAACAGCCATTCATGCATATCAGAAAGCGTCGGCTCTAAGGAATCTGCTTTTCTTCTTTTTAGCTTTTGTCATTGATGTATTTTGCACAGAATTTCAATATCCCAACATGGGATGGCTTTGGACTCCATCAGACCCTCCTTCCCATATTTATCATTCTTCATTGTGGGAGAACAATTACATTCATATTTGACATTTGTGACCACTTCCTTGGAAGTATTTATCTTAAAATATTCAAAGAGAAGGCTCATATTTCTCAGTTGATGCCAGAACTTTCATTACCACGATTGGTGATTGGTATGTGGGTGAATCCTTCTCATATATCAGAGTTTGGGGAAGCGGCTCTACTCACCTACTACCCAAGATAGTTCCTGACAGGTTGGTCATTGAAGAAGTCTCCTATCAGACTTGTATAGATGGTGTATACTTAAAGCTCACTGGTCCCAAAAGGAGGGGTTGGCCTAAGTTCCCCTTGAACCTTGGAACATTCGCCATCCCAACTTCAACTTGGGCAATAGTGTTGGGTTACAAAATGACTTCTTTGAAATCGGGATATGCTGCCAAGAGAAGACATGATCTTAAGGGATTTCTTGATGCTCATTTCAAGCAAAATCATGTGAAGGGCGGTGTTAACACCCAAAAAGTGCTCACTGGCTCATTTCCCTATGCACATGACCCTTTTGTCCATTTTTCCTACCATTTTTGCCTCTAAAACCTTCAAAGGGTCACCAAAAAGACCATAATACACCTTTTTCCCCTCAAAATATGTATTTTTCCTCAAAAAACCCTCAAAAAGGGTCCAAAATTCCCAAAAATCAATTAAAAGGGAATAATATTCAAAAAAGGAAAAAGAGGAAAAAAAATACCTAAACCATTTTAGCAATACCATTGGTTTCCTCAAACCATGGTTGTATTTCCCATCACCAAAAACTATAAAAAGGTGATAGGGGTTCCTCACTATTGACTCCATATTCATCCTATCCTCACGCTGCCAAAATCGATCTTGAGTTTTTGCCCAACCATTGCAGCATCTTGGAGAAGAGAGCCCATTGGAAGATTGGAGCATGTCAACATTGCATCTGCCCCAACTCAACAATCCTCACCATTGAGGTATATTTTTGCAATCCATTGCTTGCCCATCAATAGAAAAATTTCCAAATTTTTTATTTCTTGTTTCTCTTATGGATCTCATTGTTTATTGCTCTTAAATCTAGTTTTTATTTCATTGCACATGTTACATCATATTTACTATTATTTACATTTGTTTTTACTTTTACATTGAGACTGCTGCTACAAGTTAGCAGGTGCTCATTAGCACTATCTTGGGAGAAATCCCAAGCAACAGTTTTTGGCGACCCCGTTGGTTTTCGAACTTTGAATCTTTGATTTATATCTATATTTTAGTTGTTTTTCCCCTTTAATGTTGTAGATCTACCATATTAGTCAACCCCTTGCTTGCTTCCCTAGCCATTGGCCTTTTCTGCATCCTAAACAGCCCAAAATTTCAATTTTGGGTTCATTTTCGGCGACGTTTTCCATTCGTCGCATCGCGGCTTTCGGCACCGAAAGCAGCGATTCACATCGCGGCTTTCAACCTATTTTTTGTGCTCCACATCGCGGCTTTTAGCCTTGTTTCTGCAAGTCACATCGTGAGTTTTAGCTTGGTACCTGCGATCCGCTGCGCGGGTTTCGCCTATATCACTGCGATTCACATCGCGGCTTTTAGCCCAAAATCCGTGATCCACATCATGGGTTTTGCCACAGACAGTCGTGATATCACCTGTTTCGTCTGACCCATTTTTCTGATTTTTTTGCTCATCTCGGCCCATTTTTTCCAACCACCTTTCTTGCAATTTTTTGAAAACCTACTGTCTCATTTTGTAGCATTAAAAAATTCATATTTATTTTCTTTTATGTGTTTTGCTACACCATTTTAAAAAATTTCAGTTTAGTGAAAGAAAAGTTATGAAGCATTTTTTTAGTTAAAAATATCATGTTTTGCAAGTTAAAATCAGATTTTTAAGTTGCTTCATATTTCACCCAAGTAGGACATTAGAGATTTACTCATTTTTATGATATTTTCTTTACCTCAAACATTTTGAAAAATCCATATTTTTTGAAAAGGTTATCAAAAGCATTTACATTTAAATCGGTTTTCATATTTACATTGCTATCTACTTTGCAAGTTGAAATCCTTATTTTAATTTGTGAATTTTTCGCCCAAGCGAGGCATCAATGTTTAAGTACATAACCACACCATCACACAATCTATCATAATAAATCCAAGTGAGCCTTAAAAATTTTCTTAACTCAACCAACATTCTAACCACATTTGGGAAACACCAAAAGAATATTGTAGTTAGGTAGGACTGAGGGGATAAGTATCCAAATAACACCCCTCACTCACTTTCATTTTGAGACATATTGGTTGACATTTACAGTACCAAAATCCCCTAGTACTTGTTGGCACGGTTTAAAACCAATTTGTCGGAAATGCCTCTCCCTTAGGAGGGTCAAAGTAGCCAGACTCGTTCCAGAGGCCTGAGTCGACTACCGCAATCCATTCAATCCCCGAAGGACACCTACTCGATGTTCTCGTTGTACCACCCTTGTGGGAGTACAACGGTGATAGAACAAGAGCTATAGATTCACCTTTCTGGACGTTTCATGAATGGGGTATCTTAGTGGCCTATCTTCTAGGATTGTCTACCCGGTGTCCCTCCTGGTAGGGGGATATCTAGAATTTGGTTCTATAATTCATATTGTCTGACTTGGATTTCATCACCTTGCATAGGATATGCCTTGTTGAGTCATAATACTTTTTAGTTAGGTGGTTGCATGCTCTATTACCTCCCCTTGGTCAGTGAGTCTACCATTTTCTATTTTTAGGAGTCGTTTGCATGTTGGTATTTTGACCACATTTTTTTATTACTCCACTTATTATAGCACAGCTGTTATAATAAGTGTTTTGAGTTTAGTTGTTATCCTGAGTGCCATTATTTTTTGCGCTCCCCTCCTGCACACATGGTTGCATTAGGGTTTTTTTTGAGCTTTCCACTCAACACCACCCATTTTAATAGACAACTGTCACCATTGAGTCCCCGAGACGTTCTCGGTGTTTCAGGGGTGAACACCCTCAATTCGGTTCACTTGACACCACACATCATAGACGTAGAGCTTTGTCACTCGAATCCACACATCATCGACATAAAGCCCCATCATCCGATTTTGATGCACCTCATTTCACATCTGACTCTGAGGAAGAATCTGAAAATCCCATCTACACCACACCCACTAGACACATGGTTGGTACAGCTTTTGACCCTTTCTTCACAGGGACTGTTGGTGGAACATCAACCACCCCCGCCACCACAATGACCACCACAGTAGCCACAACTGCCACACCTCCCTTAGGGATTCCCAACATGGGACCCACACCTACCTTAGGTATGCCCAACATGGGACCTACACCTACCATCACCATCACTACTCAAATCCCAGTAATTACTGGAACCATTCCAAACCCATCTATAACTCATGTTGCACTTGGAGGCGCTAGCCCCTCTCACACATATTTAGGTGGAAGGCACATCCCTTTTACAACTAATATCCCCCTTGGGGGCAGTGGCCCAATTCATAATGCTACCACTGGCACTTATGCCCCAGCAACCATGTCACACCCCCTGCCATTCATGGCTAGTCTGAACTTACCAGACCTGGAAAGTTTAACAAATTACCCAATTAGACATGACCCTACTTGGCCCCCCATGCCCACAAAGCTCCCATCAGACATCCCAAAGTTTGAAGGGAAGGCGGGAGAAGACCCACAAAATTGCGTTATGTTGTTTCACCTATGATGTTCCTCAAACTCCATAGTCGATGACTCTATTTGACTCCGACTTTTACAAAGAACTTTCACTAGCTCAACATCCAAATGGTATATTGAGCAGCCACATGGGACACACCCCATGTTTACATCCCTCGCCTCAACTTTCCTACAGTTCTTTCAACTACCCGTACGCTATGATGCAGGAGTAGAAATCCTACTGTCTTGTGGACAGAACGGCCACCCATATCACAGATCATATCCATGAGTGGCGTAAGCGCCGTAGTCACTGCAAGATCAATATAGACGACCGTATCTTCCTGGATTGGTTCCCGAAATCCCTCCTTCCACTCATAGCCAAGGATGTAGCTTCTGAACAACCCCAGTCAGAAGAAGAAGCCATTTTAAAAGCCCAGCAGTTCGACTTGATCTACGCCCAGTCTGGATATTTATACACAATCTTACCGGATGCCCCATGCGGTGGTCCATCCCGGAGCAACACGTCAGGGGCATCCCATGTCGCTGACAGTATCATTGGCCAGGTTATGGCACAAAACAAACCTTTCACCATGATGAGTACCATTAATGCCCCAGACCTCTCTCGGGCTACATCTCATTTCGGAGCTACAACTTCGTATGCTCCAATGACGCACACCCACCACACTCATGGACCCTCATGTCCCCCACAGTGTTATGGGAAAGCACCCTCAGCTTATGCACCACCTACATATTATAACCGACAAGCCCAATCGGCTTATTATCCTCAACAGGTAGCACCTCCTGACCTAACACTTCCAATAGCTCAAAGTTACCAACAAGCACTGAGTCCACCTCCGAACCCTACCTCTTACTACCCACTACAACCTACTCCAACACCTGCTCTCCCTCAAGCCCCACCTACTGCCCAAGGGAAAGTATACGCGCAACAAAACCAACCTCACAACCAGAACAACCAGCGTAATCAAGGAGGTCAACAGAACCGCGGGAGAGGACGCAATCGTGGAAACAATCAGCCTCAAAACTAGGGTGGACAACCACCCAATCCTCCAAACAACAATAACGCTGCCTCCGCAAACCAAAACCGTGATCATCCATCGAAACAGGGAAAAAATCCTAACTTGAGAACAAACCATCAGTGTTCCATATGTGGAGTATACAGACATTACACGCATAATTTCCCCCATTTGGATCGAGCATGCCAACTCTGGACCAATGATTCCCAACGCCAAGGGAACGCTGCACAACCAGCACCACCTCCTCAACCGCAACCCATGATATTGCAGAATCCTCTTCCCAACCAAGGAGTAGTAAACACTTGTCCAATGGATCCCCCACAAGGATTCGCTGCACCACAACAACAAATTACCTATGTTGCAACCGATTACCAGCATACAAAGTCGAGCACTCACCATCTGCTAATGATGTCATAAAATGACATCAACCTTCAAACTCCCTGAAACCAATACGGCTCCCTCCCAACTGATTAGACATTACGCAAACCTAATCTGCCAATGGAAGGGGGTCCAAAAGTCCCTCGCGGACCCCTAAGACAAATCAACAACAACCCTAACGCTCATGCAGCTTCAAACTATAACATTGTAGAAGACTTAGCCCAGTCCCCCATTGCTATGTCCGCTCTAGAAGTCCTAAAAAACTGTCCTGTACAGAGGAAATTATTATTGTCCATTATTGGTGCCATAGACCCTGACGAATCCCATATGATGGCTTTTGACTTAGACCAACTCGAACCACATTTTCCATCGTCACTAGCTTTTCAGGTTTCTGTATCCATTCGAAACCTTGTCGTTCATCGATGCATCATCTATGAAGGTGCCTCCACCTGTGTTATGTCGACTTTTGTCCAGCAGAAACTGTATCCCCCGCACTTCAGCCATCAACTACCGCATTGAGAGCTTACGATGGTCGTTTAGCCCAACCATAGGGCATGTTAGTTAACGTGGTCGTACAGCTTTGGGGCAAAATGGTTCTCATAGACATAGAAGTCATAAACGCCCAGCTTGATTACAAACACCTATTAGGACGGAGTTACATGTATAAAATGAAGGTTGTCGCTTCATCCGTTTTTCGCCTCATGATGTTTCCCCATGAAGGATGCATAGTCAAAATCGACAGGATAACATACTATGATACTAATGCCCCCGGAGCACCTAAAAATTTTCTACCTATGATCGAGCAACCCGTTCAGAGTGCACCCACATCATTCGTCTCCTCAGTCGGACCCTGGATATATTCGGATACTCCCATGACCTCCACTTTCCCATCTGTCCCACCCCCGCTATGAATAATTGAAATATCTGATCTATCCACCCTTTTGCACAATACACATCCACATACTCAACAACCATCATTACTTCCACAACCACCCATGGTGCGTAGTCACATCGGAGCAACACCGATTCATACTATCCCATTTTTATTTCCCCCTTCAGGCGCCATCATCACACTAGTCATGGCTACACTTAATCTCCCAGGATTAACATTAGGACTACCTGTGTGGTACCTACCTGCCCCAACCTCTCCCTCGACACCGAATGTCATTTTACAACCGTTGCAACCCATCAATACTTCGAGTCGTCCACCACCCAATGTAGTGAACATCCAAAATCAACCACCTCCAACTGGGACCACTGCATCAACATCTAGTAATGCTCCCCCTCAACTCCGTTACAATGGGGACAGAGGCCCACAAACCTACACGACTGGACCCACAACTCGCACCGCCCCATCGACTCCCAAGTTGGTGAAGAATCCCCCAACAATCCGTGTTCCCCCTAAGTGCTCTTTCTGCGATGATATAGGCCATGCTACCCATCAATGTCCACAATTACCAGCACTTCAAGAGCATATGCAAATGTTGGATGATGGCACTAACATTCCAATTGTCAAACTTGAGCTGCCCCCTCAGCCTCGTGATAAATCATTGCGTACCAACCACCCTTGTGCGATATGCGGCATCTACGGCCATTATTCACATCACTTCCTCGATCTCCCAGATTATAGAGCATCACTTTACGAATTGAATAATACCGACCTAAAGATATCCCCCCCACTCATTGAGGAAATATTCCCCCCAGAATCTCCCCCCTCAGAAGAAATCAATACCATTTATATGATTTCAACCACCTACAAGCCTGAACCAATTGATTTTATGATTCACTACTTCCGTAGCGATGAGGAAATCCTAGAAACACTTACTGCACCAGACTACCCCTGGGATGATATGCACCATCAATCATATTTCATCCCTGAGGCATCTACCTCCACCACGGCAAACCAACTGTCCGTCAAATCAAAATATTTTTTACCAACCAAGGTAGATTGGTTCAAAGATCCAATCCCACCACCTGGTGCCTTTAAAGAAGGTAATATGGCCAACATTTCTCCTATCATAAAAAATTGATATCTCCACCACCCCTGGAAAACCCGAGCTTATCTCCTTAGGTGCATCATGCACTGAAAAGGAAACCCAAGCCTATAAGAAACTCTTCCAAGAATTTCGCGATGTATTTTCCTAGTCTTACACCGATATTCCTGGTCTTGATCCTACCATTGTAGAACATCACATAGAAACTTGGCCTAACATACCTCCGTTCCGCCAGAAACAATTCCCCATTCACCCATCTAAGCTTCCAGCCGTCAAGGCCAAAATTGAGAAGCTTCGAGTAGCAGGATTCATATACCCTATTGGTTATACCACCTGGGTTTCCAACCCAGTTCCAGTCAATAAGAAAGTAGGCACCATTCATGTCTATACTGATTTCCGCGACCTCAGTCTTGCTTGTCCCAAAGACAACTTCCCAACACCATTTATCGACCAACTAATTGATGCATGTGCGGGGCATGAGGTACTATCTTTCATGGATGGTTTTTCCGGGTATAACCAAATCCAAATCCGCAAGGAAGATCAATACAAGACCGCTTTCACTACCCCATGGGTAACCTTCGCTTATCGCGTCATGCCTTTCGGTCTCAAGAATGCTAGAGCCACATTTCAGGGAGCCATGACTTATTATTTTCATGACCTAATTAACATCATATTGGTTTATCTAGACGACCTCATGGCTCGATCTAAGAAATGGTCTGACCATCTAGACGACCTTCGACAAGTCTTCTTGCGTTGTCGCAAATACCAAATCCGCTTGAACCCACTCAAGTGTGTCTTTTGCGTTCCAACAAGCCATATGTTGGGTTTCATCATTTCAGAAAAAGGGATCACCATAGACCCTTTAAAGTTCCAATCCAGTGGACCTACCATCACCTCGTACACTAAGACAGCTACGAAGCCTTCAGGGGAGATCCAACTTCTTCCGCCGCTTTGTTCCTGATTATGCCACGAGAGTTCATGGTTTCCTTTGTTTACTACGCCTTCATACCCATTTTGTATGGGATGACCAAGCGGAAGGAGCTTTCACAGACCTGAAGAAATCACTCACTAATGCCCCCTTGATTTCTCCTCTGGATTTCACAAGAGACTTCATCCTTTACGTTTCGGCATCCGATTATGTTGTTTTTGGAGTACTTGTCCAAGAAGACTCTGCTCATCAAGAGCATGTCATTTACTATGTAATCCAAACCTTATCAGGCCCACCACTACGCTACCCACGTGAAGAGAAAATGGCCAGTGTTCCCCACCCACCGTTGTTCTTGGATCACATACTTGTTCCTCTATTGAACACTTCCTCCTTGCTTAGCCACTACTTTTGTTCGGTATAATTTTATCCATTTTTCAGGTCGATCAATTCCCTTACGAAAAAGGCACTTAGGGAGTTTCTGTTAAGCTCTTTTCTGAATCCTAAAATAATGAAAAGATCGTCGAGCAATCTTGCTGCCTTTCATGCTCATTAAACGTATTTGAAAGGGAATCTACCTGGTATAAGTTTACCCCTTTTCCGGACCTTGTAGACTAATTACAAAAAAGGAATACTCTAGTCACATCAACCAGAAGATTTCTCCATTTGCATCATTTTATGCTTTTTCGGGCCTTGGAGACTAACATACAAAAAAGAACACCAGTGGAGTCTACTTAACACTTTCAGACTCTCTAAAATTGAAAGCAACCAAGAGCAATCACCGTCATGGGATCATATAAATCCACACAACGGTACTTCTCCACTAGTTTAGAGTCTTCTTATGGCTTTCAGACTCCTTAAAATTGAAAGCACTCACGAGCATGAACAGTCCTGGGCTCGCACAAATCCATGGGACAGTACCATTTTGTGAGCACACTTTTATCCCTTCTTGGAGCTCATTAAAACCACGAAGAAGGCCCCAATGGTACCTCTTGGCACCACAAAAGATCATGTCTACTCACATAACAGCTTCCCCATTATGGTCACCTTTGTTCAGAGTATTCTGCAATATGTCACCCTGAGTCTCCCGATATTATACATCAGCTTGTCCCCCCAGAGTCACTCTAGTCTGCAGTACTTACCCCTGATCCCTTAAAAGCTATGATCCCCATACCTAAAGGTAGTTTCATATGCTTCCAAGTCAACCATGTCATCATACTCTGAACAAAGGAAGTTTGAGTCCCCCCACTTTAAAACACAAAGCTATTTCCCATCTCCATAGTATGTCAGTCCCACTATTAGTACTATCCCTTCTCGGTTGTACACCTCGCGCTCCTATCAAGGAAACATCATTGCCTTGGTAGTTGTAATATCTCCCTCTGTCGACGCCAACCAGTCTATTCCATAGGATAGAACCAGAGGTCCCTGTGCCTTGGACTCATCACCATTAGTGGTGAGTGCCTACGGATCATTTTGAAAGGATTCCATAGTGCCTCTCCAAATGATTGTTTCTCACATTCTCGATGTCAACACCTTGATTGCATCGTTGATATTCGTACAGAATACAGATCCTTTCAGTTATTAATCGAAGACCCCGGATGTCACCTGACTCTATCACATTTATGAGTCTACTTTAGGAACAACCAGTTATATGTTCCTATGAATATTCGGGTTGCGTTCGACGACAGTGTTTGGAAGTACCACAGTTGTATACTCCCTCGAGTGTACAGTTCAGTATACTCTTGAGATTTTGACTCATAGTTATTGAGCCCCCAAAGTTGTTGGACACCTTCATATTCATCATTTTATTAGTCATTCTAACACCACGCAGAATGATTGATGATTTTCCAGTGTATCAGTTTTTCAAATCAGTCATGGTATGACCATGAGTATGTCCCAGGATTGTGTCCCCTCTGGACCATTATGATGTACACAGTCGGTTTATATGTATTGATCAGGTCCCCTTTTTGGGCCTTATTGTTATTTTTATGTCTTTATACGAGCATGGGTATGCCCGCCTCGCCCATTATCAGATATTATTCCTCATTCACTTTTAGGACATGTATTTTTAGTTTGTGCAGCTTGCATGGGCCCGGTGTTCCAATCTCCAATTGGTCTCTTCTCTCCTCCAAACCCCAGGAACAAGAGAAAGAAAACTATGATGTATATCGGCCATACAATGAGCTCCTGCCATCACACATCAGGGGGAAATCTGTTAACACCCAAAAAGTGCTCACTAACTCATTTCCCTATGCACATGACCCTTTTGTCCATTTTTCCTACCATTGTTGCCTCTAAAACCTTCAAAAAGTCACCAAAAAGACCATAATACACCTTTTTCCCCTCAAAATATGTATTTTTCCTCAAAAAACCCTCAAAAAGGGTCCAAAATTCCCAAAAATCAATTAAAAGGGAATAATATTCAAAAAATATTCAGAAAAGGAAAAAGAGGGAAAAAGAGACCTAAACCATTTTAGCAATACCATTGGTTTCCTCAAACCATGGTTTTATTTCCCATCTTCAAAAACTATAAAAAGGTGATAGGGGCTCCTCACTATTGACTCCATATTCATCCTATCCTCATGCTGCCAAAATCCCTCTTGAGTTTTTGCCAAACCATTGCAACATCTTGGAGAAGAGAGACCATTGGAAGATTGGAGCATCTCAACATTGCAGCTGCCCCAACTCAACAATCCTCACCATTGAGGTATATTTTTGCAATCCATTGCTTGCCCATCAATAGAAAATTTTCAAATTTTTTATTTCTTGTCTCTCTTATGGATCTCATTGTTTATTGTTCTTAAATCTAGTTTTTATTTCCTTGCACATGTTAGATTAGATTTACTGTTGTTTACATTTGTTTTTACTTTTACATTGAGATTGTTGCTACAAGTTAGCAGGTGCTCATTAGTACTAGCTTGGGAGAAATACCAAGAAACAAATGGTTATGATCATGAAGATCTTCCTAATGACTCCATATATCAGGGAGTAAATACCTTTTCTGAAGTCTTGTCTAGGGCTAAGAGCAGAGATGAACAGAACCATATCATGCAATATCAACAGGGGCTTAAAACTAAGGTTTTAAGATACATGGAAATGGAACTTAAACTCATTGATAAAGTAAGAAAAGATAGAGAAGAGAGGGAAGCTTAGAAATCAGCTGGTCCATTAATGCTGACCTGCAGTGAAGGAGATAAAGGAAAAGGCCTTATGGAAGATCCTCCTAAGCTGAAAACTACTGATGAATTTAAAGAATTAACGCAATCATCTCAACAATTAAAGAAATAAATACTAAACATGACTTCAGTGTTGGACACCCAAGTAGTTGCAACTACTAAGCCTATTGCTGATACTCAAGTGACTACTGTAGTTACCCAGATTTGTGATGATCAAGCGATAGTTGTGACTAAACCAGCTAAAAGGCAGAAAACTCAAACTTTTGCATCTCAGATCTCTACCTTAGACATTATTGAATGTGATGTTGAAGATGAGGTACACCCTTTTGTGCCTGTGATTGAAGAAATAACTGAAACTTCACAAACAATTACAGATTTATTGAATGCTATTGAAATGGATGACTCTGTCACAGACCAGCAGATCCTTGGAACAATTTCTGATGTTGTTACCACAACCTCAACACTTCTTCTTTCTTCTATTCAAATTCTTTCAACCTTATCATCTGGGGTAGCAATACCACCTTCCATATCCCAGTTATTTCATACAGTAACTTCCATTACTGCCCCATTTCCAGCTAGCTCAATTCGACTTCCCATTTTTCCATCTATAGTTGCAGAGATCCAGTCTTCGACTGTCCCTATGCAATCACCTCCATCCATTTTATCAACACCATCTACTGATGAGAAAACTCCAGTTCCTCCTTCTCCATCACCAGTTGATGACACCCATGTTCCACTTTCTGAAGCTTTCACTTCAATCCCTTCCCCAACCTCTGTACTAGCAGTTGTTCAAAATATCCCTTCATCCCTAACTACTCCCCAAATCACTATGTCTATACCTAGTCCCACTACTACTCAGGCATCCTCATTGGTTTCAATAGTAAATGTGACTACATCATTTGTTGAATTGGTAGTTGAGTTTGAAGAAGATATTGTAGTCCCTCTTGGGGATTATTTCTACAGTAAGGCATATAAGGCAGTGATGAGAAAAGGAAAGAAGAGAAGCAGGGATCAAGGTGGAGTGGACTCATTGGAGGCACCCACTCCTAATCAAATAATTTGGGCTAAGCAATCTGACAATATCCAATAGGAAGCATTGGATGCTGCTGCAGCCATGGGTGCATTTGCAGGTGCAAACTTTGATTCAATGACAACATTGAATAGGGAGATTGATTTGAAAAAAGAAGAATTGAAGAAGCTTGAAGAGAAATTGGCGAAAACCAATGAGGAGCATGAAGCTTATATTGGTGATCTCAGAAAGATGTTTGAATATAGATTTGAAGATTTGCAACTGAGGAATACCTCTCTCCAAGCTCAATTACATGATGCACAAGTTGTGAATGATACCAATACACAAAGGATAGTTGTGCTTGAGAAACAATGTGAGGATGCAACTGCAAGTGCAACCTCCTATGCCTTCTCTAGGATTTCCCAGATGGAGTTTAAAGACTTGGCCATCCAGATCAATGAAGAACATTACAAACTATTAATTGAATTTTTTGGCACTCTGGATGAAATTCGAGAGACTCACATTGCTTTTGGCAAGATGTATGTTATTCTTGATGGGCAGATATCCAAGATACAACAAGCCTTGAAGGCCAATGATGATATTGTGGGATGGAAGAGGTATATAAAGGATAGACCAGAGGACATTCCTATCCTTAGTAGTATTCAGCTCAAGAAAATCAGGACTGTGTTGCGTGCTTGGAATGACTTCAATGATATGGTTGAAGATACTATTCAAAAAGCATAGGCTATTTGCGGAAGGAGGTGGTATGCTATTGACAACATCATGGAAACATTGCAGTTCCCTACCATGGATCTTATTGAAAATGCTTGTCCAACTAAATTGCTCATTGAATAGGTTGAACGTCGATGCGAGGAGGCCAAGGAGAAGATTCAGCATCTCGAGCATATCAAGATTGAAGACGTAGATCAGTTAATCAGGCAACCCATTGCTGTGGAGGGCAAGATCCACATTTTTATCTGTATTTGGCATAAGTTGGCTAAAAACGAGATTGAAAGTTTCACGTGTGATGTCCAGCTGGGGCTTGAGTCAACAAATTATCCAAATATAGATGAGTTGTTAGAAATTTGGGCCAAGTGGCAAGATTTTATTGGCCATTAGTCTAATTCAAATTCTGTAATCCATGTTTTGTTGGAATTCACTCTTTGTATCATTTTGTAATTATTATTTAAAGGGTAGATCTCTCGTAGGAAAGGGATGGATGGGTTAGGGAATAGAATTTCCATAAGAGACTGGAGATGCTCTGTTGTTACAGACTATATAATATTTTGTAGGCCTTAATACACAGTCAGTTTTCTTCAGTTATCTCTTTTTTATAATTTGTCAAATGTCTTTGATAAATTGTGATTTTGATTCAACACATTCATTAATACTGTCTATTGTTTGCAATCAGTAACTTGCATTGGTCTATATTTTATATTTCTCTCAACTCATGATCTCTGTAATTGATGTTTTAAATGAATGTCTGTATCTAAAACATTTTATCTATTTCTGCAAATGATTCACAGAAAGCATTAAGTTAATGTTAATTTGTCAACTAACATTCCAGATGCAAGATAAGCTTGTATGCACTTAATTCTTAATCTATTGTTGGTTGAATGTCTTTAATTGATTATATCTTGAATTACTGAGTCAAGTTCCAGTTTTGTTAAATTGGTGAAAAGATTTAGTAATTTTCAGATCAAGTTGTCTTGTGCACAAACAAATCTTTTCTTTTAGAATAGGCCTGAATTATATTAGATTTCTTTTCAAAGTTAGACTAACTCTTAGGATCATTAAAACTCTTGTCTTTCCTCACAGGAAGACAGATCCTTTCTAGGATCAAACACTCACAAGTGCCAGTGGAGGCCTTTGTATCTGTGGGTGTTAACCACACCAAACAGCTCGAGGATAGGGTAATACTTGCGTAGGATTATATGAAGCCTTTGGCTGGGTTTTCATCCCTTGTTGTTTGCCTTGGACACTATTACAGCAAATACACAACTGAGGCATCAAAACTCCCCCAAGAATAGTGGTATCCACCTTGGATTCGAATGGGTGAGAGTGGAATGCCATGTGGCATGGGAAATATAGCTTTGTGTGGGTCCCACACCATCCATGTGTCTCCATGACCAAGTGGCATATTATTTTCTCATCATAAATATTTGTTTATCCCTGTTAATATATTAATGTCAATCTAAAGTCCATTTGTGGTTTATTAGTCTCCTAATTCCAAATTTAATGTCTCCACCCAACCTAGGAAACTAGTAGATTGGTGGAATTTTCTCCTTTTGGAATTTATTTGAATGGGAACATTACATTGACATAGGAGTAGAACTATGCTCATGGTCATCTGTTTCATTTTTTAACAAGCTTGACACAGGAATAGAACTATGCTCATGGGGCTAGTTTCATTTTAATGCAAGCTTGAAACCAAAGGTAAACTATGCTTGGGAGGACCAGTTTCATTTTTACACAAGCTTGAAACATAAAATAACTATGTTTGAAAGGACCCATTTCATTTTTTAATGAGATTAAAATGGAATGAAAACTATGTTCATGATGTCCTGTTTCATTTTTTAACGAGCTTGAAACAGAAAGGGAAGTATGCTCATGCCTCTTCATGGCTTCCAAGAGGACGACGCTCCAGAAGGAATACATGTCGAAGGATAAGCCTCAATCATGGCTTCTAAGAGGTCCTCATTGGAAGGAATATAAACCATGTCAATTATCGAATCCAAGGTTAAAGAAGATGAGCAATCAAAGAGAAGCCCGTGTTCAATGGAAGTTGGAATCATGGGATATATTGCCTCATAATTTACCTACGGTGGATAAGACACCGCATAGACATAAGTTAGATGATCGGTAGTCGAACGAGAGTTAACAAACGAAAGTTGGTCGATAGTCACAATGTGTCCGTCATGAGGGAAAGACAACACTCGGAAGAGTGTGGACATGAGAACTTTCATCGCATAGACATAATATCATCCAAGCATCATATTAAAATCCAAAGGACTCGGAACTACCAAAACATCAATAAAGACCTTTTTTCCACCTAATGAAATAGGCAACTGGGGAACAACCCCTAGAGGTTGACTTATTCCTATGTTAAAAGCTAACATATTCTGACTAATTGGTACAAGCTGTGGGGAACCCATAGCCTGCCAAGCATTTGAGGAAAAAATTCTAACTACGGCACAATCATCAACTATAGTATGAGGTACATCTATATGACCAACCTGCACAATGATTTCGAAAGGCGGATAGGAAGGAAGGCAAGGTGCAAAGATTCTGTTGCAATCGATAAAAATAAATTGATTCTGAACCAAAAGTGGAATACCATAAGCCTCATTACTTGGAGGAGGTTTTGTAATAGAAGGAGTAGTGCCCCCCAGCATGGTAGAATCTATATTAACAAGAAGAACCTGAGTGGTATTAGATTCATTCTCTAACAGGAGAGTGGGATCGATCGAGGATGAAACTAGACCAACCATTTGGGTTTCACTCTTCAAGGGAGGAGTGGGATCGATCAAGGATGAAACTAGATCGACCACTTGGTCAACCGACGGCAAGTCAAGAGATAATTTACTACAACTCGTTGGAGGTTGTGATCAAGACACAAAAACATCATCCAACAACCATGAAGCTTCGTCCATGCGAGGACAAATATAAGTGTGATGCATGTCCCTAAATAATAAGCAAGGATTCTTGACTTTAATTTTCTGACTCTTAACCAAAGAGTCATTGGTTGATGAGGTATCATCAGTATGATGTCTAGAGGCTGACGATACGAGGCATTCTGAATCTTGTGACCATACTTCTAAGACCTTGGGAATACCAGGGAAATATTTAAGAAAAATTGGCCCCTTGCAAAGCCTGCAAGGGAAATTAGGTTTGTGAAGATTCGAAATAGGTACATCAATACTCCCAGCAAGATGATCAATGGCTGGTGGGTTTCCAACATGATGGTCATAGGTTAGATATTTGACCTTCTACTTAGTGTTCTTCTTCTTAGCCTTCCTTTTCTTCTTCTTCTTATCCACATGCTTACTAACGTCATAGTTTTCAGCAGGTGAAGAGGAATAAAGGGAAGCAGACTCCACATTTAACGAAGAAGGAGAAGGATCAACGTGAGGTCAATGCTCTTGTGGGGGAGGACTGAGATATGAAACAATCAGTACACTTGGGATAATCGGATTGGAGAATAACCATACTAGTAATCATATATTCAATCTAGGAAGGCTCAATGTGTCCATGAAGGGAGGACCAACACTTCCATATGGAGGAAAAAAAAATACATACCGTGAAAAGGGGTCTCTTGGTTGTAGTCCCGGAAGATTTTTCCATATCTAAATTCTCTAAGAACCTCTAAATTACCACACAAATCAAACACTACTCAAATCTAAAAGAAACAAGAAGTATGTGGAAGGGATGGATAAATAAGTCGGATTCTCATAGGATTATCAAATTTTTGCAACTCACGATATACTGTAGGTTCCAACAGTTATACTAGGCCCAATATTTCAGAGCACTAACCAGGGAGGATTAGGACCATACCCCTTACCGTATAACCAGACTACCTAGCAGTATGTGCGTAGTAATATCCCCGAGTGTTTCTCTCGATGTATTGCAACAATAAGATGGACAATAGGTTTACTCGGATAGTTCCAGGATGCTAAAGGGGTCTCCCGATATACGCAAGGTATGTGGGAGCTCAAATCCGTAGTAGTGTTGTCTAATGCACAATCATACGAAAGAGGCCTTCCTATATATCGTCGAGTACATGAAGTACCTTTCTATATACTCGAAGGTACGTGAAAGGTCGTTCGATATACCAATGAGTACGTGGAAGAACCACACAGACCCCAGAATGCAGTACAGGAAAATAACGACAGCTCCTACACTTTAAGACACCAGAACACGTCTCTAACCTATCAGAAGTTGCTAAAGATTTTAACTTAAATACTGCTTGATTTTATCTTATGCGGTTAAGTGGATGCATGAAGTGTAGACTTGTAAAGTAAACAGATGCACCACTAATCTAAATTAAATTCAAATATTTCATTTTTCGATGAAGTCCTACTTAAAAAGAGAGTAAGAAGTTCTTTTTCCCAAGTGAACAACCCTATGCAAATGCCATTTGAAATTTTCCAAAAATGGTAGAAACAAACCAATCTACACCAAAGAAAAAATTATATAAAAACCTTAATATGGGTCAAAGAGACTGTAGGATACACGATTCATGGAAATTCATTTCACTTTAAAATGTATCCAAAATACTAGTTTTGACTAAAGGAGCCAAACATGGCTCCAAATCTCAAGAAGACCAAAAAAAAGAGACATTTTTTTATTTAAAAAATAATGGGAGAGCAGATCTTTAATGAAAAGAAGAAAGGAACAAATCAATGTTTCCAAACAAGAAAGAACATTTCCTAACCCCTAACTATGAAAAATATAAAAGCACTTTTCTTTTCTTTTATAAAACTCAGATCTGAAACAAAACAAGACTAAAAGCAGGACTCTTTTTGGAATTTTCATAAATATTTCAAATCTAAGAAAGAAAGCGAAAATAAAGTTATTTCCTTAAACTAATATGGAAACAAAATATTTTCTTCTCTTCAACTGTAGAAAGCAAAAAACACTGTACCAACCCAGTCACAAACCAAGCAACGGGACATTGAAAGGTTTAGGCATAAAATCAATCCAAAAATCAATAGGTCGACACGGGCTGCAAGTTTACACTAGAGCATCGGTGGGTAATCGAAGCAGTCTGCTAAAGTGAAAAGCGTGGCAAAGACGCACTTTGTCCAAATTCAAAGCGCGTTAGACTGATAGAGGCTCATTGTACATGAAGTTAAAGTGCGTCAGGCGACCCAAAAAATTGAAAAACGAAATATTTTCAAGCCAATCAACAACATTCAGGGTGTGATACCTAAAGGGAATTATACAATGGCACATATAGTCATATCTACCAATTAGATGTGATCTACCAATTGAAAATTAAGCCAGATATAATCAAAAATAAGGCAAGCAAGGAAATCTACAACTTAAATAACTCGATCCCCAATGAATTCGCCAATTTTGTTAACGGATAAATTTGTCGGTGTGGACACCAACTTATCTCCTTAGTCCGAATGATTCGGATCTAGAAAAAAGCAAAACATGAATGAAAACCTTTCCCTATATCTATCAAATTACTTGAATACAAAGAGTCCAGTCCATACCTTGTTTACAAAGTTCGTCCTCGTATCTTGAAGCTTTCGCAATCTTGCTTATTGGTGAAGAGATTACCTACAAAAGACTGAAAAGGACAAAGACAAAATACTACAAGATAACATGATACATCTAATCAATTGACCAAGGATAAATACTATAAATGAAATTGCACATCATTTATGGGAAAGGAAGACATTGATGTATTAATCAAAATAGAGGAAAGAATTACAACCAATGAATCCTTGGTGTTGAAGATCCTTTCCAATGGAACCTTGCCTCAAATTTTCAATCATGGAAGAATGGATTCCTGGCTCAATTTATAAAGCATTTGGATACCCTCATTTGAACCCCCCTATCCCATGAACAGGAGATTCATTTATAGGCCAAAAGATTTGAGGAGGAGAGGAGAGGATTATGGAGAAGGAGGAGGTGGGATCCTACTAAGCTTGGAGACGAGTAAGATCCACCCTATATGGAAGGGATAAGCCTCCACGAGGGTATCCTTCGAGAGACTTCTCGAAACTTCTCTTTTTTCCCTCTGTACAAGAACTAACGCACCCTAGACACTAGAAACATGCGTCGATGACACGCTTTGTAGTGTATCAAGGTGCATTGATGAGGAAAGGACACACTTTGTTAGAAGGCAAGGTGTGTCGATCTCTCTAAACAAGGATTTTATAGGGAAAAAACCTCATGACTCATCTTCTAAGGATTTTGGTCAAGTACTTCAGGTATTTAGCCAAGGATAAAGTGCACATGGTTCATAATCATGATGAGTACAAAATTTCTATGTAACATGCCCGATTTTTTAAGATTGATAAACGATCCCATTTGGCATGAACCACATTGGCCACATATTCCTGCCAAAATACCATTGAATATCCCGAAATTCAATGCTAAACCTAGGGAATATCCAAAAAATCACGTCATGACATTCCATCTTTGGTGTTCTTCGAACTCATTGATAAATGACTCCATGTGATTAAGGATATTCCAACGAACACTCACCGAAACGAAAACAAAATGGTATATCGAGCTTCCACAATAGTCTTTCAAAGATTTCAACTCCCTTTCCGTGCAGTTTTTGACACATTTCTAGCTTCCCATTTGATATGAGACTGACACGGACCTCTAAACTTTGTTGCGGCAATCTACTTCCACTCACATTTCCGATCATATTCATTAGTGGAGGAGACACCAAATATTAATTAAGGCTCCTATTCCTGACCAATTATTGGTTGATTGGTTCACAAAGTCATTACTGCCACCTATTGCTAGGGATGTTGCAATGGATGAGGTTGTTACAAAAGAGCAGGAAATAGCTTGTTCTCAGTATCTGGATTTGGTTTATTCCCAATCTGGAAATCTATGAGAACTGATTCCTCATTCCCCCCGCCTCACTGGAAATCCATCTAGGCCCGCTACCGAACCTCCTATCGATGGTGTAGTTGGTTTTGTGAAGGCCTAGCCTCCAACCAAATCTAGTGGACAAAAAAACTCTACTACTCCACCTCAAAACCAGGTTGCATCCAAAAACACTGCTTCTCCTGCTCAAACATCCAAGGTGAATGCGGTTCAATCCTCACCACAACAATCCAGAGGAAAAAAGAAGAATAACAAAGGGAAACCCAAAAAATATTCTCCTCAACAGGAAAATCCCAAAGCACAACAAACCAATGCTGATAACAAACCTAAACAGAAAGCTAAGTTCCCCTACCTTATATGCCAGGAAGACCACTATACAAAAAACTATCCTTATAAAGAGGAAGTCAATAAATTTGTCAAAGGATATTCCCGCCCGGCAGTCTTAACTGACCCTTTCCCACACCAACAACAGCAAATGGTCGCACACACCCCCCCGCAAAGGGGCAATTAAAATTATCCCACCCAACCAGAGACATCCTCAAATCGTGGCATCCTTATGATGAGTAAAGATACTGTCCATATATCCACTCAATCAAAGACATATGATTTTGTTCCCAGTTCAAACAAGAATGGGAATTCCAAAGATAAAACTCCCATGGAATATCTTCCCTCTACTCCTCCTGCTACAGGCTCTCTTCATATCGAGAGGCCTCTTACTGACACTGTGTTGTGCCCACCAAAGCCCACCATTTGAAAAGAGACATTCAATCCAAATGTGCAAGCTTCCCAAAATTACAATATCGTTGAGGATTTAGCTCAAGCACCCTATGCAATATCCACTCTCGAAGTTCTACAACACTGTCCTACTCAGCATAGAACCTTATTATCAGCACTTGGAGCTATCGACCCAGAATCTTCTAACACAATTACGTTCAATTTGGAATATTTTAAGCCAAGACTCTCTCATCAACTGGATTTTCATATTCATACCAATATTTGTGGAAACAACATCCATCATACCATTTTGGATGAAGTAGCTTCCACCTCTATCATGTCTTAGTCTTGTTGGAGAGCTATCGGCTCTTCGGAGGTAACTCAGTGTCCTACTAATTTGAAATCTTTTGACGGTCATGGTTTTCAACCTTACGGACTCATCCCATCACTCGTTGTATAACTAGGGGGGAACCGTATCTATCCACATTGAAATCGTATATGCTCCATTGGATTACGACATCCTATTAGGCCGAAATTGGTTTAATGCCATGTCTATCGTAGCATCTTTTTTTTTCATTTGGTCCAATTTCCTCACCAAGGGAAAATTGTCACCATTGATCAGTTATACTTTTGCACTCTAGATATCCATTCCAACACAACCAACAATGTCCCACTGTTGACACAATCTTAGCATCACTATGAATACATTGGCGTTGGTCCGCTGAAATATTCCTCCATCATTGGAGTATTCCAAGATCTCCAACCCCCAATATTTTCGATCAAAATGATCTCTTCAAGTACTTTTCAATCCGACGAACCTAACGATTCTTGGGTTATACCTAGTCCCACCGATTGTGAAACCATTGGTGATTGCATGCATCTGAACCTTATTCAATAAACATACCACGCGATTCAATCCGCTTTCGATTGGATAGATACTATCGACCACCATATGGTGGCACCTCTCCCATCTCGGATCAATTCATCCCTGCCCTCTATTGACTCCCCCTCCCAGACTTTTCCTTCCAACGAGTCTATTATGGATATCATGAGCATTGATGAACCACCATGGGAAGATCACCATCATCAATCACCCTTCCCTATGATCCATGCAGTAGAACCTGACACAAAATACATCGTTTCACCGGATATAGTCCAAACTAAGATTTCCATCCCTACACACGATGTGTTTTCCAAAGGAAATATAGCGAACATCATGGAAACTATTCCAATTGACATCTCCGTGAAACCTGGTATCGTGGAAGATATCCATTTAGGAAAAACATGTACACCTACTAAGGTGGAATTTTATACTGCCTTATTTAAAGAGTTCCTTGATGTTTTTTCCTAGAGTTATTAATAAATGCCAAGTATAGACCGCTCTATAGTGGTTCATGAAATTCAATTTCATCCCAGTTCCTGACCTGTTCGGAAGAAACTCCAACCCATTCTGTAATTTCCCTTGTTAGGAATTTTATTAAAATGGCAATTTTCCACTTTTTTCCCTAGTTAGACCTTTGACTAGTTTTGATCTCTAGGTCCCAAATTTGCCCCAAATGATCCCAAATATTCTGAGAAGGTATATGAATGATATTAGAACATAAATATGTGTTTCAGGGATACCTTTGGACCTTTAAAATACTTCTGCAAATCCTCTTTCAATTCTGGTCAATGTAGGTAACTTTACTAGTGATTTCCCTTTGACTAGTATTGGTCTCTAGGTCTCAAATTGACTCCAAATCCCTTCAAAAATTCAAGGAATGTGTATGAATGATATTAGTACTTGAATATTATTTTTAGGTATGACATATGGCCACCAAAATACCTCTGCAAACTCTCTTAATATTCTGGACCAGGTATGCAATTTTACTAGTAATTTGGGGTTCAAATCCCCCTGGGGTAAGTACTGAAAATGGCTTCCCAAATGCCTCCAAACCCACTCAAATTTATGAACAGAGGTACGTAATGTGTTAATTATGTTATTAAGGTCTCATATGCACCATTAATGGTTTATTACAAATGTTCTCACACTCTCCCATTCAACTGCAAAAATCACCAATTCGACCCTTGGGGAAATGGCACTATTTCTTCTCCCAATGCAATTAAACTGAGTAAAAATACTTCAAATGCTCAAGTACAGTACATGAAACTTGTATAATACATCCATGGAATTATATTGATCACAAATATATCAGAGAATCATCCATTCATTCAAAATCATCAGCATTATATTGATTCACAACAAGGTAGTGGGGAAATGGCACTGTTCTTTCATTAAAATTGAGATTTATACATTTCTACTTGGAATTTCAACTTGAAACTTTCTGGAGATGAATAAAATATTATTTAATTCATATTAAAAAATAAATGGGGCATTATAAGCTCCCCCAAAGAGTACAATAGCTCACCAAAAACGCCCTCCCTCAAGGATCAAGAATATGCCATCAAAACTGGAAATGGTTGAAGAAGTGAGCTGCAATAGAAGAAACCATGAGCTGCCATGTAGCTTACACCTGCAAATAACGACTCCATTAAAGCTCCAAATGAAAGGTCTGAATGTCCTTTCCAATTACCAACTTGGATGGGAATCTTTCACCCTCGAAATTGGCTAAGGCAATAAACTAGTCATACACTAGCTCTCCCTCTTCACAAATGCAATTGCAAATTCTACAAATGATCAAAAGCTGGTTTCATTCTTTTTTATTGACATTTATAAAGTTCTAATGTCATCCATGGGTCTAATTCCTTCCAAGAGACTCATGCCAACTCAAGTTGGGAAGAGATGCCAAAGAATGCCACTTGTACAACAATTCCTAGTCTCCCACTTCCACCAAATCACATGTGGAAGCATCTTAGCTGCCCTAACACCCTTGAGCGCCCTATTGGATTCTATTTTTATCCCTGACATGCAATATATGTCATATGTCAGTCTTCAGGTCTGATTTGTGTCATAGGTGTCATAGAATCTTCATCATTGTTGTCATAGAGCTAGGGAATCTAGCCCAAGTGTCTCACTAGCTCCAAATTGCCTCTTCCTCTTCCATGGGAGTTACTCTTCCTCTATATTTCGACCTCATTGACTCATGACAAGTATTATTGAACTTATAACTCATCCCAAGAACATTAGGCTTCCCATAGATTCGAAATTGCAAGAAGAGAATGCCATGTGCCACATACATTCTAGCTTGTGTGGGTCCCACTTCCTCCATGTGTCTTCATGATCAAATGCCACTTTGATTTTCACTTGTATATATTTATTTATCTCCTTTATTAAATATTTATGCTATCCTAATGTTCCAACATCATTTATTATCCCCATTATTTACAATCCCAAAGCTTCCACCCCAAACCTAGGAAACTAGTAATTTCCCTCCTTGGCAATTATTTGACCTTTAGCATTAATTTGACAAACACTAATGAATATGGCCATTGTGATTAGGCCATTGTGACCCAATGCCAATTTTGGGACATGACACATTCATCCCTGCAAAACTGTAGCCATTAAAGCAAAAGTTGAAAAACTTCTTCGTGTCGGTTTCTTTTATCATGTCCCATTGACGGACTGGGTGTCCAATATCGTTCATGTAGCTAAGAAATAGGGTACGATTAGAGTTTGCGTCGATTATAGGGATTTGAAAAAAGCTTGTCCCAAAGACAACTATCCAACTCCTTTTATTGACCAAATTATCAATAACTCTTCCAGGAGCGTCATCTTTTCATTTATGGATTCCCTCTCTGGATATAATCAGATTGAGATACTCCCATCAAACCAGTACAATACTACTTTCATCTTCCCATGTGGGACCTTTGCATATCGCAAATTACCGTTTGGTCTCAAGAATGTTCAGGCCGCTTTTCAACGGGCCATGTCGTACGCATTTCACGATATCAAGCATGTTGTGGAACTTTATCTGGATGACCTACCTGCTCACTTTGATGCACGAGAGGTCCATCCAGATCATCTAAGTGCCATATTATCATGGTGTCGCCACTACAACATTCACTTGAATCCTCACAAATGTTTATTCTGTGTTGAATTCGGTATATTGTTAGGATTCATAATCTCCAAGGATGGCATTCGCCTTGATCCATCGAAGGTGGAGGCTATTTTAGCTTTACCTTCCCCAACCAACATCCCAAAACTCCAAAGTTTGCAAGGGCATGCGAACTTTTTACATTGCTTTGTCTGCAATATGTTCGAGATAACTCAAGGCTACATGAGGCTTCTCAAGAAAGACATTCCTTTCATCTAGGATGGTGAAGCCCAACAGTCTTTTGAAAACTTGAAAAGGGACCTTACCAATGCTCTCGTGTTACAACCCCCCAATTATACACGGGAATACATTTTATATCTCGTTTCCTCTACTACAACCATTGGCATGGTGCTTGTACAGGAAGACAATAGTGGTTAAGAACATGTGGTCTACTATCTCAGTAAGAGTCTCATTGACTCTGAGACACGTTACTCGCATGTGGAGAAACTGGCTCTGGCCACTATTTTTGCGGTCCAGATATTCTGACTCTACATTTTACTTCACAAAACCATCATTATTGCTAACTTCAATCCAATGTACTCCTAACACGCCAAGTGCTAGGGGGGTGTTGGGCATGGCCCACGTGGAGCAATTTTGTGGTGTGAGGTTCTAGCACAGCAGTTTTGTTGGAAAGTGTTGGAATATTCTCACCATCATTTTTCAAATTTGCATGTATGCATGCATCCAGTCATCTCCATGCATTTGCATGCAAATGCATGCATCCAGTCGTCATCTTGGTGGTCCTCCCAGCACCTAGATCCTATTTTCAGATCCCTAGAGCCTGTCTTCAGCCCCCAGTAGCCCTCCTACTTACCTGATGCGCTTTATTTGACTCTCTTGCATGACATGTGTGCCTTTTCTCACCTACCAGGAGTTATCATTCAGTTAGAGCACCTTATCTCACCTACCAGGAATCTGACAGTCAGTTAGATCATTGATTGAGCAGTTCTTCCATTGATTGCTCATGATAACTGCATGTAGCTCCTAGTTATCTATTTCTAGAGGGCCACTTGATCTTCTGACAGACTCATGCGCCCTCCTTGGAGTCTCCATCCCTTGATTCATGCCTAGATGGTTTTGTTAAACTCAGTTAGACTCACTTAACTAACTATTACCATTTATGACTGATACTACTGACTGGATGATGTTTCCAATGTTATCCAAGCTAGAATTTGAGCATGATTCGAATGACTTCCTTGTTTAATTTGAATTCTCTACACTGTTATTGTATTATTGTATTCATTATTCACAGTGACAACACACAGCTAATGTATGATATTGCTATTCTCCATTTTATGTGTTCATGAGTGATTATTGAGTGCTTGCTTCTCTTCTTATCTGATACTTCTTGAGAGTTTGTGTGAGGCTTGTTACAGCTGTCAGATCCTACTACAAATTATCACATGGTATCAGAGTTGTGAGATCTTCCTACAGATCATCATGTGGTATCAGAGCGTTCAGCAGCTATTTGAATTGCATCCATTGCAGCAGTTACTGCATTTCTTTGAGCAGTTATCTTTCACTGAGCACCAGAAGCCTCTGAGTTTCCACAGCAAATCCTAGTGCTATTACCTTGAATTCACTAGAGCAATATAGTGAGGTCTAGCCAGGTGTGAATGACTATTCTAGCAGAGTTTGATATTGGTAGCACCACCTCTACTGTCATTTTTTGTGACAATCAGAGTGATATCAAGATATCGACAGATCCAATTCAGAGACATAGGACCAAGCATATCGAGTGTTGATGTATTTATAACTTCGGAAGATATTCACTTGTATATTGTATGTATTACATTTGTACTTTATTGTATCCCCAACGGAGATGTATTATTCCTCCGATCTGAAGTTTCGTCATTTGTACTTGCAAGTGTCGCAAGTTATATTTCAAGTATCGTAACTTATAATTGATGGGTTATTAGACCACCTTGGTGGGGTCGGCCCTGTATGATTCATGTGGGTTAAAGGGTTATTAGACCACCCTAGTGGGGTCGGCCCAATGTTAAGTGGTAGTGGGTTATTAGACTCTCCTAAGGTAAGTCAGCCCAGAGTCAGTTGTGATGGGGTGTTTAAGTCCCCTATTGGGGTCGGCCCAGTCAGCATTATGTTAAGTGGTTAAGTTGGGGCCGACCTAGTTAGAGTTAAAAGTCAAGTGAAGTAAAGTATAAATAGAGAGTGTGACACTCTCATTTATTCATTCACACTCACTCACTTCGCATTAGTGAGAGAGAGGAGGAGTGCGCACAAGTGGAGGAGGAGTAACTTCTAGGAGAATATCTCTTGTTGTGGGGTTTGATCTTTGTGATCTTTGTATTCATGATCATTCTATCTCTAAGGAAGTTGCGGGGTTTTTCACCTTCTTGGTTTTCCCTGGTGAAATGCTTTGTGTCTCTTGTCTCTTGTGTTTTATATGTTGTACATGTTGTTCTCTCGGTTAAGATGCTAGATCATATTGAATTAAATGCTGAAAAACTAACATCGAGATCCACATGCAGTACATCCGAGAGCTTGTGCATGACATAACCATTGTACTGCAATATTGCCCTACATAAGAGAAAATTGCAAACATCTTCACCAAGAGCTTCACTAAGAATAATTTCTCTTACCTCCATTCACTATTGGGGGTGAGTTCTACTATGGTGGAGACAGATTAGATCCTTCAGTGTTCAGCTTGAGGGGGGGCTTTCTTCCCACTGGGTTTTCCCTCTTTCCTCACTTATATTTTTTCTAGCATTTTGGATTTTTTTGTATTGGGGTGACCTTCAGTCTCAGTTACCAGGGCCCCATATTTTTTTTTACCTCATAGTATAGCTTGTGGGGAGGTGTTAGGATATTCTCACCATCATATTTATGTTTGCATGCAGGCATGCATTTGCATGCATCCCAGTCATCAGTATGGTGTCCCCCGGCACCTAGTCCCTAGTTTACTAGCCCTGAGAGCTTATTTTTGTTTAGTTCCAGCCCTCCTAGTCCATGATGCACCTTGTTTTCATCTCCTGATAAAACTTGCACCCTCTCTTACCTACCACCGGTGACACACTCAGTTGCTTGATTTGTGGATTTGTTCCTTGATTTGAGGACAGATTGACTAGTTAACTAACTGAAACACTCAGATGGACATCCAGAGAGACTAGTTTGACTATTCTGACTCCATAAAGCTCCTCATGCACCCTCCTTGAATTCTCCTTCACTACATTAGTGCTCCATGTGTCAATTACACCTACCTACATTAAGTTAGACTCAGTTTGACACCTGGTTGACCGTTACTTGTGCAT
The DNA here is from genome assembly GCA_027924585.1 of Larix kaempferi. Classification (NCBI taxonomy): domain Eukaryota; kingdom Viridiplantae; phylum Streptophyta; class Pinopsida; order Pinales; family Pinaceae; genus Larix; species Larix kaempferi. The sequence continues at coordinate 6,013,921 of BSBM01000214.1, read as the reverse complement.
TGATGACACTATCACTGATTGATGATGAGGACTCCTAGTGCAAACCAACTACACCATGCAGACTACTCGAATGACCTCCTTGGTTAATTCGAATCATTCATTCATTGTTATTGTATTGTATTGTATTCTACTTCTGAGTTCAATAGAGCACTACTACAAGTCTTTTTGCACAGTTTTCACATATTATTCTGCATGCATCTCTTGTAATGTTTCTCTTATTCCATAGATATGTTTTGCTTCAATTTAAAATGGTATCAAATATATGGAAGGGACAAACCAACTATTCTTCACTGCATGCATATTCTACACTAGTGATTCTGCACTTGTAGCTATTTTTTTCCAATTCTGCACCAGAATCCGAGAGTTTCCACATAACTCCTAGATATTGATCATTGGATATTCAAGATTTCTTGATCTCCTATGCCGGGTGTGATGCAACTTGAAAAGTGCAAGTTGTCGACCTAAAGGTTCTTGTTTGTTTTGTGATTTGCAGGTTCTCTCCTCCTCCTATTGCATTCGCTCTTCTTGAAGATGGACACTTCTTCATCAAATCTCCTCAATCCCTTCAACTATTATCAATGGAAGTCTGATATGGAGATAATATTGCACTCTAAGGGCTTCTACAGAGTCACCATGGGCCTAGAAGTTGAAGCTACATCTGCAGTAGAGAAGGAAAAATACTTCAATAAGCTTGATGAATCTTATGGTTTCCTTTGTCTCAACATTTCTAAGGATCGTCTTTTCCATCTTAGTGGATTGACTACTCCGAAAGAGGTGTGGGATCAACTTGCCATTCTCTTTAGCAAGCAGGATGAAATGAGATCTTATCAGCTAGAAAATGAGTTGATTACACTCAATCCTGAGAATTTTGATACCATCAATGACTTCTTCACTAAGTTTAAGAACTTGGTAATGCTATTGAAGCAATGTGGAGTGGAAAAGGAAGATAAGAAATTGATTCTATCCATCCTTAGGAAGCTAGGAAGAGGTTATTCAGTTTTTGTTTCCACTTACAATATGGGAAAGCCCACAATTCCCAATTGGAAGATGCCTACCTTGAATGCCTTCATTGAATCCTTCACAAAAGAGAATGATAAGCTTGTTCAAATGGGGACCATCAAAACCTCAAGAGATCAAGCCCTTTTTTCTGGAGGATCCAAAGCTATGAATGGAAAAGGGAATCAAAAGAAAGAGAAGCCAAAGCTTGATCATCCAAAGCAAAAGGAGAAGACAAATAAATCGCATGAGCCACCCGGTTCAAGAAAAGAAAAACAAAGGGGCAAAGAGAAGACTAAATGTTCTTATTGCAGCAATGGATTTCATCCTAAAAGCTCATGCATGAAGAAGACCATAGATCAGATGGCCCTTCTCTTGGAGAAAAACAACAATGCTCTTCCTGATGGAACAAAGAAGAAGGACAACAATGATCATACAGAAAGAGGTCATGCACTCATGGCTAGTGTTCGAATTCCACAACTCTTCTCATAGATTCAAGAGCTTGGAATCACATGGTTGCAAACAAAGATTCTTTTTCATCATTAGACTCCAACAGAACCATCTCCATCCACATGGGAGATGAATCACAAATTTCTTCAAAGGGAAAAGGCACTATTCATTTAGAGCATGGCAGTCCAAAATGTTCTTTATGTTCCTTCTCTAGCTACGAACCTGCTTTCTGTGTATCAAATGAAACACACTAGTTTACCAGAGAAGGTTGTATTCAGCCCCAATGATGTTGAAATTTCTGATATTTCCACCGGAAATCTCATTGCAGTAGGAAAGGAAAATCATGCTGCAAAAACATATGAGTTTTCTCACTTTTTACCACATTCAAAGCCTAGTGCTCTTATGGCTAATGGAAATGAAGTTAGTATGATATGCATGAGAGGCTTGGACACCTAAATTATAAATATTTTCAGCTGCTGCAAAATAAATCCATGGTTGATGGCCTTCAAAAGATCAAATCCTCGAAAGGAATATGCAAGGGTTGCATCATTGGGAAGCACCTCGAGCACAAGTTTGACCGAGGAAAAGCTAGCCGAGCTTCTTGTATTTTGGGGCTGATTCATTATGATATCAGCAATCCGCTGCCACATACCTCCATGAATGGCTCAAGGTATGTTCTGACATTTATTGATGACTTCTCCAAATTCACATGGGTTTTCTTTTTCAAAAACAAGTTAGAAGTGCTAGAAAAATTCAAGATTTTCAAGGCTTTTGTTGATACTTCCATCGAGAGAAAGATCAAATATATTAGATATGATAATGGAGGTGAATATATCAAATCGGATCTACTGCAACTTTGTGCAGAAAATGGAATTCAGATCCAACACATTGTTCCCTACACACCTCAGCAGAACGGTGTAGCGGAAAGCAAGAACCGGTCACTGAAAGAGATGGCAACCTGTATGCTTGAGTCAAAGGGTTTGGCTACAAATATTTGGGCTAAGGCCATGAATGTTGCTGCATACATTCAAAACAGAGTTCCACATTCATCCGTGAAAGATACTACTCCTTTCGAAGCCTATACTGGTCACAAGCCTGATGTGTCCAATCTCATGGTTTTTGGCTCCACTGCATGGGCTAGAATTCCGACTGAGAAGAGAAAATATTTGGATCTGCAAAGTACTGAGTGCATCCTCATCATATATGTTGAATAATGTAAAGGCTACAAACTCATGGATATCAAATCCAAAAATATATTCATCGAGCAAAGTGTAAGATTTGAAGAACCGCTTCAAGATCTAAAACTAGTCGAGGAAGAAACTGTTGAATTGCCACCTCTACAAGAAGAAAATTCGGAAGAAGATGATGATAGTTTGTGTTCTGATATTTCTGATATTTTATCAGATGTCAATGAACATGAAATATCAGGTTCATATGCAGATCCATATGTGCCCCAACAGTTTCCAAAGTGGGCCCAAAATACGCTCCAATCTGTTGGTTCTAACATTGGAAATCTTGCCGATCCAAGAAGAACTCAAGAAGACTTTCAAAGAGCGGGTATGGATCTTTCATATTCTGATACATTACTATCTGAGAAATTTTTTTTGATGATAGGTTCATATGCTAAATCATACTATCATTCCCACCAAGATCCGAGATGGAAAACCGCCATGGATGAAGAGTACAGTTCTCTTCAGAAAAATTCTACATGGGAGCTAGTTTCTCTTCCACCTAGGAGGAAATTAGTCCAATGCAAATGGGTCTACCGAACAAAGGTTGATGCAGATGATTCAACCTACAAATACAAATCTAGTTTGGTTGCAAAAGGCTTCTCCCAATTCCAAGGAGTGGACTAAACCGAGACCTTTGCACTGGTTGCAAAGATGGATTCTATCTGCCTAGTTTTGGCAATTTCTGCATCTAAGCACTGGGAAGTGCACCATATGGATGTGAAAAGTGCATTTCTTCTTGGAGATATGAAAGAAGAGATTTACATGAATCATTTTAAAGGATACATATCAGATCCGACATTAGTATGCAGACTGAAGAAATCATTGTATGGTTTAAAACAGGCCCCAAGAGCTTGGTATGCAAAGATGGATTCCTTCCTTCTATCACATAATTTTTCAAGATGAAAATCAGATCCAAATGTGTACCTATAGAAGAATGAAGGTAATTTGCTGATCATTTTTATTTATGTTGATGACCTTTTAATAACTGGAAGCAATCTTGCTTCGATCGGCAACACAAAAACTACTTTAAATCTAGCTTTTGACATGAGTGATTTGGGCTTGTTGAAGCAATTCCTTGGGTTAGAGATTGCTCAAAATTTTGATGGGATCACCATATCTCAGCAGAAATATGTTTCAAACCTGCTAAACAAGTTTAATATTTCATATTGTAAGGCAAAACCATTCCCATTCCTCTTGGGAATAAGACTTGAGGATGGTGATTCCACACCATTGGTGGATTCGACATTTTATCGACAGTTGATTGGAATTCTTCTATACTTGACACATTCTAGGCATGATATTTATTATGTGGTGAGTGTCGTGTCAATATATATGCAGCAGTCCCATGACCTTCATTGGAGGGAAACCAAGAGAATGTTTCACTATGTGCAGGGTACTAGACACTTTGGCATACACTATGCTGCAGATTCTAAGCTATATTTAGTGGCATTCACCGATTCAGATTGGGCAGGTGAGAGCATTGATCGGAATTCCACTTCGGGATATGTTTTCATGATTGGAACAGGGCCTATTTTCTGTTCAAGCAAAAAGTAGGCTTCCATTTCCTTATCTTGAGTAGAGGCAGAGTACCGAGGAGCGATCAATGCCTGCATTCATGCAGTTTGGTTGCAGGGTATTCTAGCAGAGTTTGATATTGGTAGCACCACTTATACTATCATTTTTTGTGACAATCAGAGTGCCATCAAGATCTCAACAAATCCAATTTAGAGACAGAGTACCAATCATATCGATATCCACATGCGCTACATCCGATAGCTTGTGAATGACAGAACCATTGTACTACAATATTGCCCTACAGAAGAGCAAATTGCAGACATCTTCACCAAGAGCTTCACTGAGATGAATTTCTCTTACCTCCGTTCACTGTTGGGGGTGATTTCTACTATGGTGGAGACAGATTAGATCCTTCAGTGTTCAACTTGAGGGAGGGATTTCTTCCCACTGGGTTTTCCCTCTTTCCTCACTTATATTTTTTCTAGCATTTTGGATTATTTTATGTATTGGGGTGACCTTCGGTTTCAGTTACCAGGGCCCTATCTTTTATTTTTTACCTCATAGTATAGCTTATGGGGGGGTGTTAGGATATTCTCACCATCATCTTTATGTTTTCATGCATTCTACATGCATGTATGCATTTGCATGCATCCCAGTCATCAGTATGGTGTCCCCCAGCACCTAGTCCCTAGTTTACTAGCCTCGGGAGCTTATTTCTATTGATTTCCATCCCTCCTAATCCATGATGCACCTTGTTTTCATCTCCTGAGAAAAACTGTGCCCTCTCTTACCTACCACCAGTGACACACTCAGTTAGTTGCTTGATTTGTGGATTTGTTCCTTGATTTGAGGACAGATTGACTAGTTAACTGACTTAAACACTCATATGGACATCTAGAGAGACTAGTTTGACTATTCTAACTCCAGACATCTCCTCATGCGCCCTCCTTGGATTCTCCTTCACTACATTAGTGCTCTATGCATCAATTACACCTACCTACATTCAATTAGACTCAGTTTGACACCTGGTTGACCGTTACTTGTGCATTGATGACACTATCACTGATTGATGATGAGGACTCCTAGTGCAGACCAGCTACACCATGAAGTCTATTCGAATGACCTCCTTGGTTAATTTGAATCATTCACTCATTGTTACTATATTGTATTGTATTTTACTTCTGAGTTCAATAGAGCACTGTTGCAAGTCTTTTTGCATAGTTTTCACATATTATTATGCATGCATGTCTTGTAATGTTTCTCTTGTTCCATAGATATGTTGTGCTTCAATTTAATAATCTTCCATGGATCTGGAAGGAGTTCCTTCTCTCTCTCCATTCAACTATGATGAGTGGAAACCAAAGATGATTGCATATCTGAAGAGACATGATATTTTTGATGTGTGTATTGGTATTAAGAGAGATTTTATTCCTATGGAGAGAAAGAAGATTGGATTGATGCTTGTGACGGAGCCCTTGGATCAATATGTATTACTATGTATTCCAATATGCACCACCACATTGATCTTGATGAACATCCAAGTGATCTATGGATTAGTTGGACAGATTATTTGGAAATCAAGAGGAAGAGGATGATGCTAGCCATTTGGAGAACAAGCTCAATGATACTGCCTCAAGTGCTCTCTCTATTCATGATTCGGCCTCCATCATCTCCCATGATGAATTTGTTCAAGATAAATTCGAAATACAACACATGGTTTCATTTGATCCATATTCTGATTCGAATTCTGAGCAAAAGATGTCAATTACTACTCTAGAAGTTGAAGAGACTTTCACAATCTCTACTTCCCATGAGCCTGCTAATGTGCAAGATGATGACCTACTGAGCATTTTGGAAGTAAAATCAGATTTGGCAGGCAATGCATTCACCCTCCTTGATCTAAATCTTCCTATGGACTCCTATTTGGTCATTGGCACATGTTTTCATAGTTTCACCAAAGATGGAAGACTCTATCATTCGCTTGACTTCAAGTCTCATGCATATCCTTATGATTTTGGTTTTGATCTCACCCATGTTGGTTCAAAGGAGATCATAATAATCCATCCTCAAATTCTTGGATCTGATTTGAATTTCAAGCCCTCACAATTATGTCATGGTTCATTTGATTTTGATCTCACCCTTGCTGGTTCAAAGGAGATATCAAAGAACTACATACACTTTCATGGAGCTCATGAGCTTGATGATGTGCAAGATGATGACACACTGAGTATTTTGGAGGTAAAATCATATTTGGAAGGCAATGAATTCACCCTCCTTGATCAAATGCCTTCTTTCGACTCCTATTTGGTCATTGGCACATGTTTTCAGAGTTTCACCAAAGATTGGGTTAATGACTCATGCACGTTTTTGTGATTTTGGTTTTGATCTCACCCCTGTTGATTCAAAGAAGATCATGAGAAACCATCTTCCAATTCTTGGATTTGATTTGAAGTCCAAGATACCATCATCATGTCATAGTTCCTTTGGTTATGATATCACCTATGTTGGTTCAAAGGAGATATAAAAGAACTATCTACACATTCATGGTTTTGATTCTACCTCAGTTGGTTCGAATTACATGCTCCATGTTGATATTCATATTATTATTTTGGAGCATGATCCACTTCTTTCCAAGAGAAAGATACCACCTCCTTTGATTGATGATCAAGAGATCGAAGCATCATCACATGAGATTTCAGATTCAGAATCTGAAGATGGAGATAATGATGAGCGAATGCTAGACCCGGATCCACAAGAACCTGAAGATCTAGCAACTGATGATGAAGATGAGCGAATGGGAGATCCAGTTACATAAGAACCTGATGATCTCTCACCTGATGATCCTCCTCTTCCTCGATGGGAATCCATTACACTCTAATCTGTCGATGATTTGGTTGGTGATCCACATGATCAGAGAAGAACCAGATCAGATTTTTAGAATGGAAGGTTTCATCCTTCTCACATTATTGATCCATTTCAGGTCGATCAATCCTTCTTCGGAAAAGAAGGACACTTTCCTCCTTCTAGGGTGAGTGATGACATGCTACATTAGCATCCTTCAGTCTATTTTGAGGGAGGGATTTCTTCCCACTGGGTTTTCCCTCTTTCCTCATTTATTATTTAGATTGTTGTACGGGGTGACCTTTGGTCTTAGTCACTAGGGCCCTATTTTTCAGTTTTCAGTTATCACCTCATAGTATAGCTTGAGGGGGGCTGTTGGAATATTCTCACCATAATTTTCCATATTTGCATGTCTGCATGCATTTTTTCTGCATCCAATCATCTGCATGCATTTTCCAAATGATGCATGCATCCAGTCATCATCTTGGTGGTCCTCCCGGCACCTGGAGCCTATTTTCAGCTCCCTAGAGCCTGTCTTCAGCCCCTAGTATCCCTCCTACCTACCTGATGCGCCTTATTTGAATCTCCTGCATGACATGAGCACCTTTTCTCACCTACCATGAGTTATCATTCAGATAGAGCGCCTTATCTCACCTACCAGGAGTCTGACAGTCAGTTAGAGCATTGATTGAGCAGTTCTTACACTAATTGCTCATGCTAACTTCCTGTAGCTCCTAGTTAGCTAGTTCTGGAGTGCCACTTTATCTTCTGATAGCCTCATGCGCCCTCCTTGGAGTCTCCATCCCCTGATTCATGCCTAGATAGTTCTGTTAGACTCACTTGACTGACTATTACCATATATGACTAATACTACTAAGTAGATGATGTCTCCAATGTTATCCAAGCTAGACTTTGAGCATGATTTGAATGACCTCCTTGGTTGATTCAAATTCTCTACACAGTTATTGTATTATTGTATTCATTATTCACAGTGCGAGCACACAGCTGATGTATGATACTGCTATTCTCCATTTACTAAGTATTGTAAGAGCAAGAAGAGACGAAGAGGCTCTGCAGCTGTGTGCGCAGAGACCCAATTGTAGAGAGAAGATTCTGCAGTTGTGTGCACATACTGGAAATGTTGAACCTTCACGTTAATATAAACAACAATTCTCGTGGAAGTATCTCCCATCCTAGGGGTGAACCACGTAAATAAGCGTGATGTGTGAATGCATCTGTGTGATTATTTATGTTTATGTTACGTATGTTCCTTCTTGTATATGTATTTTCACATGTATGTTCAATGAGAATAATATGTTAAGTATCGAACGCATGTGATTAAATGTACAAGTAATCACAAATATGTTGAAGGCGTGGTCGCATAAGTGACACTAATCCAGCGGATCCTGTAGAGTGTAAAATTGTCCCTCGGCGCGGTTCTGAAGTGCATTGTTGCATTGCATTGTGTATTTTCCCATGAGTGCAGCTCTAGAGTGCGTTGTGGTACAAGAAGTGGATGTGAAGTAGATGTGACTTCGCTCATCTTACCAATTTAATAACTGCGCATCACCTCGTTGTAGAAACGTGCTTCTGTAGCCACCCCATAACTTTTCCTTGGGTGAGACCTCAGTCTATTCACTGGCTGTTTCCGAAAGGGCTGGTGAAGAATGGTTTTGTTGGACCAATAACTGCGTTGAATCCAGGTCTAATCTAAGTAATAAGAAATATAAGAAGTAAAGATCCAACAAATGTTTTCGTTTCTGCACTTGAACTAGTGATGTGCTCTGATAACTGGAATCCCGGGCGGACAGATATACAGAACTGGGTAACTAATACGGAGGAGGAGTTTGCGAAGAAATAAAATTGACATCCGCGCTCATCTACGAAAGAGTGGTTACAGATATATCTCTTCTCTGACATACACGAATTATGCTTCACATCCTTCAGCAACGAGCTACACGAGTGGATATCAAGACTTGTAGAACAGAAAAATTGCTTTCAAGGTGGATAACCTACAGTGTGGACTCCGGAACTAATTCAGATACTTAAAGCAGTGAATAGCCCAATCTCAAGAGCAGTAGCATTCTGGATCGATAGCGTACTAGAAGGCTACATTACAGAATTTGTTGTGGACACTCTGAAGTCTTACAGCACAGCAGAGGTAGATTTATTCAAAGGGTTCAGAGGTAAGTACCTGAAAAATCTCAGTCTATACATTAAAATGTTGTTAGCGGAAAAAAGGTGTCTTAAGAATGCAATAAGAATCCTAGGGTTTGAATCTATAATGTTAAGTAACACATACAGTGACACTGAGGAAAATATCTATACGTTACGAAGTGGTAAAAGATACAAGTTTAGCACTAGAAAGAGGTCTCATGAACCTAGACCTTGCATATCTCTAAAAACTCAGTTAGGAAGTGACATACAGCCATATCAGGGTGATTCTGATAGTTAAACAGAGCCTAGATCAACTACCTATCATCCAATTTCTCCGCAGAAACCTCCAGCTGACGACAGAAATACTACTAACCCACATCACAACAGTAGTAGTAACACTGAAGGAGCCAGTACTTAGAACGTTTCAAGTAGTAGTATACCCAAGTCCTCACAGAACACTACGCCTCCTAGAAGAAGAATGGCAGGTGATATTAAGCTGCCTATATTTAAAGGAACTAGTCTCAAAGACCCAGAGCAACATTGGTTTCTTTTTGAAGTCATATGGAATGTTAAACAAGTACACAATGATGCTATTAGATAAGCAAAGCTAGTTACCACATTCAGGGACAGATCCTTAACATGGTTTATGAATTACTCTGTTGGACAGAATAGGACACTAGCGGAGATCAGAACTGTGCTCATCAGAGAGTTTAAAAAACCTAAGTCAGAATCACAGTGTATCATAGAGCTGAAATAAATTAAGCAAAAACCTAGTGCGAAAGTATGGGAATTTGATCAAAAGTTCAAAGCATTGTTAGATCAAGTGAGCTTTGGCATAGCACCACAACAGCACCAAGAATGGTTTATAGTTGTGCTACTACCCCATATCATATTACCGTTGATGCAACAGAAAGTTGCTTCATAGACAAAGGCCCTAGAAATTGTGATGAAACTAGAGGATTCACCTATAGGAGAGACTAGCGCAGGAATGGTTCAAATACAGACCCATCTAGAAAATTTAACATTACAACTGCAAGATATTAAGAAAGGGAAAAAGACCCGAGAAGAGGTTTGGTGTACAAAGTGTAAGGGAGAAGGACACTCTAAAGAAAAATGTCTGGTATTTAGGGATTACATCGCTAGCGGAGCTCTAAACCCATTAAATCAATAACAAGGACCATGGTGTGAGATTTGTCGATGTAGAGGACATCGTCCAAAGGACTATTATCTAATTCATAAATATGTGCAAACACCAAAGAAACTATACTGCACATTATGTAAATCAGTTGGCCATGATGATAACAACTGCAAAGCATATGACCTCATGATAGAAAGAAAACATGATGTATAGAGAGTTCAAGGGGAAACATAGAACAACAATGAAAATGCGTAGTATGAGCAAGGAACATACAGAGGATGTGGTGGATTCAGAGAAAGAGGATGAAAAACTAGACAAGGATGACGAATAGGTCAGATTCTATGTTATATTTGCGCCCAACCAGGACATCTAGCTAGAGACTGTACGAACCCTTGTACTACTTGTAAATACTGTAAATCATTTGAACATTTCATTGAGGCATGCCATGTTTTGCAAGGAAAAATGCAAGAGAGAAGACCAGAAGCAAGAATCAGAACATACAGATGATCGCAGCTGAAAAACGGAATACAGAATGCAACATTCATGTTGTGATGCGAAGTGGAGCCATGACAGGTGGAGATCAAAGAACTGAAGCTTCGACTTCTAAGGATCACTAAGGTAGACAGAAGCCTACTGAAGGGGCTTGGATAAGAAAACCAACTGGAAAAACACATTCTTTCAACTTGAACAAAGAAAAATAGGTCTTCATGGAAGCAAGAGAAACCTTCAAAGAATCAAATCCTTCCACTATGAGAATCAAGTTGCGGAGTGAGACAGCGCATGTGATGGATATGCCAGCTTCGTATGATCGATTACGTACTGCAACAAACCTGGTGAGTCCTGTTGCGCAGCTTTTACAGAGTTGCATAAAGTTGTTAAAGCATAAAAATGCCTTGGTAGAATTACAAATCCTATTGAGTCATTATGAGCAGTGTAATGTAGTAAATGAAGCAAATAGAGTGGTTAATCATATTAAGAATCATAAAATAACTGGAAGAGAAATGAGACTAAATGCGCAGATCGGGGATTTTGAAATGGACGAGATTATACTTGACTTAGGCTCAGAAGTAAATGTCCTGACAAAGTAGACATGGGAACAAATGGGAAAGCCAAAGTTATCATGGTCACCAATACAGTTGAGGCTAGCTAATCAACAAAAGGTTCTACCCTTTGGTAGATTATCAAATATCGTTGTTGACATTAATGGAGTGCGAAGTAGAGCATAATTCGAAATGATTGAGATCGTAGATGATAGAAATCCCTATCCTTCACTATTGGGGATAGATTGGGAAATTGATAACCTCGCGATTATTAACTTGAAAAAGAAGCAGATGATATTCGAAGGACCAGATATCAGGGTCATCGCACCCTTGGATCCTTCCCAGGGACCTAGATACACTGAACCAATAAGAGAATCATTAGAGAGATTTTGAGGTCAAAAAATGGCCTCCTAAGAGATGTACTACAAAAATATGAGATATATTAAAATATTATGAATTGGGGGTTTTATGGGGTAGGTATATATGACAAGTCACCTCCCACACTATTTTCTATACACAATATAAATAACCATGGTTGAGTTACTTTTCAAAATTCACTAGAAATAAAATTAATAAAATAAGTCTACATTGATGTGACTAAGATTCATTGTAAATTCACAAAAATTTATTGTCCTTTAGCATTTGTCTTGAACTTGCAAATGAAATTAAATAATAAAAAACATTTTTAAGAGCTATTTTTTTAATTTTATGTTGACTTTTTATATTTAGTACTTTTCTCATGAATTTAATAATGTAATTTAATTGAGAATTTATTTACATGTAAAATGTCAATAATATTATTATAATCCACATTGCATTACTATTATTATTATTATTATTATTATTTATTAAATCTATTATTATTCTTTATTAGTTTGACATTATGTTATTAAATAGAATGGAGTGAATATATAATTTAAATTAAAAACATAAAAATGATAATATATTATTTTATAAAAAAATGTGAAAGGACTTTCTTTATGAATTAAGAGTACTTCACTTGAAAATGACAATAATATTATTTTATGAAAAAGTGTGAAAATACATTCATTATGAGTACTTTACTTGAAAATGACAATAATATTATTTTATGAAAAGACTATCATTATGAGTACTTTACTTTATGATTTAAAAGTACTTACACCACTACCTTGGTTAACTATGTGTTTTCATCCACCATAGAAAATTTGACAAATAAGCATTCTTAACTCATGCAATGCCACCTCACCAAGGGGGATGATGTCATCTACTAGAATGTGATTGGTTGTATTTTATAGTACATTTTCTTTGTTTTGAGACCATTTTTTGACCTCAAAATTTCTCTAATGAATGCAGAACTTAAGATCTGGATCACATATACAATATGACAGTGAATCAGGAAGACTACATCAATCCTACTAATGATGGAACATTGAGTTGGTGATGTGATAGTTCTTTCATATCAGAATCAAATGCAGGACTAGAGAACTAGCAGAGCAGAATGCACGAAGTATCTGTGAGAAGATGTGCGCAGCTCACTAAGTCACTGCGCCGGATTGGAAAAGAGGTAAGTTCAATCCCTACTTATGATGGGTTAGGAGATATATCCAAATTCTTTTAGGAATATCTTGTATCAATCCCAGATGAATACAAGTTAGCAGCATTGGATACAACACTGCGCAGTACACCTTCTAGATGGTGGGTTGTGCATAAGAAGAATTTGACCACATGGGAAGAATGTAAGCACATGATGGAGATAATATTTATAGAAGTGACTGATCTTGTACAAGTGTAATATAATGGACAGACTGATCCTAGATATCACATAGACCTTTGCATCAAATCATGGACACATGTACCTCAAGCAAAATGGGTCCATTGGTTTGTGCACACATTAGAGAAAATTCCGAAGAACTGGTACACAGAAACAGAACTTCGCAGAGGAACAGTGGAATGGTCCATAATGACTAATAAATTCCAAGAGACTTTCATTTTTTTGGACGACTGTCCAAGTATAAATGAGGCTTTGCAGATCATCAAAAACAAGGTATTCAATGACACACCAGAACCTGTGTATCAACAACCCGAATGGGAAAGATAGCTATAACATGCTCTAGAATGTTATAACTTCACTTTAGATGAAGATGAATATGAAAACGAGGATTAATATCCATGCAATGTCAACATACCTGAGTCAGAAGGAGAGCACAAAGTAGAAGGACCTCCATTAGAAATTTTGTATCTAAGTAATCCTGTGAAAACTCAAAAAGTCAACATTAGAACTAATGAAGAACCGAAGTTCACTTCTATAGGATATTATTGGGATGAGGAAACGGTAGTGCAGATAGCAGACTTACTGTGCGAAGACGAAAACTTATTTCCTACAAAGTTTTCCGGAATGAAAGGCATTTTGGGCGACTTGGGCGTCATGAAAATACCTCTCAAGCCGGATGCGAAGCCTATTAAGCAAAGACCCTATCAATTAAATCCCAGATACAAAGAAAGAGTAAAAGCAGAGATTGATAAGATGCTTGAGGAAGGAATCATTGAACCAGTAGAAGAGTCAGAATGGATAAGTCCCATGGTTATCCAGGACAAGAAAGCTAAAGGCAAAATTAGAATCTGTGTAGATCTTAGAAAGTTAAACGATGCATCGTTGTATAACCCACTTCCTACTCCATTCACAGATGAAGTATTAGATAATGTTGGAGGGAATGAAGCATATTCCTTCACTAATGGATTTTTTGGATATCATCATATCAGAATTGATACAACAGATAGGCACAAGACCACATTTGCAACTGAATGGGGCTTATTTCAGTACACAGTTATGCTCTTTGGTCTGAAGAACGCACCTACTATCGTTTACAGAGTAGTTGTTGCTGCATTTAAGGATTTTATCCATAAATTTTTAGAAGTGTATTTTGATAATTGGACAGTATTTGGGCTATTGAAGAACCATTATGCGAACTTAAGATTGATGTTAGCGAAGTGTAGACAACATCAGATCTCCATGAACATGAAGAAAACCATCTTTTGTGTTCCGTATGGAATTCTACTGGGACACATTATTTGTAAACAAGGACTGATGGTTGATCCATCAAAAATCGCAGTTATTGTGAACTTTCCAGCACGTAATTTAGTAAAACAGCTATGCACTACATTGGGACACACAGGGTACTACAGGAAATTCATCAAAGGATATGCGTAGATCACTGTGCATATGGAAAAATTATTGAAGAAGGAAGCGAAGTTCACATGGACTGAGGACTGTCAAAAAGGATTGGATACATTGAAAGAAAGGATGGTCACTACGCCTATTCTAGTTTTTCCAGATTGGAGTAACCCATTCCACATACATGTAGATGCTTCATCCATAGCACTAGGCATCGTTCTAGCTCAACCAGGTGAGTGAGGCATCGACCATCCTATTGCATTATCAAGCAGAAATTTGTCCTCAGCAGAAAATAATTATACCACAAAAGAAAGAGAAGGATTAGCTATGGTGTACGCACTGAAAAAGTTCTGACACTATTTGCTAGGTGCGCATTTCTGTATGTTTACTAACCATTCAGCTTTGAAATACCTGGTCAATAAACCAGTGTTAGGGAAGATAATCTGTAGATGGATGTTACTCTTTCAAGAGTATGATTTTGAAATCATTGTTAAGCTAGGAAGGCTGAACTCAGGACCTGACCACCTTTCCAAAATTGAGTCAGGTGAAGAGCCTACCAACCTGGAGGATAGTCTACCAGATGCGCAGTTGTTTTCTATTCAAATAGAAAATGACTATTATAAGTATATTGTATAATTCCTGACCACGGGGTTGCAATCTACAGAGATTACTGCGCAGTAGAAGAAACAGTTGGTAGTAAAAGTAGTTGACTTCACCATAACTGCAAGATAATTATACAAGCTAGGACCGGATGACATACTACGCAAATGTGTGCTATAACACGAGAAACCATTGATACATGCTTAAGCACATCCAGGCGTGTCTGGAGGCCACTACGCAGAAAGAGATACTACACAGAAAATTCTAAGAGCAGGATTATGCTGGCCTACACTCCACAATGATTAAAAGGAACATTGTCGTAGTTGCGATGTTTTCCAAAGGACAGGGAAGCCATATCATAGAGATGAAATTCCATTGATTCCACATCGGACTTTTCAAGCATTTGATAAGTGGTATATTGATTTTTTGGGACCTATCAACCCACCAGGAAAGGGAACTGGTTCGAGATACATCATTACAGTTAAATATTATCTAACTAGATGGGAAAAGGAAAAACCAGTGAAGGACTTATTGTCCGTATTTTATGACCAAGGCCAACTAAGGAGAACTAACCCACACAAGGCGCTTAAAGAAGCCCCCGGTATGTTTGGTATGGATAATTCTCGTAGGTTATGGTCCTACTACCATATAAGTTTCACTCTCTTACGGAGAACCCTACTATTTAAACTTAGAAAAAAGGTGTCCTAAACTAATTAACAAATTTTAAAGTTAAACTAAATTCTAATGAAAACTACTAAGTTAAAACTAATTATTAATCTACAGGTTATATGAATCTATTTAAAATGAAATTTCTATTTAACAACTATTAAATCAAAGCTTGTTATCTATATCTAATCTATGTTTTGCTCTCTTAAGGAGAGTCTCACTATTTAATGATATGAGTTTTGAAACATGCAATTAAAACCCTAAATATGTAATATAACTAATATGAAATATCTAACTAATTTATGATGCAAATTCCAAAATCTGGAAACACACATATTTAACAGTTGTTAAAACGCACAGATTTAACAGATGTTAAACCTGTAGCTTTCCGTTTTGAAAAAAAAGTGTAAAATAATTTATCTTTAATTATATCTATTAGATCTAACATATCCTGATCAAGAGCATGATTGAAACTAACATTGACTCAATTTGCACACATAAATTAAACATGTAATAATTTTAAATTGAGAAGAAATTCTACAATAAAAAATATGACATATCTAAATAGCTTCAAAGATCCTGCCAATTAACAGAGTAAGATCATGAAAATTGTTAGAGGCTTTAAGTTATGAAAATCTAAATCAATTTTTCTGTCAATAGATCAAATTATAAAGTAATCATAATTTCCAGAATAAACTTCAAGAGATTATGATCTTAAAAAAGGTAAGCGTACCAAAGAACTAAGTTCCGGCCATTTACTTAATTTCATTGAGAAATAATGATAACCAATATAAACAGCCAATTTCTATTGCTCTATAAAAAGAAAACTTTGTACAAATATTACAAAATAGTTCTACAAATACATATGGAGCATCATTTCTTCGTAAACATGTTGATCTACCAACTGATGGTCGGGATTGCTTCCATGCTGACTTCTTTGAAAAAACTTTACAAAAGAAAATACAGAGAAGATAAAATTCATCATCTGGTCTCTGGAGACCTTCCTCCCTTCTCTCTGACTTCTGAGGTCGAATTTATAGAAGTGAAGATCAATGAGAAGGATAGAATCAAATCCCCAGACATCTGGTTCGTTCAACTGGATGCCAAACTGGTCGCAGTGAATTTTTGGAAAATTCACCTCTGTTCGAGCACGATTTTCTCCCAAATTGTTGAGATATTTCCAAAACATATCCTACTTAGAAGTAAAGGAGCCCATTTGGGAAGTGGGTTTTCAACCGTTTGAGCTAATTCCTCATGGTTTTCTCACAATCCTCCACGCAAAAACATCTCTCTGACAGGTGCACGACCCATTTTTTGACTTCGTCCTTCATGTGACAACAACATATTAGGGTTTCCGTGCAACTATAATGCATTAACAAAGTAAATAGTGCCTTGTGTTTTTTTATATAAAATCCAATTAAATAAATAAATCATTAATATTATCTTTGAATATACAATAATAATAATTAACAAATATTGAATTTTCAAAAGATATTGTATGAACACTATATTACTTTTAGATCAGAATTAGATGACTGGAAGAAATTAAATATTTCCATATATATATATATATACACACATTAATAAGCCATCTAAATAAAAATTAGTTTATCAACAAGGAGAGTTAATTATTTTTCGTGAAAAATAATACTTCACTTCATGAATGAGAATCATTGACTCCTTCCATTGTTTCCAAACATGTTCTCTAGAATTATAAAATAAGCCTTAAGTAAATTATTTAAACTTTGTCCTAAAATTATAACAACTCACAAAAGGACAAGTTTTCATCAAAAATTTAAGACTAGTAACATTCAATGACCCTTTCAAAATTGAAACCAAGGTTAAAGTTCTATTTCTTTAAAATTCAAATTTGTAAGACGAGGATTGAAAGTATAAAATTGAGTACTTAATTGAATTATTAAAATTCATCAAAGTATACAATTATTCATTGATACATTTAAGAATCGAAAAGTTTCGCAAGACTACAGAGGGATTAAGATAATTCAACCAAGCCAAAATGAAATAAGTACCATGAATAACCTCAAATAAGGACATGGAAGCATCATTAAGTCATCATGAGGCCAGAAGAACAATGCGGTAAAGATAAAGCAAATCGTCAAATCCCAATTTCATGAAAGGTAAGAATTTTAATCAAATTTTAAAGGCATGTAAAATTCAATGGATCATTCAAATTCAGAAGTAAGAGCATGGTCTCGTTATTTGATATAAACTCCTTCAAGACATAAATAAGAATTATTACAATTGAGCTTTTAGTTAATTAATTATGATTTATCAAAATGGTCGTTAATTAGCAAAAGCATCGACAAACCAAAATTTGTTACAATTGTCGAAGCATCATATAAAACCAACCAAGCCAAACCGAAGGATATGATTATCTCAAATAAGCTCAAGTAAGACTAAGTAGGTGTTGTTCAACAACTAAAGGGCCAAAAGACACCAACGACAAAGATATCTACATCACCAAATCCTTATTCAATGAAATCCAAGCCAAAGAACAAGCACCGCAAAAAGAGAAGGATCGAATAAAGAAAGCCAAGCAACCACCTACCAAAGCAAGGAAGATGAGATAAAAAAATATATATGTATATTTACAAAATTTACATGGGGGGGGCCCTTGATTTTGAAAAATAAAGGGGAAGTTGTTGGCGTGCCAATAGGACTGTAGCGCAGTTACTGCCACGTAGTTCACTTTCAAAAACATCCTCACAAGGTTTGGATGTCCAAAGATCCTGATGAGCGATCAAGTAACTCACTTCTTAAATAGAACTATTGAAGCCCTGACTGAGGAATTTCATATTTACCATCAAAAGAGCACACCATATCATCCACAAGCTAATGGCACTGTTGAAGCTTTTAACAAAGTATTGGAAAATGCGCTGACTAAAGTATGTAATACAAACAGGGATGATTGGGACCTGCGAATACCACCTGTGTTATGAGGATATCGGACAACTTGCAAGAAGTTGACAGGTCATATACCTTTCAGGTTAGCGTATGGAAAGGAATTTGTTATGCCAATGGAATACATAGTACCAAGTTTTTATAATTGTAGCATTCACAGACATGGTTGATGATGAGACAATGGAAGAAAGGATACTACACTTAGTTGGGCTAGAAGAAGATTGTTTAATTGCAGGCTTTCACCAACAAGTGCAAAAAGACAGAGAAAAAGCATGGCATGATAGGCATATCAAGTACAAATTATTTCAGGTAGGAGATATTTTTCTCCTCTATGATAACAAATACATGAAGTTTCTTGGAAAATTTTAAATGCATTGGATAGGGCCATATGTTGTCAAGCATGTTACTAATGGTGCTGCAGTTCAACTAGCCACATTAGTGGGAGAAAATCTACCAGGTCTTATTAATGGAAGTAGACTAAAACCATACAGGGATAGTCCTACTTCGCCAGACATCAGTTGATCAGCAATGCAGAAAATTTTGAAGTGTCAAGTACAGTTGAAATTGGACACTAAAAATTGAGCATAGTCTGTACACAATTTTGGTGAAAAGTGAAGTCCGATGAAATTGAAACATCTGATACAAAGTGCATGTCGCAAGCTGTGATGAGAAGTAAAAATAGGAAGCGCAGCTGCGAAGTTCAAAATGAAGGAGCATAAGTGCGTAGAGGAACTTCGCAAATTTTTTCTAAGCTGTGAGCGAAGTTCGGAAAAATTAGTCATTATGTCTTTTCAGTCCAAAAAGTAGCCGTATATAGTGTTTTGCCGACAAACGCATTTGCATTTAACACAAATTTATCAATTTCCGACGCATTCAATGAATGAAAGGACCAATATCTTTGGGGGATTTGGCCAATGGTCATGACATTTAATGTCTATCTAGCCATTTGAGGGCGCTGGTCAGACCTGTTGCACCTATAAATAAGGTCGATTGCATACTTACTGGAGTTACAACAATTTTTTTTTTTTTTTACTATAGGTAACTTTGAAGTTTTACCAACGCGAGCGATATTGAGAGCACACAGAGCGATTTCCAAGTGAATGTCTAAGCAGTTGACGCTAGACAAGGTTGTGAGGGATTTCAACCAATCCAGACTTGCGGGGTTAATGAAAACGTCCATCAAAATGTATGTTCCAGAGAGGGGTTCCACGTCAAGGAGATCGCCACACCACGCACCAGCGATGCAACGAAAGGATAAGCAGCTGGTTAAAGACCCTGAGAAGCCAAGGGCAGGAGGGATTTCGAGGCCCATTCCACCGCTTCCACCTGGGGACATACCAATTTACCTCATACCGAAGTATGTTCCACCAAGAAGGGTTGATGCACCACTAGTTTAGCTACTAAAGAATGCACAATATGAGATTCTTCTGCCGCCGATTTCCAGCCATGTGAAAATCCGTGAGAACCTTCTTGGAAAGATAGGGCAGTGTAAGTTCTCAGATCATGGTCTATTAGAGGGGAAGGACCCTAAAGAGCCGAAGTATCCCTAGTTCCATCCTGATCAATACATGTGCTGAAGGATTGAGGAGAAAACACAGCAACCTGCTATCCACGCGCAGGACTGGCTCAAGTTTTTGGTGCCATCCAATTTTTTGAACCTCCTGCGCATCCCGCATTTTGACTGAAGTCTTGAATTTTCCAATTTTTCAATTTTTCCCCAATTCCGACCTTTGACTAGTTTAGTTGTTTTGGCCTCCAAATTAACCCAAATGCTCCCAAATATTCTGTAAGGGTATATGAATGATATTTAAACTTGAATATTAGGTTCAGGGATGGTTTATAGCCCTCAAAATACTTCTACAAACTTGATTTATATTCGGGTCAATGTATGGGATTTTAACTAGTAATTTGTGCATCAAATCCCCCCTGGGTAACACTGAAAATGGACTCCCAAATGCTTCCAAACTCCCTCGAATTTATGAAAAGAGGTAGGGAATTTATTAAGGATTTTATTAAGGTCTCATGTGCACCATTAATTGATTATTATATCTATTCCAACCCTCTCCTATTCAGCTGCAAAAATTACCCATTCGACCCTTGGGGAAATGACACTATTTCTTCTCCCAATGCAATTAAACTGAGTAAAAATGCTTCAAATGCTCAAGTACAGTACATGAAACTTGTAAAATACATCAATGGCAGTCTATTAGTCACAAATTCATCAAATAATCATCCATTCATTCGAAATCATCAGCATTATAATTATATACATCAATGTAGTGAGAAAATGGCTATTGTTTGCTCATTAATCAACATTTTTGCATACAATCAATGGGTATTTCGACCTGATACTTTCTGAAGATCAAGAAAAGAGTATATAATGCTTATTACAATCATAAATACATCAAGAGAAGCTCTCCCAAGAAGCATAAGAGCTCACCAAAAACGCCCTCCCTCAAGGAGCATGAATATGCCTTCAAAACTGGAAATGGTTGAGAGATGGTGCTGCACTAAAGAAAACCACGAGCTTCCTTGTAGCTTACACCTGCAAATTGTTAGACCTCTTAATCCTAAGTTTTATAGTTTAGGTATTTTCTAGTATTATATTAAAAGAATAAATTAGATTAATGTGCAAGTAGATTTTGAATAGGATTGTTGCTTTGTAAATGACACCTATCATTTCCATGTGATTATATGATTGGTTGTCATCCTACTTTCTAGTTTAGGATTGAGCTATATAAACAAGCTCTCTTCTCTATGAAATGTTAAGAGAGTCTTGTGAGTGTGATGTAATTTATTTTTCCTTATTAATAAAATTGTGTGTTTGAGGACACTTCTTCATCATTTGGTATCAGAGCCATGATGAACTGATGTTGGAGTGACAAAGGGTGCAAGTCTTCACAACATCCATGTGGTGACAACAACGTTATTTGGGAGGTAACTTTTGTTATCAAAATTGATAAGGAAAAGCTAGTTGTGATAAATTGAAGATTTATTCATTGTCAGGTTTTTGTTATTGCATAGATCTATAGATTTTTTAATTCAGCAGTTTTTTAAAATCTATGGTGAACCTGATCTTGATTTGTAAAAAAAAAAATTGCTTTAGAGTCATTAAAGTTTCAATCTTGATCTATAAAGTTCTGGATTCTACTATATTCCTTTTGCTTTGAGATATGAATAAAAAAAATAAAAATAAAAATCATCAGCGATTTGTATTTTGATCCGATTTGGATCAATTCCACATCCTTTGATCTACCAAAATCAACGATCTCCTCCAGTGTCAGAGATCTCCAGCATGATCTCTAGTGTGAGCCATCACTCGAATTTTTGAGCTGATCTTCAGCGTGAGCCATCACTCAAATTTCCCAAGTGATATCCAGTGTAAGCCACTGATCCAGTGATTCAGCGTGAGTGAATCCTGAGCGATCCATCTGTCCCAGCGTGAGCAGATCCTTAATCACCAATCTCCAGTAATCAGTCAACGTCCAGCATCGATCAACTTCCAGAAATCCAGCACCGATCAGCGTCCATTGATCTCTAGCAAGTGTGAGCCTGATCTCCAGCGTGATCTGTGAGCCAAATTTTCAATCTACCACGGGTGTCTCTCTCTTCGATCTGAATCAATATTCATCAGTCAACGATCTATCATTCATGAGCCATTGTGAGCCGATCTAGTGCGAGTGATCTCTTCAGCCATCAGCCATCCAGCAATCAGAGATTGATGTCTTCAGCCATCAGCCATCCAACAATCAAGTATTGATCAGCAACAACGATCCCCAAATCAGAAAAATTTGTATCAGCAACAGCGATCTCCATCAATTCAGTGAAACAGCAACAGTGATTCCCAAATCTCAGTGACAGGGATTTCCAAATCTGCAAGCATTTTCAATTTTGTAAAAAAAATTATTGTAAAAAATGGACTTTTAGTTCATTTTTAAAGGCAAAATTGAGCTTTGTAAGTGAATATTTTGTATTTTTGGAGTTATAAGGTAGAAATGTTTTTTAAAAGAGACGAATGTGAGAAGAGTCAGTAAAATACTCTCTCATATTACTTTTTAATGAGGCTTTTTAGAGGGTCAAGGCCAAGCCCCTAAAAAGGCACTCTTTTTTTTTTAGCGTTTTTTATTTTTTGCATCATTTCCTTTGTTGCTTACAATCATGTTGAAGATAGTCAATCTCTTCACCGGCTCAGATAAACTTGATGGAGTAAATAATTATAATTCATGGCAACGTCATACGAAGAATACTCTAGTTTATAGTGAGCTATGGAGAGGAATTTGTGATGGGGATCCAACTTCAACTAAGCCTACTGATGCTATTGCTTTAGCAAAATGGGAACTACAAAATGAAAAGGCACTTGCCTTAATTCATTCATCTCTTGCTAATCATTTATGTATTCACATTGAAAATACTACCTCAGCATGGACTGCATGGGAATAGTTTAAAAAACTTTTTGATACTCCACCTGCTTCTCAGAGAATTGACTTATAATTGAAATTGTTAAGTCAAAAATTAGGAGAGAAAGAGGATGTATTAGAATACATTTCCAGAGTTAAAAATATTCACCTAGATATCATTAAGGGAGGATATGGTAAACTTGAAGATAGTTTTCTCATTTCAATTTTGATAAATGGATTATCAGAATCTTATCGACAATTCATTGAAACTCTACAAATTGTTGATAAGTTAACATCTGCCACTTTTGATTCTTTCAGTGAGATTTTAACTCAACATAGTAAAACTTTTGAAAAACAAAAGCAGTCTGATGAAGATGTTCTCTTTACTAGTTCTAGTGAAGGAGAAAACTCAAGAGGAAGAGGTAGAGGTCATAATTAGTCTTCATTTAGAGGCCACGAAAGAGGATGAAATCAAGGAAGAAGCAACAATTTTCAAGGGTTAAATTTTCAACACGGATCAAACTTCTTTAGAAGGAATCAGTCAGAGAGACCACAAAACCAAAATAATAAAACAGGAAGGGATATGAGTCAAATCACTTGTAGAAGATGTAATAGAGTTGGTCATTTTGTTGTCGACTGTAGGACATCAAATAACAAGCTTCCAAAGTATAAACAACCTTCAAATTCAGCACAGTATGCAAATGACAATAATCAAGGGAAACGGGAAGATGAAAGTGGTATTGAGTTTGTTTTTTCAGCTTTCCAACCATCAAAAGCTTTATTATCTACTAGTAATGATTTTGAAGATGCTTGGTTGTTAGATACAAGAGCAACTCAACATATGACCTTTAGAAAAGATTTATTTTGGTCTTTTACTGAAGTGAAGCTGAATTCAGTTTTTCTAGCTGATGACACTGTACATACACCTCAAGGAAAAGGTTGTGTGAAAATTTATCTTCCTGGTATTGGTGAAAAGTTCTTATCAAATATTTGGTATGTTCCAACTTTCAAAAAGAACTTATTATCCTTAGTAACAATACGACAAGCAGGTCATGCAATTTCAATGATAGATGGGACAATTAAAATTCTCTCAATCAAACAGAATTATAAAACTGTCATGATAGGGTATGAAGATGGAAAGCTTCTTAGAATGAAAGGAATTGTCATACCTCGAAATCAAGAATTTGCAGCTTTAGTAGAGTTAGAGAACTCTCCTATAAGGTTATGGCATGCTAGATATGGACACTTAAATTTTCACAAACTCTCTCTACTTCAAAAGCAAGAAATGGTGAAAGGGCTGCCCACTTTCAAAAAGATAAATGCAAGATGTAAAGCTTGCATCTGTGGAAAACAAAGTAGAGAATCATTTCCTACTTCATCTTGGCGAGCAAACAAATGTTTGCAACTTATTCATAGCGATATTTGTGGGCCTTTGGAAACTTCTCTAGGAGGGTGTAAATATTTCCTTCTCTTTATTGATGATTTTACTCGCATGACTTGCATATACTTTCTAAAAGAAAAATCTGAAGCTTTTGCAAAGTTTAAAGAATTTCAAAACTTGGTTGAAAGAGAAACTAAAGAGAAGATTGGAACTCTAAGAACAGATAATGGTGGGGAGTTCACTTCCAATGAATTTCAGAGTTATTGTAAAGACAGAGGGATCAAGAGACAGTTCACTAATGCATATACTCCACAACAAAATGGAGTTACTGAAAGAATGAACCGTACTTTAATGGGAATGGCAAGATCCATGATGCAGTTTAAAGGATTTTCTTCTTTATATTGGGATGAAGCAGTACATACTGCAGTATATTTGAGGAACAGATCTCCAACAGCTTCTTTGGATGGAGTTACACCATATGAAGCTTGGTATGGATATAAGCCTAAAGTTAAACATCTGTGAGTTTTTGGTTATGTTTGTTATGCCTTAGTTCCAATGGAGAAAAGAACTAAGTTAGACTCTCGAAGTATCAAATGCATCTTCATTGGCTATTCTGATCAAAAGAAAGGGTATCGGTTTCTTTCTAAAGGGAAAATTTATTTTGAGTAGGGATGTGATATTTGATGAAACATAAAGTACAAATTCAGATGAAATAAATCATCTCCTTAGTCGATTAGAAAAGAAAAACATTAAGACTAAGGGTAAGATAAAAAAACAAACCAGTTCAATCTTTATGGTTTGAAAATGATATTGTTTCAACTGAGATTCTTCCTTCATCAAATCAAGCAATTTCACAACCTTCAAATGGAAATGAGAAGAATTCTTCTGATAGTGATACTTCAAGTCCAAAATATTTAAATTTAGAAAGCAGCTCAGTTTATATTTATCAAAATCAATTTTTTGATAATAATGATGAGACTGAGACAAGTGCAGAATCTACTCTACCTCAAAGACCAAAATGGGCCATACAACTTCTAAAAGATGTTCGTCCTGATGAAGTGAACAAAACAGGAACAAGAAACAAATGTTGCATCTTTTGCTTCCACTGAACCTGATTCTTTTTCTGAAGCAATGAAACAAAAGGAATGGTAGAAAGCTATGCTTAGTGAATATAACTCTGTAGTAGAAAATGGCACTTGGAAATTAGTTGATTGCCCATCTCATGTTAAACCCATAGGTTGCAAATGGGTTTATCGAATAAAGTACAAGTCAAATGGAGAAATTGATAAATATAAAGAAAGACTTGTAGCTAAAGGATTCGCTCAAAAAGAAGGCATTGATTATGATGAAACTTTTGCTCCAACAGCTAAGTGGAATACAATCAGAACAGTTATAAATTTGGTTGCATAGAATGGTTGGAAATTACATCAAATGGATGTTAAATGTGCCTTCCTGAATGGCGATTTGAAAGAAGAAGTGTTCATGACTCAACCCCAAGGATTTGAGGTTGAAGGACAAGAACATAAATTCTGTAAACTAATAAAGGATTTATATGGTTTGAAACAAGCTCCTCGAGCTTGGTATACAAAAATTGAAGAATACCTTCGAAAAGTTGGTTTTCAACAAAGTGAATATGATGATACTTTGTATTTTCGGATGCAAGACAAAGACTTTGTGATTATTGTACTCTATGTTGATGACTTAATCATAACTGGAAATAATGAAGATCACATTAAGCAAGTTAAAGGAGAACTTCAAGCAGGATTCAAGATGACAGATTTAGGAACACTTCAGTACTATCTCGGAGTTGAAGTCACTCAACATCCAAACAACATCTTCCTTAGTCAAACTAAATATGCCACTGATTTATTGAAGAAATTTGGCATGGAAGAGTGTAAACCTTCTCTTACCCCTATGGAGCAGAATTTGAAACTGTCAAAATTTAAAGGGGGGAATTTGGTTGATGGTACAAAGTATAGGCAATTGATTGGAAACCTTATTTATTTGACAAATACTCTCCCAGATTTATCGTATTCAGTTAGTATACTTTCAAGTTTTATGCGGGAACCAAGGGAAAGTTATTGGAATTCAGCAAAAAGGGTGTTAATATATATTCAAGGAACAAAAGACTTTGGTGTTCTTTACAAGAAATGTAAAGCCTTTACACTTGTTGGATATTCAGATGCAGATTTTGCAGGAGACATTGATAATCGTACATCCACTTTTGGGTACTTAATGAATTTGGGTTCAATAGCAATTTCATGGAGTTGTAAAAAGCAGCCTACAGTTTCCAATTCTTCAGTAGAAGTCGAGTACATATAAACTTGGGAAGCAGCATGTGAGATTGTTTGGCTACGCAATATATTACAGGATCTTGGTGTTACACAAAAGTCAGGAACCACTTTATTAATTGACAGTCAGTCAGCAATAAAGATGGCCAAGAATTCAGTTTTCATTCAAAGACAAAGCATGTCGACACCAAATATCACTTCATCAGATCTCTCATTGTCAAAGACATTATCAAGCCTTAGTATTGTCCATTTGAAGATCAAACTTCAGATCTTTATAGCAAGCCACTTGGTAAAAAAAAATTCACTAAGTTCAAAGATGAACTTGGCATTTGTAAATATAAAATTTCGGATTAAAGGGGAAATGTTAGACCTCTTAATCCTAAGTT
This sequence comes from Larix kaempferi, assembly GCA_027924585.1. NCBI lineage: Eukaryota > Viridiplantae > Streptophyta > Pinopsida > Pinales > Pinaceae > Larix > Larix kaempferi. Next base: position 5,986,755 of record BSBM01000214.1, on the reverse strand, counting down.
TTATAGTTTAGGTATTTTCTAGTATTATATTAAAAGAATAAATTAGATTAATGTGCAAGTAGATTTTGAATAGGATTGTTGCTTTGTAAATGACACCTATCATTTCCATGTGATTATATGATTGGTTGTCATCCTACTTTCTAGTTTAGGATTGAGCTATATAAACAAGCTCTCTTCTCTATGAGATGTTAAGAGAGTCTTGTGAGTGTGATGTAATTTCTTTTTCCTTATTAATAAAATTGTGTGTCTAAGGACACTTCTTCATCACAAATAAACACTCCATTAAATATCCAAATGAAATTTGTGAATGGCCTTTCCAATTACCAACTTGGATGGGAATCTTTCACCCTCGAAATTGGCTAAGGCAAGAAACTAGTCATCCACTAGCTCTCCCTCTTCACAAATGCAACTGCAAATATCTCAAATGATAAAAATATGGTTTCATTCTTTTTTATTGACATTTATAAACTTCTAATGTCCTCCATGGGTCTAATTCCTTACAAGAGACTCGTGCCAAATCAAGTTGGGAAGAAATTCCAAAGAACGTCACTTGTACAACAATTCCTAGTCTCCCACTTCCACCAAATCACATGTGGAAGCATCTTAGATGCCCTAACTCCCTTGAGCACCCTCTTGGAGGCTAGTTTTAGACATGACATGTCATGTATGTAATATTTCATCCTTCAGATCTGATTTGTGTCATAGGTGTCATGGCATCTTCATCATTGTTGTCATAGAGCTAGGGAATCTAGCCCAAGTGTCTCACTAGCTCCAAATTGCCTCTTCCTCTACCATGGGAGTTACTCTTCCTCTACATTTAGACCTTGTATGAGTAATGAAATGAATAATACCTTTTGAACTCCCCCAAGTATGTTACCATTCACCTTGAATTCGAATTGGTGAGAGAATGATGCCAAGTCTAGTAGGGAAATCTAGCCATATGTGGGTCCCCCTTACTCCATGTGTCTTCATGATCAAATGTCACTTTTAATTCCACTTGTATATATTTATTTATCTCATTTATTAAATATTTATGCCATTCTAATGTTCAAGCATCATTTATTAAGCCCATTATTCCAAATCCCAAAGCTTCCACCCCCAAACCTAGGAAACTAGTAATTTTCCTCCTTGGCAATTATTTGACCTTTAACATCAATTTGACAAAGTCTAATGAATATGGACAATGTGATTAGGCCATTCTGACCCAATGCCAAATTTGGGACATGAAAATTTCTCCCTTCCCAATATTGCTTGTCCTCAAGCAATTTCAAACATGGGTGTTCAAGAACCTGCTTTCTGTATGATTCTTTGAAGTTGCCATTGAATTGCCCAACCTTGAGTCTTTGAGATTCCATGAATATTTTAGATAGGAACCACAATGCTTTCTTCTGCACTACTCTGATCAAACTCACTTTATTAAGTGGGGAATCCATCAACCATACTCCTTGTTTCCCACAAAAATTCAAACCAATGAGACTAATAATTATCCCAGGGTCCCATTGCTTGTATTGCACTCCAACAATTAGAAGTGCTCTCCCATTCATAGTTCCTGGATCCCATTTTCTTGTATGCATTCTCCCAAACATCATGAGTACAAAATATATATCATCAAAATACATAACAACATAATGAAAATGAATATCAAGAATATGCTTCATTAAAGAATCATGAAAGTGCTTATACCTCCAAGCAAGTAGACCACCATTTTCCAAGTGCATACAAGCATCAAGTAACCAATCAAATCTGCTCCAATGACATAGGTGAGGATCCCATGTCCTATCATGCTGCTCCAAAAGGATGTGATATGAATCAAAATATTCGACCATGTATTCTTTCATCCAAAAAGTGAATGAAGTTCCTCCAACATTACTTGAACTAAGCAAGGAGCAAGGAAAATCATGAGTCTTCAAGTGACTCAAGCGAACATCATAAGTGTGTTGTTGCTGCAACACCCTTCCCCAAAAAAAAATTGAATTTATTTGGGGCCCCTCCTTCTAACACTTTTGTAGCAAGCTTTTTAGTTCATATTTCAGGTTTGCCTCTAACTAATCAAAATGTCATCGCCTGCTTCCAAAAGAGTCTCTCATTTTATCTAAGGTAAAGTTGTCCTTTCCTTTAGCGCAGATTCTAGTCTCAGCTTCCCCGCTGTAGCGCAAGATCTAGGCTTGAGTCTATCGCGACTTTGGTGCACCTTTAACCACAATTCCTCCGTCAAGCGCAGGCCTTGACTCTAATTCAGCCGCCCTTTTGACAAGTCCCAAGTCTGTTATCTAATGCAATAAGCCGACCACCGTTAGTGCAAGAGATAATTTTCCTCGGTCGCTCGAGGTGCAAGAATTATCATTATCACCCCACCTTGGAGCCGCGCTTCACTTCCTTGGAAGAAGTAAAAGTTAGTGTGTCACTCCCCAGCGCAACTATGATCATCGAGTCGAATCCCAAGCACTAGAGATGCGCTTATCCTTCCTGCTTGCAAATCCGCACTTGTCTTTCAGGATGAATCATGTCTGGCACATTTTTCTGAGCGCAATCCTAATGCCAGGATTGCTGCTTGATCGCAACGCTTATCTTTGAATGTGCGCATGCCACATAGCGTGAAACATTACGCTCCCGCTTGGCGTGAAAGCTGAAATCGATACTCGGCGTGAAAATATCTCCTTGATCCCTGTGCACCGGCAGAGTTGGTAAAGCCTTTAATGAAGCCATGTGCCACCCTTAATGATAAATTTCTCGAGCCTCGTGCTCATAACCTCGCCAACTTTAAACGTATGTGAGCATTTAACTCTCCACCTATTTAACGCATGCAATGGAATTTTGGGTTTTTTATTTGGTCATTTGCACTCGGAGCGCTCGCCATTCGCATCGAAGTTCGAGGCTGGCGTTCGCTGCAAGCAGTTGAGGTCTCGGAACGCTCGTCATACTGATAGGTAGGCTCTTTCCCAATGTTTCTCTTGGATTAGTAGGTTAAAATCACCCACGCAAAGTTGAATAGCTCAAACGCCCTCTGTTTTACTTTGCATGGAAGCTAGAAAGGATGTAGGACAGTCGCTGGTCTTTTCCCTATGAGGATACGAAGCCACCACTTTCAGACCAGATCAGAGACATCCCCATCCCATAGGCATACAAGTCTCTCCCCTCTGTTGCATTTTTGGCTTCCCTGGTTTTTTTCTCTCAGAGTTTCATTCGCCAAGCGAAATCCGTGACTCCCCACGACCGTGAGTTGAAAGTTTTATATGTTTTCTTGGTTGCGTAATAGTTTGGGGGTCTTTTTCCTTGAGTAATGTCATTGTTTCCTAAAGAGTTTGAAGTGCCCTGGTCATGAGGTCGAATCATCCCAGCGGTATTTTATCGGTCGCAGAGCTTTTCGCTCAAACCCATAGAAGTCGCAGCATCCCAAGGCATTGTTTATTAAAAATTCCCTGCCAAGCATCTTCTCCGCGTAAGGCTCGACACTTCTCGCTCTTTGCGGTTAGTGTTTCAGGATATAAGCACCAAGAAACCCTGCTCGACCAAGAGCGAGGTTTATTCATGTCAAGGTTGCTTAAAACTTCCATTGCTCGGCCGAAGCTGCCATGGGGACGTGTTAAACCAACCAATCAATCCCATTTAGAAACTCGAGGTCATGACTCGATCCTTAGCAGATAAAGCCTGCAGTTGCGGAACTTATCCCTCTTTAGCGTAGCTTCCACTATAAACTGTCGGCACATGAAATGTTAAACATTGACACATAGATAATATCGCGTGCATTATGTTAAGCGCTAGCACAAAAGTAAGGATAGGAAGCAACGCATGCGAAAATGTATGAGCTAGCGCGCGAATGTGTTTAGATTTGGCGCTCAAATGAAATTATGGCGTTCGCACGCGAAATATTTTAGGTCTTAGCGCAGGAATGTTTTTTCGCTCGGCGCCCGAATAAGTTTAGGCGGTGGTGTGCGTGTAACATTTAAATCTTAGCACGTGAATTCCAGCTGATACCCCAGTGCCCACAAGATCGCCAATCTTAGCGCGTGCATAATCCCAAGCGTGGCGCAAAACTTAATTTGGGCGCCAGCACAGAAATCTCCATCAGAACTCGCGCAAGTGTTTGTTTCACAATCCTAAAGATGCCTGCACGCCGAAAATGAATCGCGCAGACCCAAAATGATCTTGCTCTTCATCCTGATTTGTTGTCTTTGTTTTAGCATGAAGGGACATTGTTGAATTAAGCTTACATGTTAAATGAATATAATTATGTTTGTTTTAGACAGCCTCTATTTTATGAAAATGTCATATTTTGGCTTTGTCTTAGAGTGTCACCAATGTTTGGAAATGGTCTAGACTAAAGTTTTGTGATATTACCTTGCTCGCTGCAGGATTACCATGCACAGGAAGTCAACCAGAAAAAAGGCAGCATAGAAAGCGACCTCAGACTCAGAGGTTGAGATTATGTCGGATACTTCTCTCGTCACAATGTTCGCTGACATGCAAGCTACCACTGGTGTGTCCCCTGGGAGCACTGCCCCTGAATTTCAATGGGGTGATCTATACAGATTCCTCATAGCTCAAGATAATTCAACGGCCCCTATAGAGGACGCTCTAGTATATGCCAACATCAGAAGGTCCTATTAGCATAAGGCAACATCTCGGCCAGAGCTTTTCCCTTGTTCTGAAGTTGTCGGATGGCTGATTCCTAACATTCGGACCGACATAAGGCTTATGACTGATAAAAATGGATTGGTCCTGGCTTCTTTCACCCCTAAGCATGTCACTGCTGCCTACAGATTGCCTTCACACAGGGCTTCTTTGGACGATGAATGGATGGAAAAGCATCAAATGAACTTGCTGGAAACTGCCCGTAAGATGACTATAAATGATAGGCAAATCAGGAGGAGGAAAAATAATGAATATGAGAGCAATCTCCTAAAAACCCCTTATAGTCTCATCGTCTTGATGTTGAGCAGGATCTTCGGCATGCCTAATGGAAATATCTTTAATATTGGATGGGTGTCAGTGATGTTTCACATAGCCACAAAAGGCACCATCTTCAACTGGGCTGAAATAATTTCAGATAGCCTGGCCTAACAGTTAGCAGCAGCCCAAGGTGGACTGACCCAAAAAAAGTCAGATTTCTTTATGTCTTCTTACCTGATTAACTGCCTACTAAGCAAGCATTCATTCCTGGTCTTGGGTTTCTCATGGAAGCCAAATGAAACAGCTCTCTTCATATCTTATTAGTGTGCATGGGTGAGCAAGTACACAAACCACTACAAGATGATTTGTGAGAGGTTTATCATGCCATTGTACCAGCTCATCTTCGTGCAAGAACCAGATTGCATGTCATTGAACAATTTGGGGACTATTATCACAACGCAGAAGGCACCTACATCAGGATAACTGGAGGAACTCATGAACCCTTTATGTTCTAGGATCAATACTTTGCTCCAACTTGAAGAATCCCGTCAGAAAGCTAAAGACCAATTTCACCATCACCAAGATATAGTCAAAAGGTGGTTCGATAAAAGGGAATCTGGTAAAAGAATTTTTGAAGTAGGGGATCTGGTCCTGAAATGGGACCATAATCATGAGGGCAAGGGGATGCACACTAAATTCCAACACTTATGGATAGGCCCTTACCAAATATCTACAAAGCTCGGCCCATCTACTTACAAGCTGACAGACCTCCAGGGAGAGGAAGTAACCCTTCCTCTCAATGGCCTCGCCTTGAAGCAATACTTTGCATAGTCTCGATGAGACATTCTGTACATAAATAAAGTTGTTCTTTTATTTCTTTTGCTTTAGTCTTTGTTTTCTATGCTTTAGCTATATTGCCTTTTTTTCTTTTTAGCCTTTGAATTTTGTACAAATTTGTCTCCCTGAGTCACCTGCGATTTGGCCTCTCGTGAGGGCAAATCTCACTAGAGAATTGCACAACTCGGGAAGCTGGAAATGTATCCTACAAAGAAAGTTTACCCATGCATTTGGGGCTTTGCTGATCGTTCTCCAGAATGAAGAAGATCCTTTTCTATTGGTCACGCTAACCCTTGTTTAAATAGCAGAGACCTATGATCATCTTTACCACTATCTTCGGGCTCCATCCACCATCACACTTTTAAAAAAAAACATCTCAAGAAGATCGATGTGTTTGGACCCACGGAAGGTAGCATATCTTGAAGGCATATGGTATTGAAATGACTCCATGATGCAAATTTAAACCCAAAAGGGCTTATAATCAGGGGTCTGTTTTCCAGAAATTCTTGCCTCAATCAAAGCACGGCTGAGATAAAAGAAAAGCATATAGGTCAAGAAAGCTGTCCAAAATACTCAGCTCAGGATAGGCTCCTCTCCGTTCGTGAGGCTTGATAAAACAATAAAATATCTCGCTCACACAAAAGGGCATTATGGATTGAGGAGCCAAAATCAAAGACCGTATTTTAAAGAAAATATTTCTGGAAGGCTCAAACAGCAAAGCTTTCAAATATATGAACATCTAAATGGATGCAGGCAGCATGGGAATGAGGAACAAGAGCAATGGTGTCTATGAGATGTTGTTGCGAAATCCTGTGGAGTCCAATAGCAGTGTTCATCTGAAAGATGAATCTTCTAAAATAAACCCCATATGTTGGCCCTTGGAAAGTTTTAAAGATGTCTTCATCGAAGCTCCCTTCTCCCAATGACCAATGGATTAAGTGACTTCTTCCTTTGTCGAGGTTCGAACGCTTAAGCTGAATGCTGCACATAAGGTGAACAGCTTTTAAAAAGAATTCTTCTGATAAGTGAGATAGTCTTCAGAGATCTGTGTTCGCCAATGATTCGCCAATTGTTGTTTCTGCAACACCCTTCCCCAAAAAAAATTTGAATTTATTTGGGGCCCCTCCTTCTAGCACTTTTGTAGCAAGATTTTTAGTTCATCTTTCAAGTTTGCCTCTAACTAATCAAAATTTCATCGCCTGCTTCCAAAAGAGTCTCTCATTTTATCTAAGGTAAAGTCATCCTTTCCTTTAGCGCAGATTCTAGTATCAGCTTCCCCGCTGTAGCGCAAGATCTAGGCTTGAGTCTACCATGACCTTGGCGCACCTTTAACCACAAGTCCTCCATCAAGTGCAGGCCTTGACTCTAATTCAGCCGCCCTTTTAACAAGTCCCAATTTTGTTATCTAGCGCAATAAGCCGGCCACCATTAGCGCAAGAGATAATTTTCCTCAGCCGCTCGAGGCGCAAGAATTATCATTATCACCCTGCCTTGGAGCCGTGCTTCACTTCCTTGGAAGAATTAAAAGTTAGCGCGTCACTCCCCAATGCAACTATGATGATAGAGTCGAATCCCAAGCGCTAGAGATGTGCTTATCCTTCCTGCTTGCAAATCCGCGGTCGTCTTTCAGGATAACTCATGTCTAGCACGTTTTTATGAGCGCATTCCTAACACCGGGATTGTCGCTTGATCGCAAAGCTTATCTTTGAACATGCGCTTGCCACATAGCGCGAAACATTACACTTCTCACTTGGCGCAAAAGCTGAAATCGATACTCTACGCGAAAATATTTCCTCAATCCATGTGCACCGACAGAGTTGGTAAAGACTTTAATTAATCCATGTGCCACTCTTAATGATAAATTTCTCGAGCCCCGTGCTCATAGCCCCGGCAACTTTAAACGTACGTGAGCATTTAACTCTCCCCCTATCTAATGCATGCAACGGCATTTTGGGTTTTTTATTTGGTCATTTGCACTCAGAGCTCTCGCCATTCGTGTCGAAGTTCAAGGTTGTCGTTCGCTGCAAGCAGTTGAGGTATTGAAACGCTCGCCATATTGACAGGTAGGCTCTTTCCCAATCCTGCTCTTGGATTAGTAGGTTAAAATCACCCATGCACAGTTGAATAGCTCAAACGCCCTCTATTTTACTTTGCATGGAAGCTAGAAAGGACGTAGGACAGTCGCTAGTCTTTTCCCTATGAGGATACGAAGCAACCACTTTCAGACCAGAGCAGAGACAGCCCCATCCCATAGGCATACAAGTCTCTCCCCTCTGTTGCGTTTTCGGCTTCCCTGGTTTTTTCTCTCAGAGTTTCATTCGCCAAGTGAAATCCGTGACTCCCCACGACCGCGAGTTGAAAGTTTTATATGTTTTCTTGGTTGCGTAATAGTTTGGGGGTCCTTTTCCTTGAGTAAAGTCGTTGTTTCCTAAAGAGTTTGAAATGCCCTGGTCATGAGGTTGAATCGTCCCAATAGTATTTTAGCGGTCGTAGAGCTTTTTGCTCAAACCTGTAGAAGCCGCAGCATCCCAAGGCCTTGTTTATTAAAAAGTCCCTGCCAAGCATCTTCTGCGTGTAAGGCTCGACACTTCTCGCTCCTTGCGGTTAGTGTTTCAGGCTATAAGCACCAAGATACCCTACTTGACCAAGAGCGAGGTTTATTCATGCCGAGGTTGCTTAAAACTTCCATTGCTCGGCCGAAGCTGCCATGGGGACGTGTTAAACCAACCAATCAATCCCATTTAGAAACTCGAGGTCATGACTCGATCCTTAGCAAATAAATCCTGCGGGTGCTGAACTTATCCCTCTTCAACGTAGCTTCCACTATAAACTGTCGGCGCACGAAATGTTAAAAATTGACGCATAGACAATATCGCATGCATTATGTTAAGCGCTAGCACAAAAGTAAGGATAGGAAGCAACGCATGCGAAAATGTGTGAGCTAGGCGCGAATGTGTTTAGCTTTGGCGCTCAAATGAAATTATGGCGCTGGCGCGCAAAATATTTTAGGTCTTAGAGCAGGAATGTTTTTTCACTCGGCGCCCAAATAAGTTTAGGCACCGGCGCGCATGTAACTTTTAAATCTTAGCACGTGATTTCCAGCTGATACCCCAGCGCCCACTAGATCGCCAATCTTAGCGCGTGCATAATCCCAAGCATGGCGCCAAACTTAATTTGGGCCCCAACGCAGAAATCTCCATCAGAACTCGTGCAAGTGTTTTTTTCACAATCCTAAAGATGCCTGCACGCTGAAAATGAATCACATAGACCCAAAATGATCTTGTTCTTTGTCCTGATTTGTTGTCTTTGTTTTAGCATGAAGGGACATTGTTGAATTAAGCTTACATGTGAAATGAAGATAATTATATTTGTTTTAGACAGCCTCTATTTTATGAAAATGTCATATTTTGGATTTGTCTTAGAGTGTCGCCAATGTTTGGAAATGGTCTAGACTAAAAGGCAGTGCAGAAAGAGACCTCAGACTCAGAGGTTGAGATTCTGTCAGATACTTCTCTCGTCACAATGTTCGCTAACACGCAAGCTACCACTGGTGTATCCCTTGGGAGCGCCGCCCTGAATATCAATGGGGTGATCTATACAAATTAATCATAGCTCAAGATAATTCAACGACCCCTATAGAGGATGCTCTAGTATATGCCAACATCAGAAGGTCCTATTTGCATAAGGAAACAACTCGGCCGGAGCTTTTCCCTTGTTCTGAAGTTGTCGGATGGTTGATTCCTAACATTCGGACTGACACAAGGCTTATGACTGATAAAAATGGATTGTTCCTGGCTTCTTTAGCCCCCGAGCATGTCACTGCTGCCTACAGATTGCCTTCACACAGGGCTTCTTTGGACTATGAATGGATGGCAAAGCATCAAATGGACTTGCTAGAAACTGTCCGTAAGATGACTATAAATGATAGGAAAATCAGGAGGAGGCAAAATAATGAATATAAGAGCAATCTCCTTAAAACCCCTTACAGGCTCATCGTCTTGATGTTCAGTAGGCTCTTCAGCATGCCTAATGGAAATATCTTTAAGATTGGATGGGTGCCAGTGATGTTTCACATAGCGAAAAAAGGCACCATCTTCAACTGGGCTGAAATAATTTCAGATAGCCTGGCCTCACAGTTAGCAGCAGCCCAAGGTGGACTGACCCAAAAGAAGGCATATTTATTTATGTATTCATACTTGATTGACTGCCTACTAAGCAAGCATTCATTCCCAGACTTGGGTTTCTCATGGAAGCCAAATGAAACAACTATCTTCATAGCTTATCAGTGTACATGTGCAAGTAAGTACACAAACCACTACAAGAATATTTGTGAGAGGTTTATCATTCCATTGTACCAACTCATCTTCGTGCAAGAACCAGATTGCATGTCGGAGAATGCAATGCATGTCATTGAACAATTTGGGGACTATTATCACAGCGCAGAAGGCACCTACATCAGGATGAGTGGAGGAATTCATGAACCCTTTATGTTCCCTCGGTATGTTACAGACTTTGTTATTCATAAGGAGGCCGTGAGACAACTCTTCGGCACCGGTGCCATAAGCAAGTTCTTAACAAAAAGGAGGAAAGGCATGTACCCTCCCATGCCATTCACCATAGGAGCTTATAGCCTCCCAAGAGCAAGAGACGGGGAAAATTATGCTAGAGGCCTAGAAATTTTCCATTTTGGCTCAGTCCCTGTTAGGAGACATGACCCCAACGGTGCAGTAAGCAAACATTGTCTTGACCTCAAAGTCTCCTTTGAGTATGCTCATGCAGTGGACTTAAAAGAGGCATTTTTTAGGAGTGCCCACAACCTAACTGAGCTAGGAAATCGGTACAATACAAAAGTTGTGAAAGACCCAAGCCCTATACCTATCGGTTTGATCCAAAGAGAAAAGGAGGCATCAACCTCACAATCAGGGGAGCCATTGGAATTGGAGCAGGACAGAGTGCTCCAAGAGAAAGCTCTCAAGCAGCAGCAAGATAAAGAAGAAGCAAGAATTCAAGGTGACCTAGATGCCAAGCTTCAACAAGAGGAGAGTGCAAGGAAGCAACAAGAAGAGGTTGCCAGGATCCAGAAGGAACAAGAAGATCAAGTATCCAAGGAGCAAGCTTCAAAGCAGCAAACTGAGGATGAGAAAAGGCCCCTGGGTGAGAAAGCTGATGGATTATAGACTCAACAAGGAGAGTCTAAAGAAGCAAATGGGTTGCAGACTCAGCAAGGAGAATCTGGCAAAGCAGATGGATTGCAGACACAGCAAGAAGAGTCAGCAGGAGAGAAAGATAAAGAACAGATAGAGAAGTCTCTCGACTCAGAGCCATCTACTCCGACAGATATGGATATTGATCCACCATTGATATGCACCCCAGCCTGGGGGACATAGGAAAAAGGTTCCTATTCAGGAAGCTTAGCGCTGACTCCATATAACCCTAAGAAGCAGCGCAAAATAGCAGATCTGGATACTGTATATTTTAGTCCAAAGAAAAGGACCATCATTGATAGGAGGGTACAGAAAATAGAAAGCACAACAATGAATATGGAAACCGAGGAGAAATAATATGAACTATGGATAACGGAGAAGACATTGGTCCAAGGAACTGATGCCGACCCTACATTCCAAGCCCAATGTACCGTGGCATCAGCTAAGGAAACTAAATCCAACATTGATTTCTTGAAAGAAAAGATAAAGCATTACAGAGAGCAATGCCTTAAGATCAGAGATGACAGAATGAGGGAGGTATTGGAATCAAACAAGCTGAAGGAGAAATACAATCAATTGTTAGGAGAGAATCTAGTGCTTAAGTCAGAAATTCTCCAGCTCGAAAATGATAAGAACTCCTTAGAAGTGCAGTTGGCTTTCTCTTAAGGTGAGATGGAGAATCTGAAGGCTCGGATAGCATAATTGGAAGAACTCGAAGTAAGCAAGGCTCAACAGATTCAAATCCACCAGCATGAATGTGAAGGGCTGATCCAAGAAAAGGAACAACTGGCAAGACAGCTCAAGGAGCTAGAAGAGGACCAGCAAAAATTGTCCACATTTCACAAGCAAGCATGTGATATGCGGATTAAAATCCATCAGCTGCTAATACTGATCTCGGAAGAGTTTTGGAGCATGAAAGAGATGATTAAGAAAATGACAACAATTGAATCCAAATCCTTAAAGACCCGAGAAAGGTTTGCAAATCATGTAGAAGAGCTGAAGCGGCAATCGGAGTGGAAAAAGGGGAAATCTCAACTCCCTTCACACTTACGCGCCCCTACATGAGATAAATTGGATGTAGATATAGGGATTCTTGAATTTTCCAAAGATTGTGGTACCAAACTAAGCTTGGGAATCAAAAGGACGGTCCACAAGTGTTGTTCCATATATTCTACGCTCAAGGAATCGCTCAGCAAGTGTCATCTTGTTATCCCCGCTTCCATTTATGATTTCCCAAAAGAACATGACCGAATTTTCGAGTTGCAGAGCGAGCTAGACGAAGACTTGGCTTATATTAAGAAGATAGAGGTATTGACTAAGGCTGAATTTCAACAGTTCATTTGCCATCTTGCAATACATATTTATTTCCTGGAAGCAATGGCAAAAGAGGCTACGCAAGGAAAAGCGCTGATCAAGTTAGACCTTCATAAGCATGAAATAGCATCCCAGGCAACAGTATCTTCTCGTAGCAAGATCATCGTAAGGGACATCACCCAATGGACTTCATACATTCAAAGTGTAGATGGCCCGGTAGTTTCAAGCAAGCCGGTTGGGTGAGACGTGTCTTCAAGTCAGCAGGCATAAGCCCAGCAAAGTAAACAGATCATTCTTATTTGGTTTTAAGCAAGCAGAAAAACTGAAATTCTACCTTTGTATAATTTCATTAAAAGGACAGCTAGCCCCTAGTTTTGTCTTATTTGTAAAACCCTCCACGTATCAATAGGCTTTGTAATGATGCTATGAAAACCAAGGGAAGAGGTTATAGAATTAGGGTACGCGTGTCATCCCAAGGGACGCTTTGTAAAGTTATAAATAGAAAGGTTAGAAGGAATAGAAAGGACATTTTGGCAGGGAAAAGAAGCTTCTCAGCTTGTACGAACTATTTTGTAATTAGCTCTGTGGAAGTGATTTTGCCTAATAAAGAGCCTGAGGGCAGGGATGATTTTAAGAACCCCCTCTAAATTTATATGTATAAAAAATGGGCGAATCCCCATGATACATGGGAAAGTGTGAAGGCTATTTTATCAATAATATAATATGTATATGTAATTTTTGGGCGAATCTTTCACATAATTATAAAATCTTGTAAATTTTGGGCGAATCTTTCACAAAATTATGAAAAATTATAAAAAATTTGGCGAATATTTCATGGAATTAGAAAATCTTGTGAAATATTGGTGAATCTTACACTAAACTATAAATGCTTGCAAAGTCTTGAAACATTGGTTGAAATTTGACTTAATAAAATTCCCTAGATGATTTTGTATTCACTTTAGATTTCCCATGTACTCTTGCATTAGGACACCTTACAAAAAAAATCCAAGCTTTTTAGGTGACCTGCTCTGTCATTTTGTAGTCCCACTGATAGATCCCTTGGAATTGGTGCTTGAATGGAAAACACCAAAATGATGGTTTATGCATCTGCTAGGAGATACGACTATGACAATATTCAGCCCCAAGAGTAGGTTACAAATAAGCATGTGTTCAAATTCACAAGTGGGTCACCCTTTGAGACGCATGCCACCTTCAACCATTCATCTTAAGCTCCAATATAACCCACGAACCCCGAATATAACACCATTTTTGAAACTATGCATCTAAGCTTAGGGAGTCACAAATCCATGTGTCCCAAACACCCTAACCACTCCAAACACAAATCCCTAAGTATTGCACTTAGGTGTTTCTCTCTCCAAGTGTTAGGCAAGTATATGGTTGCATAACCATTTATTCCAAGAACGCTTCTCCAAGCAACAATATTAATAGGGCATCCCACATTTTCCAAGATAATATTATTTCAAACAAACTCCATTTCCACCCTTGAGTATAACACCCTTCCTCAATTTGTGCACCCAAGGTTAGGAAGGCACAAATCCACATGTGCCAAGCACCCAAACCATTCCAAACAAAAATCCCTCAATACCACACTTAGGTGGTGCTCTTTTCGAGTCCAAGTGTTAAGCAATTAGATGGTTACATAACCATTTCCACTGAGTGCACCATAAATTTGGATAGAATCGTGTTGTGTTGATAGCCTATTCATTCATGGTGCATGTTTAATTGTGAGAAAACTCACCCAATAACAAGAAGGTTAGGCCTCCAAATACACATCATCCATGCAACAATGACCTCATTCATCAACATATAAGTTTATAGGTAAGATATCAAAACACGGTTTATTGGACCAACCAAATAAGCTACATGAAGGTTTTCCACCTTCAACAAATATATCCAAGCAACCCAACCAAATCTCAAATTTTCCCACTATTATAATAAGAAAATGTAGCATCATGCCAAATGGATTTCTAAGCATACACTCACTCAACCATTTTCATTCAACCTTGTAGCTTACTCTATTTGTATGCCTAGTTAAAAAAGCGGTGGGTGAGACTATTTCAACATTATTTATGTGACTATGCACATATATACGTAAATTTGTTGCATGAATATATTCGGTACCAATCACCATAAACCAAATCTACATTTCTCAAATATTCAAGCATGCACTATGGCCTATATTGGGATGTGAACAACCCAATGTATTACCCCTTAGGCATGATGGGAAGTATGTGTACAACCTAATGTATTACCAATACATGCCAAACCCTTGCACATTCACCACTAATTCAGTGCATTGATGCACATAACAACTTTGTTATATGCATGCAATCCTTGAAATCATTTGTGGGAATTAATAAATATGCATCAACATTGAATAGAATTAACAAAGTGAGAGTGGTTCGGAGCATAATTAATTATACCTAGTAAAGAACAATATTTTTCATCCAAATCTAGCTGCATATTTTCACATTCAAAATAATTCCATAAAATGCACATCACCAAGGGAGTTCCTAAGGGCATTAGTAATTACTTATGCTATGGAAAAAACTCCCATGCTTGCGTATATTTTATCCATATCTATCTGTATATCCAAACCCCTTATGTATGTCGTCCCTGATGTGGGAGACAAAAGTCCAATCATCTGCAAGATACAACACTTCACCTCTTTATTTTGTGCATGAAGTATGGAAAATTGTATCATTTCTATGCATTTGGATTTGAAACTATACAAAGAAGGGATAGTGACCAATGTTGTAGAATATGCTTGATGGTGACAAACTATAGTTACTTTTACATAGCTCAATAAGTAGCACATGATTATGTATGTGCTCATTTTCTTTAGAGCATCATGTCATGAAAATTTTACAGCATATCAAAGAATGTATCAAGCTCAATATCCAAGGAAATTTGGAAAAAAATTGATATTTTCTCTCCTTTAAAAGACTATTCCAATGACCATTAAATAACTCAACTTGGAAGAGAACTTGGAAAAAAGAATTCTCTCCTTTAAAAGAGGATTCCAATGACCATTTTTTTTCTTAAAATGGTTATATATAGAATTTATGTGTTATTTACAACACATATCAAAGTATCTCAAAGGCATTCTTTGGTTGAATTAAACTTCTAGTTATTTATAAGTACATGACGCAATTTATTGCCCCTGAAAAGATACTAGATAAACATTATACTACCTAGATTTTTAAAATATCACTTATGCTATCATTATGTTAATCAAATCTTGTTATTCTTGAGACAAAGACATGATAAACTTGTTTGTAAAAATATAATATATTATTTCAACAAATATGCACCCATAAGAATGATTAAAAATAAGATAAAATAACTAACTCTATTAATTTCCAAAATAATATTCATTTTGATAAAAAAAAAGTAGATTGTACAAATAAGATGCATTCTATTTGTTATGAAAGGGTATTAATTGTTTGTTTCTCATTACACCTTTTACACCTTTTATGAGATGTTTTTTTTAATAAAAAAATCAACAATATCAATAAGAACCATTCAATTTTGTTATAAAAATATATATTTATTATTCGTCTCTTCATAAGCCTTTCTTTTCTTTAGAGGATAGATTATTTGTTTTTTAAGATTTTAACATGTTACAATGATTTTTATGAGATATTGTAATAGTCAAAATTTTCTAAAAAATTCATATATATATGAAAAAAAAGGTTTTTAAAGAAAAAATGGAATATATAACAAAATTAAGTTGAATTACATAATGTTAGTATTTGATATTTAGTTTTCATCAATCTAAAATATTTTTTATGGAATTTTAAGCAAAAATAAAATCAATTTCCCTTCCCATATCTTTACTTAAATTGAAAAATAATTATTTAACCTGTATTATCAAAATGAAAAAAAAAACTAACAATTCAAATAACTATATGAATTATTGTTTACTCTTCACATCTTTGCATCTTATAATTATTCTTGCTCTGTGTTTTGACTCTTATACAGAGACCTCGAATCTCTTGAATCTTTTTCCACTAAACTCTTGAAACGTTTTGTGGTTTGGGATTTATTTTATTTTCCATTCACATTTAAATAAAAAATGACCAGCAATAAACAACAACACAACAATTGTTAATTAGCCTGGCCATTAAAAAAAATACTCTGACGCTATGAAGAATAAAATTGACCCAATGCATTTCAACTATGCCTAGCCATGCTAAATTTCGCATGCAACCTTCATATTCACGCTCTGAAGAATAAAATTGGCCCAATGCATTTCAACTATGCCTAGCCATGCTAAATTTCGCCCTAGTATTTATAAAAAATGGTTTTTGTGTTTTTCAAATTGTCCAAGTGAGAAATTCGCCCATCTATTGAAAACAAATCCTCAACAACAAATAAACTCACCCAACAACATATTAATTTGCTTGGCACAATCCAAATCCACCCAGCCATGCTTACTTGACCCCGACATCTTTAAAAACGTCCATAGCATTTAAATTCGTCCTAGCAAAGTTTAAATTCCCATGATGAGTCTAAATTCATCTCACTCCCATTTAATTTCACTCTGCAAAGATGAATTCCATTCGGAAATAAGAGAACTCGCCCAGCAATGAAGAAAAATGGCAGTCTCTGGACTAGAGTGGTATATCATAAATATATTGCCCCTCTTACTCTTCACGAATGGATCAGGCTGGGAAATAAGTCGAGGGCAAATTGCTCTGTGGTTTGGAAAGTGGTGGTGCAGCATTTTCATGTGATAGGCTCTGGATTAGTGTGGAGGGTTGGAAATGGGCGGCTTATTCATGTAGGACTGGATCTTTGGGTTGGCAGCAGGGGAGGTCATATACTAGATGTGGAATTGAGGAACGTTTTGGCAGCTAGAGGCTGTCATTTCCTAGCTGATATCGAGGACCCGGAAACATCTACACTTTGGCATCAGGGGTGGATCTCTGCACATCGACTTGAGATCCTTGGAGAAATGCATGGGGCTTGGGCAGACTATTTACGGATATTAAGACATTCGAATATTCGACTGACAGATAGGATTGATGAACTTATCTGGGATCATCATCCCTCTGGATTATACTCCCCAAAGAATGGATATATCCAGCTGAATGTGGATGTACATAACAGGGGATTGGAGTGGTGGTGGAAATATCTGTGGAAGTTGAAGTGTCCAGGTAAAGCAAAAATACTCTTCTGGGCTATTCTGGAAAATAAGGTTCCAACCTGGGACATCCTGCAAAAACGTTTCATCCTAGGTCCGGGGTACTGTCCTCTTTGTAAAGATGCGAAAGAGACCAATTCTCATCTTTTTGTCAATTGTCGGTATTCTCAGAACGTTTGGGCAGAAGTCTGCAAATATTTGGATCTCAATATGAGATGGCAGGGTGAGAGTGTACTTGAAGCGTTCCATTTGTGGTGGACATTTCAAAAGAACTCATCCATCCGGGCTCTCCCTTGTATTTTTGCCTGGGGCATCTGGATTACCAGAAATCTGATCATCTTTCAAGATTGCAGGGTTCCGATGGAGACAGTTGTGGCACAGGTTGTGGCTGTTATACAACACTTTAAGACACCTTTCCATGTGATTAAAACTCGACCTGTGTGTGTGGAATTGATTGATAAATCCATGCCGTGGGCTTATTTTGATGGAGCTTCAGACCAACAAACGGTGTGTGGAGGGGGGAGTCCTTTACAAATCTGAGTCCCATTATTTTCATATCGTGGCTGGTTTGGGGAGGGGATCAAATAACTATGCAGAACTTATGTCTCTTAGGCTGCTGATGTTATTTGCACATGAACAAGGATGTCTATCACTACAGATCTTTGGCGACTCTATGTTAGTTATCGGATGGGCAAACGAGACAACACATTGTTCTGTGATGGTCCTATTACCTATCCTGGAGGAGGTGACCAGGTTAAAGCTGTCATTCAACCATATAACATTTACACATGTCTACAGGGAGAGGAATGGGATGGCAGATCTACTATCCAAGGAAGCGACGCAGCAGCATCTAGCATATGGCAATTGGAGGATTACAAATCACTCAACCGAGGGCACCTACAGGTTTTATCACAGACCCTTTTATGAAGATATGGAGGCACCGTATTGAGCAACTGCTCAGCACTTGTCTGACCAACGAAGGATATATTTGTTTGAACAGCGCTGGTTAAAGCGAGGCACAGTATTGAGCAATAGCTCAGCCGAAACGAGCAATAGCTCAATTGAGCAAAAGATCAGAATCCACACTTCTGTTGCTGTATATGTTTATATATTATAGGATATATGCGGGCTGTATGGACTGCAGCATTCTTTGTGCTGTTATATGGCGAACAGCGATGGACTCTCTCTTATCTCTGTGACAGTATTTGTTAATATGAATTTGGATATATGCGGGTTGTATGTACAGCCGGATACATTGTATTGTTTAATGTCTGGGACATCAGATCTGATGTTAAAATGGGACTGTAAATATGTGACAATGTAGGGATCTCAGTGATTCTCTTACATGTACAGAATGTAATTTTGTTCATACTTTTTGAAATAAAATTACGACTTTTTCCAAGGAAAAAAAAAATGAAGAAAAATGGCCACAAGAATGCAAAAATGCTAAGACTACATACCAATTTAGAAATATTATATATTGCAGCCAAAAAATGTCCACAAGAATGCAAAAACGCCCAAGACCAAATACCAATTTAGAAACCTCCTCATATATTGCAACAGCTCTGTAACATGAGCCATTGATATTTGAGATTGAATGGGAATTCAATGGAGGGATTTTAATGACTGTTGGTACCTTATAGACACAAAAAAAAACTCCATTATGTAGAAAACATTAACTCTCATACCTGATTCCTCTCTCATACGCTCTCATTGGCATCCATTAACAATGCAATGACGATGGCCCAAATGCCAGGATGAAGAAAAAAAAAATACTAGTTAATAGAACTTACACAGAGATGTTGAATCACGATTTTGAGGTGCCTCCGATGTCAGAAAGTTCTCATTCATTAATTAAACTCCAACACAGCGTTCATGTACTCTGTTTGAAACGGTTTACTACAACTCAAAGTAGAAGATTTCAGCCCCAAGAAGATCAGAGTAGAAGATGAAGAATCACAAAGGGAAGGTAGAGTAGAGAATGACCTAGCAAATTCAAGCCATTTAGGAATCCCTATCCGGACAGTCAAGTTATCCCCTCTACTCTCTCCTCCTCCAGGTTTGTAAAAATGTCATCATTGGTTGCTCTAAAATTAATACCCCGGGCACTAGGACATCACAAAGAACTGGACCAACCCCTTCATGGTTAGATATGGTCTAGCCTTTTGACATGGTAGAATTGAATGATACATACAGAGAAGAGGTAATAAATAGGAGGGCTACCGAATATTCCCTTATGGGTTTGGAACCAACGGACTCCATGGATCAACCCCTAATTTTGTCAACTTATGATGGAGCTGCAAGAGAAATAACCTTCACCATTTTTTAGCCTCAAGTCTCCAAATTGACATCTGAAATGGAGCCAGGGGACTAGAGGGAAGCCAAAGAATAGGAGGGTTACTAAAGATTCCCTTACAGATTTGGAACCAACAGACTCCATGGCTCAACCCCTAATTCTGTCAACTTATGATGGAGCTATAGGAGAAATAAACTTCACCATTTTTTAGCCTCAAGTCTCCAAATTGACATTTGAAATGGAGCCAGGGGTTTGGAAGTGAGCTAAAATAAAGCTACAAATTGCTAGTGCATCACTGATGGATCATTGTAATAATTGCCAAGAAGTATAATAATGTGTTTTTTTATAAGTACACAAGAGCTGTTGTGGAAAATGAAACCATCAATAAAAAGTCTGGACATGTTTTTAATTAAAATCAATATTTGATGGCTAGGTTTAAGTCCCTAGAGACAGAGAAGAAGGTAGTTGAAGAAAAGCTGGTGATAGTGGGAAAATACCCTCAAAGAGCTGCTGAGGTGGTGTATATATTGAAAAAGTGGAGGAAGGAGATTGAAGCTTATGAGAGAGTGAGATTAGCCTATGTTGTCCATACAGTGACTCAATTCTTAAATTATAAAACTAAACTACAAAATGAAATAACCATTTTGAATGGAAGCAATGCCACTTATGATGTTAAGAAAAGGGCACCACAAGACAGAGTGACAACCTTGGAGGCTGAGAGAGGAGAAAGGGTTTCAAATTCAATGTAGTTTGATGAGGAACTAGAGGGAATAAAATATATCAAGGCACAACTAGATAAAGAAAGGGAGAACAACCCCCCTACCAGTCAATGTGGGAGGGTATGGATCAACCTTGTAGCAGCTGAAAGAGAGTGTAGAAGAAATTAGTTTGGGGATTGAGATTTGGAAAATAAAATACCAAACTGAGGAAGAGCTGGCCACTTTCCAAAAGACCCTTTCTAGAAAATGGATGAAATATTTGAGGAAGCAAGTTGTAAAATTGGAAGAAGCCCACAATAAATTCTGGGATGAAAGAGATACTGCAGAGAACATCATGGATGAAAAGGAAATCTTGCAAGCCAAATGTTAGAAAGTGATGGAGGAGTTAAAGCTTATAGAAAAACTGAAGGCTATTAAAGGGTATCTATGGACTAAATCTTTGAGATTCTCCCATCTTTGTTCGATCAAGTGGAATATCATCTAGATTTTTATGATCTGCAGAAGGAGGTAAATAAGTAGTTAGACCAAACAAAGGAAGAAGTGGCCCACATGGAACAAGTAGCTAGAGCAGTGCTAAGGGTAGTAAACTCCCTTACAAACCAAGTAATGTGCCAATTGGGCATCATGGACATAAGAACACTTATTATGGATATAGAGAGTTGTGGAACCAAATTGAAAAATTGGGAGGAAACAAGAAATAAATGTATGGCAATAGGTAGGCATGTCTTTAGTTTTATGAATGATACGATTTCCTTGCATTGTTGGGGTGTGCCACTACGTTGGTATGATCAAATCCAGGTATATTAACCCATATTGTATGTTCACATATTGAGAGTTAGATATAAATTTTCATAGGTCTCTGATCCAAGTAGAAATCCATAAGGCTCTGACATTATAAACCAGTTGTTAACGCCCTTATCAGCATGGTTCATAGCATCCCTTTTGTTATGAACTTCACAAACTATTTATTTTTAAGAGAAGACAGATTTAGATAAGGCATCCAGGTTTTTTTGAGGGGAAAGAACAGTAAGCCAAAGGAGTTGGGTACATATTACAAGTGTATGAATACACTACCAATATAAAGCTCCCACCTCTCCCTTCCTAGAAAACAAAGAAACCTTCCAAGAAGGGAGAAGGATCAAAAGGGGCAAGGAGATGAAGATAGAAGCTAATTGTTTTCATTGAGGCTCACATGTCCCCCCCATAATTTTGTGGGTTTTTAGAATAATGGGGAAGCACTAATAAAAGATGAATCCCTAAGGCAAAAGGACAACAAAGACAACATCGACCAACCATCAATGTTCTATTTAAGAAGGACAAAGAAGATGATGATGAGTAACTAGGACAAGCTACTGGGAGACAATTCCCATGCAATGGTTAATAGAGAGAGCATAAAAAGGAACAGGGGTGTTAATTGAAAAAAGCACCACACCTACCCCAGAGGAGGTCCCCAAATAACCAAAATCTACTCCCATTTTGCAATCCATGGGTTTCAGGGTATTAGAGGATTAGGAAAGAATGAGCAGGGCATAACTCATCCCATTGAGGTGAAAGAGATACCTAAGGTATTGGGACTGGGAGTTGATCCCGAAGCCCACATTATTGGGAATCCATATCTACAATCCACCTTCACCCCTTTAGCTGATACAACAGGAGAATTAAAAAAAATGATGGAGGTCTTAGGCTTTAGCTTAAGGGATCCGTCCTAAATATATTATTCTTCCTACTTCCCCTTAGCAATAGTAGGGTATAATCCTAGAGATCCAACTAGGGTTAACATTGGTGGGAAATGGAAATGGGATGATATGATAGAATAGAAAAGGAGAGGATCATTAGCAAATAGAAATAGGGACCGAAGCAACAGTAGAAAGGGTAGAAGAATAAGAAAGCAAAGTTGCAACAGATGTGGATTAGAATAACGAAACACTGTAGGGAGAAGATGGATAGGGAAACAAGAGGAAGAGATAATATTAAAAAGGCTAGGGGGAGATAGAACAGAAAAGGGGAAGGTTAGAAAAATGAAGATAAGAGGTAGGAGGGGATACTGAGGGTACCCAATTAGATCCCAACATTTTTCACCAAGTAGAGATGACTCCCTCATCTTCCCCAATTCCCCCCTTCTAATTTTTACCATATGTTATCCTTGGCCATATTAGGAGGGGTTCTCAGCACACCCAATGCCAAAATTTCTCATGATGTTGGCCAACAACTTTCGTGCATGGATATTTTAATCACCTAAAACTAAAATAATGTGTTCCATTAGATATTTTGAAGGAGGAGAAAAGGATAAGGAAGGAAAATAAGGATGCACCAGCTGCACTAGATGCTTCAAGTGCAGTATCCCAATAAGGACATATCCAATTAGATCCATAGACAAAAATGCAAGCACACGTTTCATGCTTGTTTGCGTAATAATGACTAAATTGCCCTAACAGCATGCTGAAAAAGGACAATATTTTCAAAATAAGATTTAGACACTACATCTCGATTTTCCACACTCTTTTGTTAAGGAATTCATATGAGTTGGACATTGAATAGAGTTGGACATTGAATAGCTTTAGAGTCCAAAATCAAGAATTTATTAATTTTTGATAATCTTTTCTAAGAAGATATTTAAACGTCCATACTTTGGATTGCTACTAATGGCATTTTTGTCTACTATATAAAAGTGAAATCTTAACTACCTTTTGAAATAAGATCAAGAAATCAAACCTTGAAATCCAGCATTTGGTTGTTCTGAACTCCCAAGTAGAAAGGGATCATTCCAGTGACATATTGTGAAGCGTTTAGTGGAAGAACAATACCAACATCTGAGCATAGTTGGTACCAACATGGAAGCAACTTTAAGGGACAGTCATTTACAGCATTTCGTGGCAGTATTTCTGAGAATCTATGTGTTTTCGAGATCCCGCTAGCCAATAAGAAAGGACAACAGACTGTGTGGGAGATCATAGCAACACAAAGAATAAATTCAGTCCAGTAGAAGAATACTCTACAAAATAGAAGTTCGTGGGGATCAATTGAATTTTATTGGAGAAGACAATTTACCTCATTACAATATATTGCAAGAAACAATTATTCACTACAAGTTTCAGACTCACATCAATTAGAGTCTCACATAAGAACGTTATTTCATAAGTACATTTTTAGGTAATAGATTGAATCTTGCTTTCAAGTTTCAAATCTATCGTTGATGAACAATTTGCTAAGCTTTAGATGCTAAGCATGGGGAAAAACAATTTTTCTATGAAAACTAAGTTACTAACCTCTGTAAAGAGTCGAAGACTACAAACCCCAGGGAACCTTGAACAAACACAGATATTTTCCACTCAGCCACCGAGCCACCGTCAAATTGCTTTCCACTCAACCACTGTAAAATTGTAACCCAATTCCAAATCAAGCTTCATGCAAAGATACGATTCTTCATGTGGGTTTGTATGGGATAAATTGTTGACTTTTGCAGCATTATCTAGGGAAAAAACGTCCCCATTTCACTGAATCACTGGAGTCCTGGACCGTTGCACGTTTTCCCCAATATGGGAGTACAATTTGGGAGCTAAAACCCCTGATTTTCTCATTAACCGTGAAATGGGAAGGTCGAAGACTCGAAAATAGCATTGATACCTCCATTCAACCGAAAGGCGAAATAACCAGCGAAAATGCCCTATGGACCATAAATTGGGGGCGAACAAACTAGCAATACCCTCTATGAATGAAAACCATGGGCGAGCAAACTGCTCACGCCTCCATGAATGAAAATTTACTGGCGAACCAACTACCTTTGGACTCCATTGCGGGAATGACGGGGGCGAACCCACCATTTCCTCCTTCTTTCACTGGACTAAATCACATTTTCCCTCTCTCGCGGGGTGGGCTATCGGATTTTTCACTATGTTGGGGATTTATAAAACGTGGACTAATTTGTTAAATTTCAAAAAACCCATTTTATATTAAAAATTCGCCCAGGGTTTTTGGCTGACCCCTATAATTTCGCCCATGGGCTATAATTCGCCCCTAAAATTTTCCCTGCCTGAGGGAGATATTTTTTTTTCCTAGAAATGGATGTTGGATGTTCGCTGGATTATTCTTGTGACGTTCATATCTTGCAGTGAGATCTTTCCTTGCTATTCAGAATTATTTCTGTGTGTTGAATGAGCTTACTAATTTTTTGTACAATGATGTTTCTCTTAACATGAGTAATAGAATGCTTTCACATGGATTAAAAGCTATCTTTTATATCTTCAATCTCTTGCTATAGATGTATCTTTGTGATTTAATGGTTATCTATTGATCTTTAGATATTTCTTTCAGCACATTGCTCATATTTACAGTTTGCTCCTTGCAGGGATAGATTAGATTTATTTCAATCTTAGATACAGATTTGTTTCAAGCTCTGCATTTAGATTAAATTAGCTTAGGCACTTGCACATCATTTTAATAATAAAAATCAAAAAAGAACGGTGGATTGGGCCATAACCGGTGTAAAAGAAATCAAATTTGACAGTAGCCAGAACCGCTAACCAAACGGATTCCCCATACCAAACAGTGGACAATCTAATTGGGATAGTTTACCAGGGAGAATCCCTTTCTGCTTGATGCTGTGATATTCGAGGCATCAACAAAGTGCATCCAGGAAGATGTGTATCATCATAAGGTAAAACAATATGCTGCTGCAAATGTAAATAATGAGGTGCTCTATTCATGTCATCATCAAAAGTAGAGGTAGGACTTTCATACCCCTCATGTGGCACCATTAGAAAAAAACCTTTCACCCAATTTTCATCCCCAATTGGTGTGGCTGAAAAAGAAATAGGGGGTGAGGAATTATGAACCAACCTTAAATATTTACAACTCTTACCCATCGAAATATTTAATTCATCTTCTCCATAATTGGCTGGTCCAACTATTGTGAGATCACATGCCTCCTCCAAGGTGTTGCAACTCATAATCCATCTGAACAAATGCAAGTGCTTGTTCTTCTTCTTGTTTGAGTGTATCATATTCAAGCATCTGCATATCAACATGTACCTCATGTTCCACCATTACATTAGGTTCCTCCTTTGTGAAATGAATCATCCATTTCCTTGTTTTTTAGTTTCTGTACAGCATCAATGTATGTACTAAATGGTATACTTCTCTTACATTCTTCACTCAAATAATTCCATTTGTTTTCTATTGTAGTAAAATCCACTTGAATTCCAGGCTCTTCTTTGGGGATAAGAAATTTAGGTGCAGTGGACCTTATTGTGCTCTGAAATTCATTTTCTCTATTATGGGGTCTGGTGCTTGAGAAAGTATACTCTCCCATAGGCTTCTTTTCCTCGCCATGAAAACTGTTCTTGCCTCCTACTACTATCCCTTTGCTTCCAAGTTGGCTACCCAACAATTCCAATCCTTTCATAAATTGTTTACCCATTTCTTCTATACTCATGGAAAGTGTCACATACCCTCTTGTGGACCCAATTCCGGGAATGGGACATGATACCAATATCTGGGGATAATCATCAAACTCAGCCCATTCATTAGATTCACAACAATTAAATAAATGTGTGCATATGCAAATCAAACAAATATGCACAGCGGAATTAAAAACTCATCCAAAGACATATATTATGCATACAGCATATCGAAAACAGTCATCAATTTAAACATTGTAGAAGTAAATACATAGACAGAAAAACACTTATCTTCATTGTGCAATTGTCCCAAACAACTAGCTATGTCGCTGCAACGTTCCACCCAACCATGGGCCAGTTGTGTTCATCAATTCTCTCAACACAACTGCCACCCCTGAGCTGGGAATGATTCTTACAAGAAAAAGGGGACATTCAAGCTCATACACAGCCAATTAATCATTTCATCTAAGCCAAGCCAATCCACAACTGTGTTTATCAGGCTAAATCTAACCTTGGATGCTTGCACTCAAGCTCAAGCCAAAGAAATGGATACTCATCTCAACCCCAACCTTCTCTTACACACAGCAACTCAAAAACTGGGCATGGATACACATTTTCAGCAATGGGATTTACAAACAAGATGGCCATCGGTTTTCCCCAAATCGTGTCTCACCCAAACGAACTGTGAAAATGGAAATTCATCCCCAGGGAGAAACCTGATTTCTTCCACAAGTTATGAGCGCTTCAAATGGCCAAAATGACCTCATTGCAACCCCAAATCGATTTATTCTCTTCCCCATTGGTAACCAAAACAAAAACTCCCTTCCTAGCTTGAAAGATGAAGGAAAACACAGGAAATCCATGGAGAAAAACGCTCAGGTAGCTCCAAACTCGTGGGAGAGAAAACTTGGTTCATGGGTAATGGCTTGGGGAGCAATTCATGGCTCTTTTCTTGCTAATGAATCCAAACACATTTTTCCATGAAGGGTGGCTTGCCCATACTCAAATTTGGACGGCCATACCTCTCATTCCCCAAGGCATTAACTACCTCAACTAACTCTTGGGAGAAATGAATGATTGGGTACAAAAGTCAACATGTCTAGTTGAGGGTTTTGTGGGTTCTCTCATTGACACTTGGCTTGACTTGATTGGCTCCAAGGGTTTGAATATTTCCCTCCCAATTCCTTGTAAAATCATGCCCCCATCTCTTGTTGCATTGCATAGCTAGTTGTGGGTATTTTATTAAAATGAATATTTACATAATATTCACAATTTCCAATGTTCCTGGCTAGCATGTAAACCATATGCATCAATAAATCGATGGCGGGGCCTTGGCCTTGAGCTCCTCACCATGATTTTATAACAATATTAAATTAATTACATTTTTAATGTAATAGGGTCAAGATGGGGATGTGACAGAAATTTCATTGAAACATGGTTCTAAGGTTTCAATAAGTTCCTCCTTATGCATTAATTTTTCATCCCCCTCTGTACCCATGGTTTCAATAAAAGACTATTTTTCTTCTACTACCTCTTCTTCAACAAAAACCTCTTCCACTGTTGGTTCAAAAGGTGGTGGTTTATTCTTTTGACTTCATGTTAAGACCATAAGATGCCAATAACATGCTATGATACCACTATAATGACCCTTTTTCAAAATTTTATGAAAATGCCCAATTTTCCAATTTTTCCCCAATTTCGACCTTTGACTAGTTTTGTTGTTTTGGCCTCCAAATTAACCCAAATGCTCCCAAATATTCTATAAGGGTATATGAATGATATTTAGATTTGAATATTAGTTTCATGGATTATTTATAACCCTCAAAATACTTCTAAAAACTTTATTTATATCCTAGTCAATGTATGGGATTTTAACTAGTAATTTGTGCATCAAATCCCCCCTGGATAACGCTGAAAAAATGGCCTCCCAAATGCTTCCAAACTCCATTGAATTTATGAACAGAGGTAGGTAATGTATTAAGGATTTTATTAAGGTCTCATGTGCACCATTATTTTATTATTATATTTATTCCAACCCTCTCCCATTCAGCTGCAAAAATCATCCATTCAACCCTTGGGGAAATGGCACTATTTCTTCTCCCAATGCAATTAAACTGAGTAAAAATACTTCAAATGCTCTGTTTATGTATATGTAACTTCGGAATGTATTTCACATATATGTATATTGTATTCCTATATAGATGATATTATTCCTCTATACAGAAGTGTCGTCATTTATATTGTAAGTGCCGTAACTTATACTTAATGGGTTATTAGACCACCTTGTTGGGGTCGGCCCTATATAAGTCATGTGGGTCAAAGGGTTATTAGACCACCCTATTGGGGGTTGGATATGTGGGTCAAAGGGTTATTAGACCACCCTAGTGGGGGTCGGCCCAGTCAACATTATGTTAAGTGGTTAAGTTGAGGCCGGCCTAGTTGAGTAAAGGTCAAGTCAAGTTAGTGTATAAATAGAGAGTGTGTCTCTCTCATTTTACACATTCTATTCTCTCACTCACACTTTGGAGAGTGGTGCACTTGTGGAGGAGGAGGCTCTGCTGCTAGGAGAAGACTATATCTTGTATTCTGGTTGTATCATTTCTCTATCTATCTCTGAGGAAGTTATTGGGGTTTTTCACCTTTATGGTTTTCCCCAAGTAAACTATGTGTCTCTTGTGTGCTTGCATTATTGTGTCCATGATTGATATGCTGTAGATTTGCTGTACATGTTGTTCTCTCAATTAAGATCCTAGATCATATTGAAGTAAATTCTGAAAATTTAACATGGTATCAGAGCTAGCCTGAAAGAAGGCATGATATGGCATGTATGACACTTGTTGCACTTACGATGCTAGGGCTTGATATAGCAAAAACCAGTCATCATACCACTTTCGCTATCAATCCGTTTTGGCAATTTTTTCGGGTCTGAAACTTTTATAGGTCGAAGATCAGATCCCCATGTACCTTGTGTCCAAAGTACAACCTCTAATTTGTTTTACTTTGTGATTTATGATCTGTACAATATAGGGTTTCTGCCTCTTCCAGATCTAAGTCAAAAATAGGTGACCTTGGAAAAAAGGTCATAATTTGGGCTAGGAAGCTCCAAATTCGATTTAGTAAAAAGTGACAGGTAGTACATAGATTGTACTATCTCAGAAAAAAATTTCAGAGGCCAAAGTTGAACCAGTGACACATGGCACGCCGTACAAGTTCGCTCTCCTGTATTATCCCATAAACAGGTCACATTGCGACACTTGGCATAACTCTCACTCAGAGAATCCAATTGAGGTCAGACCTATCAGGATGGAAATATGACAGGTCGGGATATATCAAGAAAAATTTTCAAACCCTGTGGATCAAAAAGTTCAGAGTTAAACCAGAAACAATCAGGTATATATTTCTGTCAAAACAGAATTATTTTTTAGCACCTTCATTCATGGCTTCCGGAATTTAGGGTTTCGGATAAAGTTGGAATTTTTGTAATTGGAGACCATGTCTGAATGCTACTCATAAAAATTGAAATTTAGAGACCAAGATCATAATTTTTGGTTGGGCAGAGGGCCAGGCTTGATCAAACCCTAGTTCGGGACTTTGATCAGAAAAGTAGAAAATTAGGGCTTCTGTAAAAATGGGAATTTTTGAAATCTGTGACCACGGCTGGAAGCTCCTCAGAAAAATAGAAGCTTAGAGCTTTGAATCAAACCTTTTGATTGGGCAGAAGAGTGGGCTTCATCAAACCCTAGTTCAGGGTTACGTCCAATGAAAACGAAAGTTTCAAAGGCAAAATTGAGGAGTGAAACTTTGCAGTTTTCAAATTCTGAATATACCAGCTTGATCAGCTCATCAAGGTGCATATTTCTATCCTTTCGGAAGTTTGAAATTAAAAGTTTGAATTTTTGGGGTTTCTCTGACAAACCCTATTATAGCTCCAGATCCAGTTCCTGCAAATCAAGTGGATTGGGTTAATCCTAGAAGAGAATGGATTGGTCACCTGCATAAGTGAAGAAGTTCCTGTTTCAGAGGGAGATGAGGCTAAGGCCTTCCATAAGAAGATTACAAGCAATCTTGACAGGTATGGCTTACAAGTATGTTTCATGGTTAAGTTTATCATATGTTTGTCTTCATATCATTACAGTACAATCTTGATTAATTACTAGACTTGTCGTATCACCTTAATAGAAGATATTCATTGATTAAGGTTTTGACACTTATGAATGTACTAATGCATTGTGATGTTGTATGAGGTTTATGTTGTTTGCTAACATAAAAGGTACACCAAGAAAGACAAATCATGTTCTACTTCAAGAACATATGATAATGGTGACATGAAGACAAAGATTCGTCCATTGTCATGGATCACACAGAAGATCTAATTTTGAGGTATGTATAACTTGGTCCTACAATGGTTAACCTATGAGACATGCAGGTTACTAGCACAAGTCACTGAAGAGAACCAGAATACATTATGCGGGTATGTTAGACATAACTAGCTAGCATGCTAATCCAAGTATGTTTTTCCTATATCAAGCTAGAATCCTGGCTTGTGTTAGGATCTTATACTGTTGTGTTGTTGATCATGATTATTCATGAAGGTATAGGTTTGAATAATCATGGGTTTTATGCATATTATATCTCTTATCTTGATTGATGATTTAACTAACCAGAAGAGTCCTATGATCAAATAAGATTATGTATGAGTAAAAGAAGACTTCCCTGAAACCTTGAATACTAATGTTTATTATCTGTGAATGATCATGACTATACATGTTTAAGATTATTGTGTTTTGATAGTATTAAGATTATACAAATAAATGTGTGATTATGTATAAGACCTCAAGGATAACACAATGATGATACTAATAAGCATGCATGGTGATTAAGGATGGATGTAAGTTCAAGGACAGGTAATCCAGGAAGCAAAGATCAAGAGGGAGCACACTCCAGTTGTTCCTGGAAGAAAGCAAAGGAGCATACTCCAGTAGTTTCTGCAAGGATGCAGATATCCTGAGGGATTTGACCATCCTTCTACATTCCACAACAGAAAGGTGTAGAAGAAGCTACTTCAGCAGCTCCTGCAAGGAAGCAAAGACTCAGAGGGAGTCCACCCAAAAAACAAACAAAGATAAGTATTTTAATTACCATTCCTTACATACTTGTTTGTTTAAATAATAGTATTCAATGATGTATATGCTTATGTTCCTAGATTTAGAATGTGTATTATGCATATTAGAATGATTGCATTAATGAACAGCTTACTACTAATATGCATTTGATGGGTAAGTGGCCTATGGCACTGTACAACATTCCATTTCTACTTATATAGAATGAAACCTCTTTGCTGACATGTTAGGAGTTCTACACACTCTTAACAATGTTCTGGTAGAGATTTGAAGGCATCTAGAAAGTTACGGAATATGGATAAATGTTGTATTGAAGCATTGGCTAAGATAATTGCATGACTATCTGACATATTTCCTTATGTGTAAGAATTTGTTCTGAAAACTATGAGATGTTTTCTAATCGTGCAATTTAACTTGTTGTGTAGGAAAGATTGTATACCATCACCTACAAAAGAAGGACTACAACATTTGTTCAAGCAACAAAATTATCTATTGAAGATATTGAAGTTCCCAGGATATGGGAACAATACCATGATTCGTCGATCATGAAGAACGATGTTTGGGATGCGGTCCCAAGAGCTGAAGGGAAGTCTGTTGTGACTTCCAAATGGAACTATCAGATCAAGAATGCTGCAGATGGCAGCATATAAAAGTGATGAAATAGAAGATACACCAGATGGATTTCAAGACAGCCTTCTGGAATGGTGTAGTTGAAGAAGAAGTGTATGTGGAGAAGCCACTTTGTTCAGAGACACATGACAGGGAGTCATATATGTGCAAAAATTTGTATGGTAGACAGCTTTCTATCCAGTTTGGGATTTACCAAGTGTAAAGCGGATTCCAACCTTTACTACAAGGTTGAGGAAGGAAATCCAGTGATACTACTTTTGTATGTGGATAACCTCTTTGTTACAGGTGAGGATAGATTGATTTCCGACACGCAGCGGAAGCTTGATGCCGATTTAGAGATGAAGAACCTGGGGATGATGCACTATTTTTTTTTGGCATGGAGGTGTGGCAGAGTGCAGATGGAATCTTCCTTGGACAAGAGAAGTATGCAGTAGAGATCCTGAAGAGGTTCGGGATGATGGACTGCAAGGCTATGGCCACACCTATGGCATCGAACCTGAAGCTTCTGTGTGAAGCTTCATCTGAACTAGTTGATGTCATTATGTATCGTCAGATGATTGGGTCCTTGATGTACCTAACGTGTTGATGTATATGTAACTTTGGAATGTATTTCACTTATATGTATATTGTATTCCTATAGAGATGTTATTATTCCTCTATACGGAAGTGTCGTCATTTATATTGTAAGTGTCTTAACTTATACTTGATGGGTTATTAGACCACCTTGTTGGGGTCGGCCCTATATAAGTCATGTGGGTCAAATAGTTATTAGACCACCCTATTGGGGGTCAGCCATGTGGGTCAAAGGGTTATTAGACCACCCTGGTGGGGGTCATCCCAGTCAGCATTATGTTAAGTGGTTAAGTTGAGGCCGACCTAGTTGAGTAAAGGTCAAGTCAAGTTAGTGTATAAATAGAGAGTGTGTCTATCTCATTTTACACATTCTATTCTCTCACTCACACATTGGAGAGTGGCGCACTTGTGGAGGAGGAGGCTCTGCTACTAAGAGAAGACTATCTCTTGTATTTTGGTTGTATCATTGCTCTATCTATCTCTGAGGAAGTTATTGGGGTTTTTCACCTTTATGGTTTTCCCCAAGTAAACTCTATGTCTCTTGTGTGCTTGCATTATTGTGTCCATGATTGATATGCTGTAGATTTGTTGTACATGTTGTTCTCTCAGTTAATATCTAGATCAAATTGAAGTAAATTCTGAAAATTTAACATGGTATTAGAGCTAGCCTGAAAGAAGGCATGATATGGCATGTATGACACTTTTTGCACTTACGATGCGAGGGCGTGATATAGCAAAAACCAGTCATCGTAGAACTTTCGCTATAAATCCATTTTGGAGAATTTTTCGGGTCTGAAACTTTTACAGGTCGAATATCAGATCCCCATGTACCTTGTGTCCAAAGGAAAACCTCTCATTCATTGTACTTTGTGATTTATGATCTATACAATATAGGGTTTCTGCCTCTTCCAGATCTGAGTCAAAATCGGGTGACCTTAGGGAAAAGGTCATAACTTGGGCTAGGAAGCTCCAAATGAAATTTTGTAACAAGTGACAGGTAGTACACTGACTGTACTATCTCAAGAACAATTTTCAAAGGTCGAAGTTGAACCAGTGACACATGGCACGCCGTACAAGTTCATTATCCTGTATTATACCATAAACGGGTCACGTTGTGACACGTGGTATAAATCTCTCTCAGAGAATACAATTGAGGTCAGACCTGTTGGGATGGAAAGATAACAGTCTCAGGAAAAAATTTCAGAGGCCAAAGTTGAACCAATGACACGTGGCACGCCGTACAAGTTCGCTCTCCTGTATTATCCCATAAACAGGTCACATTGCGACACTTGGCATAACTCTCTCTCAGAGAGTCCAATTGAGGTCAGACCTGTCGAGATGGAAAGATAACAGGTCGAGCGATCTTAGGAAAATTTTTCAGACCCTGTGGATTGAAAATTTTGGATTTACACCAGAAACAATCAGGTACATATTTCTGTCAAAACAAAATTATTTTTTAGCACCTTCATTCATGGCTTCCGGAATTTAGCGCTTCGGAGAAAGCCCGGA
The DNA here is from genome assembly GCA_027924585.1 of Larix kaempferi. NCBI lineage: Eukaryota > Viridiplantae > Streptophyta > Pinopsida > Pinales > Pinaceae > Larix > Larix kaempferi. Next base: position 5,953,097 of record BSBM01000214.1, on the reverse strand, counting down.
ATTTTTGTAATCGGAGACCACGGTTGGATGCTATGCATCAAAATCAAAATTTAGAGACCAAGATCAGATTTTTTGGTTGGGCAGAAGGCCGGGCTTGATCAAACCCCAGTTTGGGACTTTTATCGAAAAGATGGAAAATTAGGGCTTCTACAAAACTTGAAATTTTGGAAATCTGTGACCACGGCTAGAAGCTCCTCGAAAAAATCGAAGCTTAGGGCTTTGAATCAAATATTTTGGTTGGGTGAAGCTCCGGGAAACTCAAACCCTAATTCAGGGTCCTCCCTAGTGAATCCAGAATTCTAAAAGGCAATTTCGAGAGGTGAAACTTTGCAGTTTTCAAATTCTAAATATACCAACTTGATCAGCTCATCAAGGCGCATATTTCTATCCTTTCAGAAGTTTGAATTTTTGGGGTTTCTTTGACAAACCCTAATCTAGCTCCAGGTCCAGTTCTTGCAAATCAAGTGGATTGGGTTAATCCTAGAAGAAGATGGATTGGTCACTTGCATAAGTGAAGAAGTTCCTGTCTCAGAGGGAGATGAGGCTAAGGCCTTCCATAAGAAGATTACAAGCAATATTGACAGGTATGGCTTACAATTATCTTTCATGGTTAGTTTTATCATATGTTTGTCTTCATATCATTACAGTACAATCTTGATTAATTCCTAGACTTGTCGTATCACCTTAATAGAAGATATCCATTGATTAATGTTTTGATACTTATGAATGTACTAATGCATTGTCATGTTGTATGAGGTTTATGTTGTTTGCTAACATAAAAGGTACACCAAGAAAGACAAATCATGTTCTACTTCAAGAACATATGATAATGGTGACATGAAGACAAAGATTCGTCCATTGTCATGACGTAAAAGAAGACTTCCCTGAAACCTTGAATACTAATGTTTATTATCTGTGAATGATCATGACTATACATGTTTAAGATTATTGTGTTTTGATAGTATTAAGATTATACTAATAAATGTGTGATTATGTATGAGACCTCAAGGATAACACAATGATGATACTAATAAGCATGCATAGTGGTTAAGGATGGATATAAGTTCAAAAACAGGTAATCCAGGAAGCAAAGATCAAAAGGGAGCACACTCTAGTTGTTCCTACAAGAAAGCAAAGGAGCACACTTCAGTAGTTTCTACAAGGATGCAGATATTCAGAGGGAGTTGACCACTTCTCACAATCAACATCATAATGGAGTTGCAAAGATTCAGAGGGAGTCCACCCAGCAACCAAACAAAGATAAGTGTTTGAATTGTCATTTCTTACATAATGTTATTTAATGATGTATATGCTTATGTTGCTAGAATTAGGTTGTGTATTATGCATATTAGAATAGTTTCAATGATGAACAGTATACTACTAATATACATGGGTAAGTGGCCTATGGCACTATACAACATTCCATTGCTACTTATCTAGAATGAAACCTCTTTGCTGACATGTTAGGAGTTGTGCACACTCTTAACAATGTTCTAGTAGAGATTGGAAGGCATCTAGAAAGTTACGGATTATGGATAAATGTTGTATTGAAGCATTGGCTAAGATAATTGCATGATTGTATGACATATTTCTTTATGTTTAAGAATTTGTCTGAAAATTATGAGATGTTTCTAATTATGCAATTTAACTTGTTTTGTAGGAAAGATTGTATACCTTCACCTACAAAAGAAGGACTACAACATTTGTTCAAGCAACAAAATTATCTATTGAAGATATTGAAGTTTCCACGATACGGGAAAAATGCCTTGATCTGTCGATCATGAAGAATGATGTTTGGGATAAAGTCCCAGGAGCTGAAGGGAAGTCTATTGTGACTTCCAAATGGAACTATCAGATCAAGCATGCTGCAGATGGCAGCATAGAGAAATATAAAAGTGATGAAATAGAAGATACACCAGATGGATTTCAAGACAGCTTTCTTGAATGGTGTAGTCATATATGTGTGCAGAACTTGGTAGGATAGACAGCTTTCTATCCAGTTTGGGTTTTACCGAGAGTAAAGAGGATTCCAACCTTTACTACAAGGTTGAGGAAGGGAATCCTATTATTCTACTCATGTATGTGGATGACTTATTTGTAACAGGAGATGACCAATTGATTGCAGATACTAAGAGGAAGCTTGCTGCCGAGTTCGATATGAAAGATTTGGGAATGATGCATTATTTCCTAGGTATGGAGGTGTGGCAGAGTGCAGATGGAATCTTCCTTGGACAAGGGAAGTATGCAGTAGAGATCCTGAAGAGGTTTGGGATGATGGATAGCAAGGATATGGCCACACCTATGGCATCAAACCTTAAGCTTCTATGTGATGCTTCATCTGATCCGGTTGATGTCATGATGTATTGTCAGATGATTGGGTCCTCTATGTACCTGACGAACACGAGACTAGATATTTGCTTTGCGGTGAACACATTGAGCCAGTTCCTGACGGATCCGAGAGATGTTCACCTGGTTGCTGTAAAGAATATTCTGAGGTACCTAAAGGGTACAGTTGATTATGGGCTCAAGTATGATGTGAATCAAAAGTTTAACCTGCAAGGTTATGTTGATTCAAATTGGGCAGGAACTGCTGCAGATAGGAAGAGCACATTTGGGTGTTGCTTCAGTATGGGATCAGGTGTGATCTCTTGGTTTAGCAGGAAGCAGTCCTGCATAGCACTAAGTACAGCCGAAGCAGAGTATGTTGCGATGGATGAACAGGTTGCAGATGTATTGACCAAGCCGTTGGCCAGAGTTCAGTTTGAGTATTTTAGAGAGAGGCTTGGTGCACTTCAGATCGAGGTTCCTTCCAAAGGGAAGTGATGAGTCCAGAAGATGCAGATGAACATGAGCTTTCCTAATATGGTTGATCTGTTCTCCCTTGGTCGTGATGTAATTGCTGAGCCATTTTTCACATGGTGGTAGATGTGTTATCCCATGGTGAAAAAGTAAGGGCTGGAGCCTACCCCGAATGGCGGTAGATGTGTTCTCCCATGTTCGTGGTGTAAGTGTTGGATGATGTGCATCTGGGCTGTGCTTCATGGACGATGAGATGATCTGAAGAGGACGATGCTATGATGATCAGGAGGATCATGGATGATGAGCATCAGGATGATGCTCCAGTTATGGCTCTGTGTATGCATCATGTTGGATGCTAGATATGATCAGTTGGATCATTTATATGTATATGTATGTATGCATCATGTTGGATGTTGGATATGATCAGTTGGATCATTTATATGTATGTACGCATCATGTTGGATGTTGGATATGATCAGTTGGATCATTTATATGTATGTACGCATCATGTTGGATGCTAGATATGATCAGTTGGATCACTTGTATGTATTTTTGTATATGCATCATGTTGGATGCTTAGACCATGTATCTGTATATGTATCAGGTGGATACATTGTATGATCAGGTGGATCATGTATGGTGATATGTATCATGTATTTGTATTTGTATCAAGTGGATACACTGTATGATCTGGTGGATCATGTATGATGATATGTTTCAGGTAGATACTTGGTATGCATCAGGTAGATGCATTGTATGATCAGGATGATCATGGATGTCGAGCTTCGAGATGTTGCTCCAGATGACATGCAGCAGGATGTTGCAGTGATGATGATCAGGATGATGTATGGTGAGTATCAGGTTGATACTCTATGGCCGTGGATCAAGTTGTGCAGATGAGCATATAATTTGGCCCTGGGAGATTTGCAGATGGTCTTTCAAGGTTTTTCCTATGGCATATAATCTGGCCCTGGGATATCTGGCAAATGCTCTTTCGAGGTTTTGATCTAGAAGGACATATAATTTGACCCTGGGAGATCTGCAGATAGTCTTTCGAGGTTTTTCCTATGGCATATAATCTGGCCCTAGGATATCTGGCAGATGCTCTTTTGAGGTTTTGTCCTATGGCATATAATATGTCCCTGGGAGATCCGATAGGTTGGGCTGTGTGCCTGTAATAAGTCCTGGGATGCTCTTGCGAGGTTTTTCCATGACCACATATAATCCGTCCCTGGGAGATCTGATAGGTTGAGCCTTGTGCTCATAATCAGTCCTGGGATGCTCTTTCGAGGTTTTGTGGTGACCACATGTAATTTGTGCCCTGGGAGATCCGATAGGTTGAGCCTTGTGCTCGTAATCAATCCTAGGATTCTCTTTCAAGGTTTTGTGGTGGGGTCACATGTAATAAGTCCTGGAGATATGGACAGGATGAAAAAGGCCTCAGATGCTCTTTACGGTTCTTGTTAGTCAAGAGACTCTTTTAAGGTTTTGTGACGCATGTAATAAGTCCTAAGAACTGGCTAGTGATGACAAAGACCTGCAGGTGGTGGGACTGCATCCAGTATGAAAAAGGACTGGCTCTGTAGAACTTCCTATGACAAGTAGATTCAGAGATTGATTGAGATAGCAGCAGCAGTGACAATGATCCAGAGAAGATGACTTGTGCTAGAAGACCTGTGTCGAGAAATACCTTCCTAGTTAAGAGGGAGTGTTGATGTATATGTAACTTCGAAATGTATTTCACATATATGTATATTGTATTCCTATAGAGATGTTATTATTCCTCTATACGGAAGTGGTTGTATTCCTATTGGGGGTCGGCGACGTGGGTCAAAGGGTTATTAGACCACCCTAGTGGGGGTCGGCCCAGTCAGCATTATGTTAAGTGGTTAAGTTGAGGCCGACCTAGTTGAGTAAAGGTCAAGTCAAGTTAGTGTATAAATAGAGAGTGTGTCTCTCTCATTTTACACATTCTATTCTCTCACTCACACTTTGGAGAGTGGCACACTTGTGGAGGAGGAGGCTTTGCTACTAAGAGAAGACTATCTCTTGTATTTTGGTTGTATCATTGCTTTATCTATCTCTGAGGAAGTTATTGGGGTTTTTCACCTTTATGGTTTTCCCCAAGTACACTCTGTGTCTCTTGTGTGCTTGCATTATTGTTTCCATGATTGATATGTTGTAGATTTGTTGTACATGTTGTTCTCTCAGTTAAGATCCTAGATCAGATTGAAGTAAATTCTGAAAATTTAACATGACGAAAATGAGACCAGATATTTGCTTTGCGGTGAACACATTGAGCCAGTTCCTGATAGATCCAAGGAGTGTTCACCTGGTTGCTGTAAAGCATATACTGAGGTACCTAAAGAGTACAGTTGATTATGGGCTCAAATATGATGCGAATCAAAAGTTTAACCTGCAGGGTTATGTTGATTCAGATTGGGCAGGCAGTGCTGCAGATAGGAAGAGCACTTTTGGGTGCTGCTTCAGTATGGGATCAGGTGTGATCTCTTGGTTTAGCAGGAAGCAGTCCTGATTACAGCCAAAGCAGAGTATGTTGCGACAGATGAGCAAGATGCAGATGTATTGACTAAGCCGTTGGCCAGAGTGTAGTTTGAGTACTTCAGAGAGAGGCTTGGTGCACTTCAAATCGAGGTTCCTTCCAAAAGGAAGTGATGAGTATAGAAGATGCAGATGCACATGAGATTTTCTGACATGGTTGATGTGTTATCCCATGGTCGTGATGTAATTGTTGAGCCATTCTCACATGGTGGTAGATGTGTTCTCCCATGGTGAAGATGTAAGGGCTGAAGCCATTTTTCACATGGTGGTAGATATGTTCTCCCACGATGAAAAAGTAAGGGCTGGAGCCTTCCCCGAATGGTGGTAGATGTGTTCTCCCATGTCGATGGTGTAAGTACTGGATGATGTGCATCTGGGCTGTGCTTCATGGACGATGAGATGATCTGAAGAGGACAATGCTATGATGATCAGGAGGATCATGGATGATGAGCATCAGGATGATGCTCCAGTTACTACTCTATATATGTATATGCATCATGTTGGATGCTTGTTATGATCAGTTGGATCATTTATGTATATATGCATCATGTTGGATGGTGGATATGATCAGTTGGATCATTTATGTATGTATGCATCATGTTGGATGCTGGATATGATCAGTTGGATCATTTGTATGTATTTTGTATATGCATCATGTTGGATGCTTGGACCATATATCTGTATATGTATCAAGTGGATACATTGTATGATCAGGTAGATCATGTATGTTGATATGTATCAGGTATGATCAGGTGGATCATGTATTTGTATTTGTATTAGGTGGATACACTGTATGATCAGGTGGATCATGTATTTGTATTTGTATCAGGTGGATACACTGTATGATAAGGTGGATCATGTATGATGATATGTATCAAGTACATACTTGGTATGCATCAGGTGGATGCATTGTATGATCAGGATGATCATGATGATGAGCTTCAAGATGTTGCTCCAGATGATATGTACCAGGATGGTACAGTGATGATGATCAGTATGATCATGAGCATCAAGATGATGCTTCGTGCGATGATGATCCGTTGGATCATGAGTATCAGGTTGATACATGGAGGTCAAAGATGATATGTGGCAGGTTGTGCAAATAGCATGTAATCAGTCCTGGGAGATCTTGTCGATCGTGCTGCGGCACATAAATGTTCCTAGGATACTCTTTCTGGTATTGCTATGTAGTATGTAATCAGTCCTCAGATATCTGATAAGTTGAGTTGTGTGCTCGTAATCCGTCCTGGAATGAGGTATTACTACGGAGACATGTAATCAGTCCTGGAGATTCGAGAGGTTGAGTTGTGTGCTCGTAATTAGTCCTGGGATGCTCTTTAGAGATCTTGTCGGTCATGCTGTGGCACATAAATGTTCCTAGGATGCTCTTTAAAGGTTTTGTCTATCCACATGTAATCAGTCCTGGAGATCCAAGATGTTGAGTTGTGTGCTCGTAATAAGTCCTGGGATGCTCTTTAGAGATCTTGCCGGTCGTGCTGCGGCACATAAATGTTCCTGGGATGCTCTTTAAAGGTATTGTGGAGGAGATGCATGTAATCAGTCCTAGGAGATCTTGTCGGTCGTGCTTAGGCACATAAATGTTCCTGGGATACTCTTTCCAATATTGCATCCGCACATAAAATTAGTCCTAAGAGGCCACCTCTATCAGACCGTTCGCACAGATGATGAAGACCTGCAGGTGGTGGGCCTACATCCAGTATGAAAAAGGACTGGCTCCGTAGAACTTCCTATGATGAGTAGATTTAGAGATTGATTGAGATAGCAGCAGCAGTGATGATGATGATGACTCGATGATAATTATCCAGTGACGACGATCCAGAGAAGATGACTTGTGCTAGAAGACATGTGTCGAGAAATACCTTCCTAATTAAGAGGGAGTGTTGATGTATATGTAACTTCGGAATGTATTTCACATATATGTATATTGTATTCCTATAGAGATGTTATTATTCCTCTATACGGAAGTGTCGTCATTTATATTGTAAGTGTCTTAACTTGTACTTGATGGGTTATTAGACCACCTTGTTGGGGTCGGCCCTGTATAAGTCATGTGGGTCAAAGGGTTATTATACCACCCTATTGGGGGTCGGCCATGTGGGTCAAAGGGTTATTAGACCACCCTAGTGGGGGTCGGCCCAGTAAGCATTATGTTAAGTGGTTAAGTGGAGGCCGACCTAGTTGAGTAAAGTTCAATTCAAGTTAGTGTATAAATAGAGAGTGTGTCTCTCTCATTTTACACATACTATTCTCTCACTCACACTTTGGAGAATGGCGCACTTGTGGAGGAGGAGGCTCTGCTGCTAGGAGAAGACTATCTCTTGTATTCTGGTTGTATCATTGCTCTATCTATCTCTGAGGAAGTTATTGGTGTTTTTCACCTTTATGGTTTTCCCCAAGTAAACTCTGTGTCTCTTGTGTGCTTGCATTATTGTGTCCATGATTGATATGCTGTAGATTTGATGTACATGTTGTTCTCTCAGTTAAGATCTTAGATCTGATTGAACTAAATTTTGAAAATTTAACATGCTCACGTACAGTACATGAAACTTGTAAAATACATCCATGGAAGTGTATTAATCACAAATGTATCATAGAATCATCCATTCATTCGAAATCATCATCATTATAATGATATACATCAATGTAGTGGGGAAATGGACATTGTTTGCTCATTAATCAACATTTTTGCATACAATCAGTGGGTATTTCAAACTGATACTTTATGAATATAAATAAATGAGGATATGAATCTATTACAATCAGAAATACATCATACGAATATCTCCCAATGAATACAAGAGCTCACCAAAAACGCCCTCCCTCAAGGAGAATGAATATGCCTTCAAAACTAGAAATGGTTGAGACATGGCGCTGCACTAAACAAAACCACGAGATTCCCTATAGTTGATACCTAAAAATAAAACTCTATTAAAGCTCCATGAAATACCTGAGTGGCCTCTCCAAACACCAACTTGGATGGGAATCTTTCACCCTCGAAATTGGCTAAGGCAAGAAACTAGTCATCCACTAGCTCTCTCTTCACAAATGTAATTTTTATCAAATAATAAAAATATGGTTTCATTCTTTGCTATTGAAATTTATAAACTTCTAATGTCCTCCATGGTTCAAATTCCTTCCAAGAGACTCATACCAACTCAAGTTTGGAAGAGATTCCAAAGAACGCCACTTGTACAATAATTCCTAGTCTCCCACTTCCACCAAATCACATGTGGAAGCATCTTAGCTGCCCTAACTCCCCTGAGCGCCCTCTTGGAGGCTAGTTTTAGCCTTGACAGGTCATATATGTCATATTTCATCCTTCAGGTCTGATTTTTGTCATAGGTGTCATAGCATCTTCATCATTTTTGTCATGGAGCTAGGGAATCTAGCCCAAGTGTCTCACTAGCTCCAAATTGCCTCTTCCTCTTCCATGGGAGTTACTATTCCTCTACATTTCGACCTTGGATGAGTAATGAAATGAATAATACCTTCTGAACTCCCCCAAGTATGTTACCATTCACCTTGAATTCAAATTGGTGAGAGAATGATGCCAAGTGTAGTGGGAAATCTAGCCATATGTGGGTCCCCCTTCCTCCATGTGTCTTCATGATCAAATGCCACTTTTAATTCCACTTGTATATATTTATTTAGATCCTTTATTAAATATTTATGCCATTCTAATGTTGAAACGTCATTTATTATCCCCCTTATTCCAAATCGCAAAGCTTCCACCCCTAAACCTAGGAAACTAGTAATTTTCCTCCTTGGCAATTATTTGACCCTTAACATCATTTTGACAAACTCTAATGAATATGGCCAATGTGATTAGGCCATTGTGACCCAATGCCAAACTTGGGACATGACAGTATCCCTAGTTCCATCCTAATCAACACATGTGCCGAAGGATTGAGGAGAAAACACAGCAACCTGCTATCCACACGTAGGACTGGCTCAAGTTTTTGGTGCCATCTGGGTTGCTGAACCTCCTGCGCATCCTGCATTTTGACCAAAGTCTTTATCTTACTGCGGTGGTGAGCACTTTATTGTTGTGCACACACCAGGGCTATTTGTGGCTCAATCACAAGATCAATATAAATATTGATCTCATCTACCGAATCACCCATCTCAACAAGCGAGGTGATGATCCCGCAGTGAATTTTGTGGGAAATACAAAGGACAAAGAGCTCGCCAAGCGAATGAAGGAGGAGTATAACTTACAAAAGGGGAGTTACGGTTACGTCACAACTAGAATTGAAGACCAAGCTACGCGGTTCACTATCCATTTGATGGCAGGTAAAGACTTGAGGAAGTGCATATCGACGTAGGTGTCGACCACAGCAGTTCTCCTAGCTGCGAAGGCCAAGGATAGAATGCCATACAATTGGGAAAGTTATTTATTGAACGAGTTCTTGGACGATGTCCGCGAGACTCAGGAGAGTGGAAGCCCTTTCCACTACAGTTGGTTTCTTGTGCTAATTTATTTTATAGGCTGGAAGGAAACACAATACCAGCAAAACCTCCCAGTGTTGTTAGGATATTGTCGAGGGGAAAAATTTTCCAACATGTGGGCAAATGCGAAGCACGATAGGTAGTGGGTAAACAATGAGCAGTTGTTTACCTACTACAAGAAGTTGTGCGATGTGATTCAGCGCACTCTGCGCATCTCAAAGGAGCTGAAAACCACGTACATCCAAAGGATGGTATTCAAGGCTAACTTTCCTTATATCATTCGTCCAAGGGATGAGAAGCAGAATCCAGAGTGGTTCCCAGGGCAATATCAGCTTGATGCGCAGAAAATTGAGCTAATTATGGAAGATTGGACACCAGAGTTGAAGGTCGATGCACCAGTATTAATCCAAACAACATCAGACGAAAGAAAAGCTAAATGTCCACTGGATGAAGCAAAAACTAGCCAAGGAGAGGCATAAAAAGACATTGCTAGGGTACCAGCAGGAGAAAATAGAAAGAACCCTGGAAGCACAGCACAAGAAAAAGATCCCAAGAAGAAACACAAGGCAACAAAGACTCCACCAGAGGCACAGTTACATGAAGAATACTATGACTTCATTGCACTGTGCATGAGCGAGCATTAAGAAGAGGCGCTCGCCCTTAAAGATAGCAAAAGTGAAGAAATTCAAGCGCACCTAAACGAGGAACTTAAGAGCATGGTTGTGAAGATAGAACAAGTCCAGAAGAACTTGGTTCGAGATTCTGACTCATAGGGAAAGTCGAGTGAGTCAAGTCAAAGAGAGAGAAGGCCACCTTCCTTGACAATGAAACCTCTTTTAGTCTGAATGGAGCCTATTAACATCATCTTCCTGAATGATGAGTTAACCGAAGGTGTGAAGAGGTCAGAGCACCTGGATATTAACGTTGGTATGCTACCTCTTGAGGGGTTGTACAATCTGCATCTGCAGGTTGTAGAAGAGATCAGAGATAGAGACACCGTCTCTTACAATCAAAATATGCATCTAGAATAAAGCTACAAAGAGATGAAATAGGAATGTGCGCAGAAAACAAGAGAACTTGATAGTGCGCATGAGAAACGAAGAAGGCTGCAAGAAACTGTTGCTATGGTATGTGTGCAAATACCAAAATGTGAAGAGCAGTTGGAGATAGAAGATACCATAATTACGATCAGCATTGTGGTAAGCGATCTTAAAGTAGAGATGGCATTTATGGATATTTCCTACAAGGAAAAGGTTTCTAGCCTAGAAGCTCAGAACCTGCTTGGTAGCCCACCAGGTATGGCAAAATCAAGAGATGCAGCACTAAGGGCTTCAACAGATAATATCTCCATAGAAATAGAGAAATTCCAAGACATACTGGAGGAAGATACTAAAGTATGGACTACGTTGTAGGACGATCCTGAGCTACAGAAAATCCAAGATGACTTATAGCAATGGAAAACAAAGCTGGATTTTGTGAACGCGGCCATGAAAACCTTGCCACCCATAGAGGAATCCAGAAGTTCACAGAAGTCAAGGACTTGCAGAGAGAGATGAAATTTTTGAGGGAGAAGGAGGCTGATACTTCAACAAGGTTACAACCCATACAGGAAGAAGTGCTCTCCCTATCATTGGAAATTGAAGAAAAGTTACGAGAACTCTGCACCACGGAGCATACGGTAAAGGAGCATGCCCAAGAAGTCGTCTCAGAGGAGATGTTAGAAACTATCAAGGACTTTGAGAAAGAAGCTCAGGAGATAGTTGTGAGGCTAAGCACAATGTTAATGCTAAGATTGTTCTAATTTTTATGTGTTTCCTTTAGGTTTGTTTGAACTTTGTTTTCTTTTATTTATCCATGATTTTGATTGTTTTGTTTTTAATTTTCATTTAATATTTGATTGCTTCTATTTTCTTTAGTTCAAAATCTTCAAATGGCTTATTCAACATGGTATTTTTTCTCAAAGTATTTAATTACACTTATTTAGCTTTATTATTAAGCTTATAACCAAGTTTTAACCTTTATGCTAAGTGTATTTATCCAATGTGCTATGCTGGAAGATTCTGTAGCACAAACTACAAAATAGACCCCTAATGCGCTACAGGAATCCAATGTGATGAAAGATCGTGGTTATTGATGCTGAGTGGTGGTTCATTATGAGTCATGATGACTTGAGATGCTAAAATACATGTTGAAGAATGATGATAGTTGCAAGCTCTATTACATTCCATCCTTGAGAAAGATTGGGGTTTGAAGTGCCACGAACTCCGCTTTGGCGGTTTTAGTTTTCTCAGCTAAAAGAAACGCAGAGCAAGAGGATGTGTGTGAAAAGCAACATAGCCATATTTCAGGAGATCATATGGAGCCAGCCATGACTCATGTAGACAAAGAAGATGATACCAATTTGAAAGATGAAATGCATGGTGGTTTTGTGGAGGAAGAGAGTACAGCCCTAACTCTCTCGGTGGTAAATGTTAAAGAAAAAATGCTTCATATTTCAAATTTCGATGTTGATGTTAAGTCTTTACTAAAGCTCAAAGAAGAAACTAAATGGCGACCTAAAACAAGAGCAACTAATAAGTTAAGACTAAATATGAAAAGAATATTGGATCCAAAGTTGGAAAAGGAAAAGGTTACAATCATCCAAGATTCCTCCAGTGATGAAGACAAAGAAGAGAAAAAGGAGTCAAAGTTTCAGTCAGGAAAAATGGATGTCGAAGAAGACCAATCAATGTCACCTAAGCTGGTTCAAGGAGCTCATGAAGTTGTTCAAGAGCAGGTTGTTACTATTTCAGAACAGGGTATGCCTTCAGGAATTGCATATACAGAGAAGCTAAAAAAGGATTATCAAGAAGAGGATTTGATTTTTATAAATTTAGATGTTCCTGGGTCAGGGGATCATGATACAGCAATACATGGAGAAAGCCATATGTATTCTGAGGTCGAAAATCTAAGAAAAGTGATTCAGCAGTAGAAGACTTAGATACAGTTCTTGGGTGAGTCAAATGAGAGATATGCCTCCACAAATAGTATATTAAGAGAAGATTTGAATGAAATGAATGCACACTACCAAGAACTGATTGCAATAGCTAAAGAAGCCCTGAAGAGAAAAAGAGATGCATAATTATGCTTTGTTTTTCCTGTTTTAGTGATTGTAATGGAGCACGGATTACGAACATATGGAAGCAAATTTTAAAAATCCCAAAGAGGTTTTTTTCCACCACAGACTCATTCACAAAAACCTCTTCCAGGTTTTCAATAGCTATCATGATTTGAGAGATTCGAATTCATCTTCGTGGCCTATTGTTCAGGGTTTAAAATGTTTAATATTTTACTGTTTTAGTCAGAAATTTTAATCACGTCTTCTACTCAACTGGAGATGAATTTTCAAAAACCAAGAGAGGTTTTTATCCATCATGGAATCATTTAAAAAAAACTCTCTCATTTTTCTAACAAGTGTCAATCATTGAGAGATATGGATGCGTTTGTGAGACCCAATTTTTCATAAATTCGCCTAATTTCCAAAAGGCCGATTTGCTATTTTTACTTAATTGTATTTAAAGATTTAAGTTAGAATGTAACTAATGGATGTAACGTATTCCAAAATTCAACCTAGAAGGTAGTTAGCAAACTACTCTTTTTGTAAATATATCAAAGGAGTAAAGGAGGTAGGGGGTGAGGGGTTTTTGTTTTGGAAGAAGCTATACAATGTTGTTGATGAATCTTTACAAGAATTTCATGTAAGTTTGAAGACTGAGATCAATATACATATGTTATAAGCCATTTTTATACTATTTGAAAGTGTTTTTATTCCTGATCAGTTTGGTCATACATTACATGATTTCATTTCTATTGTAATGTTTTTAATTCAGTGATGTTTATGTGTTGTAGATAAAAACCAGACATGTGATTTTGAATATGATGGTTTATGCTTTCTTATTAAGATTATGATTTCAGTTCTTTAATGGATGACATGATTCAGTAACTTGTTGAAGTTTGATTTCCTTTTTTCCTTCTTGAAATTGAAACCTTCAAACCACAAACCCTAAACCAAATAAAACCTATTTCATTTTTTATCTTGAGATTGTTAAGATTGTGTTGGCTTGCCCCTTTGTAGTCTAGGGACAAATCCTGGCACTAACATCTTTTGGCGCCGTTGCCAGGGACTGGAAGTGAAGTTACATCTTCCCTAGGATATCTATTTTGTTCTGATTTTGAGGTGAACAGGATCAGAAATTCTTTCAGACTACAATTATTCACCAGGTGACTCCGCAGGGGAAGGAGTTGTTGGCGACTCCATGTTTGAAAATCCAGAAGTAGTTTCACAATTTCAGAATGTCAAAATATTTTGCTGCTATGTTGGCACAGAGGTTTGCTCCTTTTATCTTTTTTGATATTCCAATATTTCCAAATGATGTGCCCACTATGGATGAATGGGGATACTTCCTTCCAATATTTAGAGGAGATTATCATGACCATCCGGCACAAAACTTGATTGATTTTCACCAATACATGGACCAGCTCGATATTCATCACGATGATGTATTGTTGAAAATGTTTATGTACTCCTTGGAAGGAGATGCCAGACAATGGTACAGGTCTCTTCCCGCCTCTAGCATCTCTTCATTAAAAGATTTTCATGTTGTCTTTCATTCATATTGTAAGAAGATTTATCCTATTGATCTCCTTTTAGAGGATTGTTGCGAGCAGGCTAATTTCCATAATACAACTTCTTTATGTGATCCAACAAGTTATGATGATAAATGTAATCAAGGATTCCAAATGTGTCATGAAGAAACTGTGAGTTCAGAATTAGTTGAAGATAAAGAGGAAATAGTTTCAATTTCCATTGTCAAGGAAGAATATCATGATTTTAGTGATGAGATCAACAAAGATGGTCTAGAATGTTCTCATAATGCTTTAAACAGTTTTGAAGATCAATCCTTTGTTGAACAAACTATTGTGTTAAATCATGTTGGACATCATTTTTGCAATGAAGATCAACCTTGTAATGAAGAAATTACCGTTGAAGCGTTTGGTTCAAATGATTCTAAAAAATGTTATCGTTATTTACATGATGATATGGTGTCACAAAAGGATTTGCACATTTTATTGAATGAGGAAAAACATGAACCTTCAACATCATCATTAGAAAATTTTCAGAATGCTTCACTTTATGATGAATGTGATGAAGACATTGAAGTTTTAGATTGGAAATTCCATGATCAGCAACAACCGATTGTAGGCGAATTATATTCCAATATTTTTATTGAACAAGAAAAAGTTCTGAATTTCTTTGACTCTCAAATCGATAGCAGCCGGACTGTATATACTTTGAATATAATATTAGATGTGTCTAATAGCCATGGCCGTGATAACTTTGCTGCTCAAAACCATTATGAAAATGTGCCATTTTTTTATGGATATGAAGAGGATTTAGAAGAGCAAAAATTTATATCAATACTCACTGAATTTCCCACTAGTCCTCCTTTATTTGATGATTATATGGTCAGTGAACAAGATAAGAAAGAAATACTACAGCTATTTTCAGTCTTCATTAGTCAAGCAGCACTCTTCAGAAATTAGTCATCTTGGGTTCGTGGAAGATATAAAACAGGATAACCTCAACAGAGTCGAAGATTTTATATATTATTCTCTTATTGCATTGTCTCATGGAGTATTGAAAATTGAGGACACCCATTTGTAGTCCATTCTTTTTGAACAACACGAAGGAATAATTTTGCATGAGTTTTATGATCCCATGGCTTCTTGGATGGAGTTGTATTTTTCAAAGGTTTCCAATGCTCCAGCTTTTGGCATACTTCCTATCTCTAGCTGTAAGTATATCACATCTTGTGTGGGTCTTCTCAAACAATAGCATGCATGGAATTATGGTTCTCAGTCAAACCGTTTCTTGGCTTCATTGGAATTGGGATTACACTTGATCAAGCAGAATTCAGCTGATCAGTGTAGGAAGTGTAAAGAAATAAGTTCATTTATTGGGCAATGATTTTAGATCTCAGTATGCAGTTTGTTTTCAGCAAATATGGTTTAGAGTGAACAATTTCTGTTTGTTTGATAGTCAGAAGAGCAGGGTTGCAAGTTTTGGAACAGGTTGGCAGCCAGATACAAATGACTCCATTTCCCAATGAATAAGGCACAAGGTCTACAAGTTCTTGAAACCTCACAAGGAGGCTTTCATCCCACAGCAGGAACCAGATGTTAATGCTAAAATTGTTCTCATTTTTATGTGTTTCCTTTAGGTTTGTTTGAACTTTGTTTTCTTTTATTTATCCATGATTTTGATTGTTTTGTTTTTTGTTTTCATTTAATCTTTGATTGCTTTTATTTTCTTTAGTTCAAAATATTCAAATGGTTTATTCAACATGGTATTTTTTCTCAAAGTCTTCAATTACACATATTTAGCTTTAATATTAAGCTTATAACCAAGTTTTAACCTTTATGCTAAGTGTATTTATCAAATGTGCTATGCTGGAAGATTCTGTAGCGCAAACTACAAAATAGACCCCTAATGCGCTACAGGAATCCAATGTGATGAAAGATCGTGGTTATTGATGTTAAGTGGTGGTCCGTTGGTGGTTCATTATGAGTCATGATGACTTGAGATGCTAAAATACATGTTGAAGAATGATGATAGTTACAAGATCTATTACATTCCATCATTGAGAAAGATTGGAGTTTGAAGTGCCACGAACTCCGCTTTGGGGGTTTTAGTTTTCTCAACTAAAAGAAACGCAGAGCAAGAGGATATGTGTGAAAAGCAACATAGCCATATTTCAGGAGATCATATGGAGTCAGCCATGAATCATGTAGACAAAGAAGATGATACCAGTTTGAAAGATGAAATGCATGGTGGTTTTGTGGAGGAAGAGAGTACAGCCCTAACTCTCTCTATGGTAAATGTTAAAGAAAAAATGCTCCATATTCCAAATTTCGATGTTGATGTTAAGTCTTTATTAAAGCTCAGAGAACAAACTAAATGGTGACCTAAAACAAGAGCAACTAATAAGTTAAGACTATATATGAAAAGAATACTGGATCTAACGTTGGAAAAGGAAAAGATTACAATCATCCAGGATTCCTCCATTGATGAAGAAAAAGAAGAGAAAAAAGAGTCAAAGTTTCAATCAGGTAAAATGGATGTCGAAGAAGACCAATCAATGTCACCTAAGCTAGTTCAAGGAGCTCATGAAGTTGCTGAAGAGCAGGTTGTTACTATTTCAGAATAGGGTATGCCTTCAGGAATTGCATCTGCAGAGAAGCTAGAAAAGGATAATCAAGAAGAGGATTTGATTTTTATAAATTTAGATGTTCCTGGGTCAGGGTATCATGATACAGCAATACATGGAGAAAGCCATATGTATTTTGAGGTCAAAAATCTAAGAAAAGTGATTCAGCAGTAGAAGACTTAGATACAGTTCTTGGGTGAGTCAAATGAGAGATATGCCTCTACAAATATTATATTAATAGAATATTTGAATGAACTTAATGCACACTACCAAGAACTGATTGCAGTAGCTAAAGAAGCCCTGGAGATAAAAAGAGATGCATAATTATGCTTTGTTTTTTTTCTTGTTTGAGTGATTGTAATGGAGCACGGATTACGAGCATATGGAATCAAATTTTAGAAATCCCAAAGAGGTTTTTCTCCACCACGGAATCATTCACAAAAACCTCTTCCATTTTTTCAACATATATCATGATTTGAGAGATTCAAATTCATCTTCGTGGCCTATTTTTCAAGGTTAAAAATGTTTAATATTTTACTGTTTTAGTCACAAAGTTTCAGCACGTCTTCTGATCAACAAGAGATGAATTTTCAAACACCAAGAGAAGTTTTTGTCCATCATGGAATCATTTAAAAAAACCTCTCTCAGTTTTCTAACAGGTATCAAGCATTGAGATATATGGAGGCGTTTGTGAGACCCAATTTTTCATAAATTCGCCTAATTTCCAAAAGGCCGATTTGTTATTTTTAGTTAATTGTATTTAAAGATTTAAGTTAGAATGTAACTAATGGATGTAACTGATTCCAAAATTCGACCTAGAAGGTAGTTAGCAAACTACTCTTTTTGTAAATAGATAAAAGGAGTAAAGGAGGTAGGGGGGTGAGGGGTTTTTGTTTTGGAATAAGCTATACAATGATGTTGATGAAGCTTTACAAGACTTTCATGTAAGTTTGCAGACTGAGATCAATATACATATGTTATAAACCATTTTTATATTATTTGAATGTGTTTTTATTCCTGATTAGTTTGGTCATACATTACATGATTTCATTTCTATTTTAATGTTTTTAATTTAGTGATGCTTATGTGCTGTAGATAAAAACCAGACATGTGATTTTGAATGTGATGGTTTATGCTTTCTAATTAAGATTATGATTTCAGTTCTTTAATGGATGACATGATTCAGTAACTTGTTGAATTTTGATTTCCTTTTTTCCTTCTTGAAATTGAAACCTTCAAACCACAAACCCTAAACCAAATAAAACCTATTTCATTTTTTATCTTGAGATTGTTAAGATTATGTTGGCTTGCCCCTTTGTAGTCTAGGGACAAATCCTGGCACTAACACACAACTTACTAGTACTTCGCTGCGAATTTAAATATCCAAGGGGATGTGCAGTCGAAGGATTCTACTAGGAGTGGCTCAGGGACGAGCCACATGTAAGTGTTAGGGGCCTGTTGGGAATGGCCCAAGTGGAGCAATTTTGTGGTGCAAGGTTCCAGCACAGCAGTTTTGTTGACAATAAGTACAAGTGAAGTGAGGTCTAGCAGCAGCTTATTTTGAGTAAATAACTCTGCAAATCCCGGGAACAGGGTAAGGAGCGGCACGGAGTCGTAGGAAAGGGACCTGTCACCTTAGTTAATACAAAGTGCTAAGGACCACAAGAAAAATTGAGGTAGTTAGAATGGAAGACCAACAGCTACAGAAGAAGCAGAGGGGATGAAAGGGACATGTCAATATGCAGTCAGAGTCACGCGGTCAAAACTGCGGCTATCAAAAGAGCGTCAGAGCCAGAAGCGGCGCAAAAAGATGGCCAAAGTTAAGTGAAGTAGCTATCAAGTTATGAAAACCCTACTTAGCAGGGTAACGACCCCATTTTTGGGGGGTTTTGGGTAATATAGGTTTTTTCGGCCCATAATGATTGTAAAGACGTGACCCTCGGGCACGATCTATAAAAAGGGAAATTTTGTAAGGGAAGGGTTGGTCTTTTGGGGTTTTGATAAAAGACTAAGTATTGTAAGAGAAAGAAGAGAAGAAGAGGCTCTGCAGCTATGTGTGCAGAGACCCAATTGTATAGAGAAGAGTCTGCAGCTGTGTGCGAAGACTGGAACTATTGACCCTTCCCGTTAATATAAACAACACTTCCCATGGACATAGCTCCCATCTTGGGGGTGAACCACGTAAATAAGCGTGTTGTGTGAATGCATCTATGTGATTATTTATGTTTATGTTACGTATGTTCCTGCTTTTATATGTATTTTCACATGTATGGTCAATGAGAATAATGTGTTAAGTATCAAACGCATGTGACTGAATGTACAAGTAATTGCAAATATGTTGAAGGTGTAGTCTCATATGTGACACTAATCCAATGGAGACTGTAGAGTGTAAAATTGTCCCTCAACGCAGTTCTGAAAAGCGTTGTTTCATTGCATTGTGTATTTTCCTGTGAGCGTAGCTCCAGAGTGCATTGTATTACAAGTGGACGCGAAGTAGATGTGACTTCACTCATCTTACCAGTTTAATAACTGCACATCACCTAGTTGTAGAAACGTGCTTCTGCAGCCACCCCATAACTTCACCTCGGGTGAGACCTCAGTTTGTTCACAGGATGTTGTTGAAAGGGTTAGTGAAGAAGGGTTTTTTTTGGACCAATAACAGCACCAAATCTGGGTCTGATATAAGTAATAATAAATAGAATAAGTAAAGATCCAATGAGGGAAATACTCTCATTGGATTATAGTTCTCCAGGAATTCGATTTGGAGTTTTCCAAAGCAAAATCCAAAAAATACTTGGTCTTTGTTGAACTTATTTTTGCATTTCCCTGTGTCAATGACCAATCTGATCCCATTGATTCTCTTCCAGATGAATCTTTGTTCCTCATTGGAACGACCGATTCCTGGTATGGAGACATTATCTTATATCTCTAAACCGAACATTTTCATCCTAATATCAACCGTGATGAACACCATCGCATAAGACAGCACGCCAAATATTATCTTCTTGTTAACGATACTTTGTACCTTCGTTGTATCGATTTCTTCTTCTGTCGTTTCCTAACTCTGGATGAAGTTGAACACCTCCTTAATTACTGCCACTCTGGAGCTTGTGGTGTTCATCTTTCTGGGATGTCTACAGCCCAGAAAATTTTGGGCACAGGCAACGTCTAGCCCTCCATCTTCAAAGATTGTGTTGAAGCAGTTTAGAAGTGCCCTCCATGTCAATTCTTCCATCCTAAGAAGCGTTCACACCCAGCTCCACTTCATATTGTTATTTTCATCGGCCCCTTTGCAAAATGGGGTATTATTTCATGCACTGTAAGCCTACTTAAGTCGAGGGGCATAGTTATGTCATCGTTGATGTTGACTATTTTACCAAATGGGTTGAATCCATACCTATGTATGCAGAAGATGGAAAAACATCAGCTCTTTTCATATTCAATCATATCATCGCCAGGTTCAGAGTCTCGCAAGCCATCGTAACCGACCATGGTTCCCATTTCAGGAACCATATGATAGACGAACTAAGTTCCAAACTAGGTTTTTGTCATGAAAAATCAACTCCTTATTACCCCCGGGAAAATGGACAAGTAGAGGCGATCAATAAAGTCTTGAAATGAATGATCCAACGCATGGTGGGAACCCAAAATTCAAAATGGAACTTATCTTTATTTTCATCCCTTTGGGCCTACAAGACTTCGGTCAAAAATGCGACTGAGTTTACACCATTCCAATTATTTTATGGCATGGAAGCAATCCTTCTGATTGAATGTGAAATACCATCTCTCAAGTTAGTCGTGGAACTCTTACCTAATACAACCACTAAAGAAGAATGGTTTCTATACCTATCTAAGCTTGATGAAACTTGTTGCGATGCTACACTTGCTAACGAGGATCATAAAAAGCACATTAAGGCTCAATATGATAAATCTATTCAACCTCATGTTTTCAATGAAGGTGACCTAGTCTTAACCTATGACCTTTTGTCCACAAATTAGGTAAAGGAAAATTAGAATCCATATGGTATGGCCCCTACGTTATCAAACAAGTGTTAGAGAAGGGAGCTTACGAGCTTGTGGATTGTGATGGTATATCTTTGGGAAAGCCCCGTAACGGTATTTACCTGAAGATATTTTATGTGTAGGATCATCATGCATAAAACACTCTGTCTATAGTGTATCTATAGTGTGATTTTGATTCAATTTTTTCGTGTAAGGACTCTATCTCGTACACAACCATTTATCTCAAATTGTTCTTTTATGCGCAAATGTCAACGTACTTTGGATTCGCAAATGGCGCTATTCGACATACCTGGAACCTTGCTTCTGTAGCATGGGTACTGTATTTGATATCCTCAGGTGGCATCTTCTTAAGCCCCGCAAAAAACAACATTGCAGAGTATCATGCAGTCATTGGACTTCTAACTGAAGTTTCTTCTCTTGGAATCCATCATTTTATAGTCTACCTAGACTCTCATCTTGTGGTATCTCAACCGAACTGCATTTACACCATCTGTGATCCTACATTACTTTGTTTATATAGAAGGGTACGCCTCCTTGAATGGTTATTTGATTATATTTTATATCAACATGTACCAAGGGAATTCAACACGGCGGTTGATTTGTTAGCTAACTATATGTTGGATTGGCATCTAGCCCACACAAAATCAATGCATCATAAGAACACATGTAAAAAATGTAGCATACAAGTCATCATCAGTAAACAGTAGAGATAGATCCATATGTATATCATGTAAAAAGTGTTTTTCGTGCCACCTATAATAGTATAATGCATTAAAATACAAAATTGGGATCTAAACCATACAAAAATTGGCTCTTTGGCCTACATATCATGTAAATGTTGCTAACAAAACTACTGCTAAAAAATAGTCGCAACGTGAACGGTGCTCATGTGTTAGGAACCCATGTCTTTACTTTGTTAGTATGTTGTTGTTGGACGCATATGCTTTGTAAGTCGTCCCGTAGTATTTGTAAGTCATCCCGTACCAGCAAAAAGGGCAACGACCCCTACCTAATTGACTAGTTCCCACCCGTGAGGTAAACCAAGAGCTATCATTTGTGGAAAAACGGTTATCAGTTTTACCTGAGCCGTGGAGTGAGGGGTACTGCCCCAATACGCAAGGCGTCAGACAGCATTGATGGCCGAGTGAAACCCCTGAACTGTTAGGAAGCCGCACATACCTGGGGTCCATATCTACTTTCAGCTGAACTATTGTCGATCACTATTGCGCCGTTTCAGATCCATTTTGCAAGCCGTTCTAGATTCAGCCATTTTCAATCCATTCGGCGTTGTTCCAGATCCCTTTCAAGCCATAGCCACTCCAGTCTGGAAAATAAAAATATAAAATTCAGTTTTTTCTCCATATCTCCCTTATTTTCACTCTGTTTCCCTTGAAATTTTTGGGGAACCCCTGTCATCCCATTCTGCATATTTCAATCCTGAGGACCCTATCTCCAATTCCCCTTCCCAATGCCCAAAATTCCACATTTGTCTATTTTTAGGGTTTGCCATAACTTCCTCAGATTTCACCCAATCACCTTCAAATTTTCCCACAGATTTCCTTTTTGAATTTTTCTTCTTTGTTCCCCTCTACCAAATTTTCCCATTCTTTCACCCCGCTTCTGAAATCCTCATTTTTGCTTCCCTGTCTATCCAACAGTGTCCAAAACCTAGTCAAACCCCAATTACCCTTCTGATTTTTTCCCAAGTCCAGATTTTCCTTTACTGAAGTAGTTTCTGTTTTTGTTTTCCTACCCAGTCAACCGGAAAATATATATATATATATATATATATATATATATATATATATTCATGAACAGGAACGCACATTCCACGAGACAGGAACGCAGTCGCAGACTCAATGGCCAACTTCATTCTAGATTGGTACATTGCACACACATAACATATTCATGAACTATAAAAGCAAACATAACATTGTAAATAACTCATCACATAAGCAAACATATAAACAAGATCTCATATGATTTGTTATCGAACAATCTACCAAGAGCAGACTCAAGGCGTGATCTCCCTAGCTTAATGCAAGCCTAGAACAAATGAGACAGAATATGAAATGACTTTCATAGATCTAATTAGAGATCGAGTGACTAGATGCCTCACCTTTCAGATCGCAAATCCTTTCTCCTTGATGTTGTTCCAAGCTTTATGGTCTTCAGATCTCAACTACAAAACCTGTCAAGACATATAGAACAACACAAGTAGTAAAATGCATCTAAACAATAACATATCTAAGTGAGTAGTTAAGTAGGAAAACTACACAAACATCATCAATGCAACAACATTTGGTGGAAAGCACTTATATTACTGTATAAAAAGGGAAATTACATAGAAGGAAGTGATTACAACCAAGGCTTAACGCCACAATCCTTCTCCAACAAACCAATGCCAAAGCCTCCAAAGGAAGTATAGATCTCCCAAGAGATGAATAGAGATCTCCTAAGCTAATTTCACCAACATGTAAGTACTATAGACTTCCTCCCCTTGGAGTGATGAGGATCCTCATATAAATAGGAATAGGAGGATAGAAATGAGTTGAGGGTTAGTGGGAGAGGACTAAGGGATCTTCCCAATGATGGAGGAACCGAAGGACAGCTCAACTTATAAGTTAGGGATAGATATCCAAGTCATCCTCCTTCGATAAATAGCTCGAAGCTTGATTTTATCCATATTAACTGACATCGTCGTAGGTTGTAATAGGGTAACAGGCGACAGACGAGGTCGGCACAGGCTGTATAAGGACAACATGCTACATCGTCACACTCTATCAAGGAGGAACCTGCGATGATCCTGGTCGTCGCAAGCTAGAAGAGAGCAAGTTGCGATGATCCACCTAGATTTTGAGGATAAAGGATCAACAACTCTTTCAAATTGACTTCCTGGTCATGGATATTTCAAGGGTATATACACTAAGTCTCATGATAGTGAGATTTAGGTGTAATAGAAATATAACATGATCAAAAGGGATTTCATAAAGACAGGAGGTATTATACCTAACTGACATGTCATAAAGGAAAATAGACCTTAGTAGATCATGGTTGCAAAAGGTAGTGAAAATTTTCACCTCGTTCTTTACCTAATCAAAAAAGACTTAAAAGTGTATTAGTATGATTAAATAAAGTTTTCAAAACATAATTGAAACTATAGAAAAATTTAAAAAGTGGGTAAAAATCAAAATTGATTTTTATAAATAGTTTCAAAACTAAAACAAAATTCACCAATTCATTTGTTGGAGTGCAAAGGGTGAAAACAACCTCTCACTTCAAACGCTCATAACGATCACGTCGGGTCACCAAAACGCATTCCGCCACTTGCAAGTAAGTACTCTCTCATCCTACTTTCAATTCAAAGCAAAAATTTTGATTTTTAATGGTTGTTTTTGTTTTTTATTGTGCTTTAAAATTTAGGGCCTCGTACCCGCAGGTTTCCCTATAGAAAACTCGCAGACACGAGAAAATTGCACGGCTTTGCCATAAGTCAACTCGCGAGTACCCGTTGTTGTCTAGTAAAGACAATCACGGGTACCGCAGTTTAAAAATGAAAAAACTAAAAACTAAAGCATAAATGGTTGAATGAATGTAGGGATGGTGCTAACATGGAGGGAAAGGGAACATGAGGATATGGATAGGCATGCTATGGGATATCCATTGACAATGAGTGCATTAGGAAGGTGTGGTTTACTCAAGTTTTTCTGAACCACCATTATGAGGGCATAAACACAATTGCTGGAAATGTTTGTAAACTATTGGGATTTCGATCAAGGGGTATTTGATCTCTAGGGAGAGATCCTTGAACTCATACTTGATGACATCTACTTCCTAACAAGTTTTTTGTGATGAACCTGCAATATTAATTAACGAAAACACACAAGATAGCAGAAATAACAGAACTCAGAATCACTTTTATATTGATCGCAAGCCACTTCGAGGGGGCAACCTCCTTTGAGCAAGCTCAATACAATTAACTTCACGATGGCTTCATAGGCCTCAACACACACTTATATACTAAGTCTAGGCGCCAATACTATGATTCAAAACCATGGAAAAATATAAACTATGGATCAATAAAACTACGGGTGACTTACAAAGCATATGCGCCAACAACAATAACACAAACTATGGATCAACAAATACCACGGGACGACTTACAAAGCATATGCGTCCAACAACAATATACTAACAAAGTAAAGACATGGGTTCCTAAAATCCCCTCCCCCTTAGAAAAATCTTTGTCCTCAAAGCTTTAGATGTGAAAATTGATGCAGAATCTAAAGGAGTGGTTCCCCTATAATATCCTTGGGTTGCATTCCGGCCCACTGATGCCTTTTTCCTTTCAGGGAGGATTGCTTCGAAGGTTGTAGATGAAGAAGGACCATATCAGCTGCATGAAAAGTGCACTCAGAACGGTGCTGATCGGTTTGTTGTTTCAGTCGAATTCTTGCCATGTGAAGATTGTCCTGTAAAATGAGGAGAATCTGATCGCGGTTTCGAAGAACCGAGTCAATTGCCTGAACTGGGGAGCTGCTGAGCGTGTATGGAAGAAGAACTGGCAGTGCCTCTCCATAAACTGCTTCATATGGTGTCCTTTTAGATGTGTTATTGTACCACTGGAGCACTTCTAGGAAATCCATAGAAATAGTTGTCCACATCTGTGTAGGGATAGACAAGGGTTTGAGCAGTCCCGAAAGGAGTGTCGTTTCACCCTTGTTGACCTGGAAAGTATCACACTCAACCACCATCTCGTGAATTTTCATTTTCAGTCCCTACCAAAAGAAGTTACATTGTTCTTGTTCATAGGTTTTGAGGAACCCAGAGTGCCCTTCCAATGAAGAAGCATGGAGTTCATAGAAGAGATAGCCCTATTGAACAGATTGCAACCAATTTGGAACAAGCAGAGAAATAGCTGTAAGAGAAACTGGGTCATCAAATTTGTGAGAAGGAGCATCTGCCACCATATTATCCTTACCCTTCTTGTAAGTGAGCGCATAGTCATAACCCATGAGTTGGGTAACCCATTTCCGGTGTGCTGGGGAGGAGACCCGTTGTTCCAGAAAATGTTCCAGACTCTGGAGATCATTCTTGATGCATAAATAATTCCCTAATAGAGATGGTTGCCACATCTGTACTGCATGCAAAATAGCCATCATTTCCTGCTGAGATGGGGATAAATGCTTACCATAAAGGTCTCGTGAAGGCGGCAATCCCATTGGTGCAACAAAGACACCTACAAATCGATCCCAGGAAGTAGTGGATACCGTTGGTGGGTGCATCTAAATGGAATGGAGCTTAGCAATGACACCATGTGAATTCTTCTTAACGATCTTTTCCAGGCAATGTGAACTGATGATGCGAAGAGACCCTGGTTGTAATCCCATAAATTTGTGTTGTGTCTCATTGACTGAAAACTGCATCCAAAATTCAGCAAAATCCCATAAGATGGGCCAAGTGTGTGTAACCATTGAACGCCCAGAACCACATCACAGCCGCCTAAGGACAAGGAAAACATGTCAGAGCGCAGGTTATAATATTCCATAGAGATATGCACATTGTGACACTTCCCCTTGCAAGGTAAGGTACCCCCATTGGCAACCATGTCTTCAAAGTTGGAGCAAGGATGGACAAAACAATCAGCCTGTTTGGAAATCTGAGGGTCAATGAAGTTATGAGTGCTACCAGAATCAATGAGTATGGTAAGAGGGAGCTTCTTGAAGTATCCCCCGACCCGCATTGTTTGTGGGGTGGTGACATCGGTTACAACATGGAGAGAGATCTCGGGTGTTTCGTCCTGAGATGGGGTGTCAATAGACAGGTGTTGAATGTCGACCTGATCATCTACTGTATTTGGAGCTTCTTCACCAAGTTTAGAGGCAGGTGGAGAATCCACATCCAAGAGATAAAGCTTTTGTTGAACACATCTATGTCCCCGAGTGAATTTATCATCACAATTATAACAAAGCCCTTTTTCTCGGCATGCCTGCATCTCGGTTTCAGACAAATGCTTGATAGGAGTTGGTCGAGGAGCTGGTGGGATGGGAGGTCGTTGAGAACCCATATTTCGGAAGGGAACAAAAGTGGGTTTGGAGCGTTGTTGGGCTGCAATATTTTCTTCTTCCAACTTAGCCAAACCTAGGACTTCCATCATTGTGTTGGGACAGAACATTTTAACCTTTGACCGGATTTCATCCTTAAGACCACTGATAAAACAACTCTGGTAGAATTCATCAGACAATCCTTCTATGTGATTGGCTAGTTTCTCAAATTATGTTTGATACTCTCTCACTATGCCAGTTTGGTGAAGTTTAGTGAGTGCGCCTGTGAAGTCTTCAAAAGCACTATGACCAAATCGTGGCAAAAGGAGCTGGCAAAACTCTGTCCAGTTTGGTTCGTCATGAGCCTTAATGTACCAACGGTACCATTGAAGGGCTTCCTGTTACAAATGAAAGGATGTAAGTGGAACTTTCTGGACATCAAAAGTATTATGCAGACTGAAATATTGTTATGCTCAGTATATCCATCCAGTCGGATCAGTACCATTGAAGCGAGGAAAATCAAGCTTCAGCCCACGAAAATTGTTGGAAGAAGAGAACCCGGTGGCTACAAAAGATTATGGATGTCGGTTATTGTTCATGGCTGAATGCTGAAGATGGAGGCTGAGAAATTTTTCATCCATATCTTGGAGTTTGGTTTGGATGGCTGCAAGTGCTTCCTCCATGGTTGTTGCTCCTACGTGGGTGACAACCACAACTAGGATTTTTTTTTTTGGCGGGGGGGGGGAATGGATAGAAAAACACAAAAGCTTATTTAGTAAAGGAAAATTTGGATTTGGGAAAAAATCGGAAGGGTAATTGGGGTTTGACTAGGTTTTGGACACTTTTTGATGGACAAGGAAGCAAAAAATGGGGATTTTAGAAGCGGGGTGCAAGAATGAGAAAATTTGATAGAGAGGGACAAAGAAGAAGAATTAGGAAAGGAACATGGTGGCAAAATTTGAAGGCGTTTGGGTGAAAATTGGAGTTATGGCAAACCGTAAAAATAGACAAATGTGGGATTTCTGGGAAGTGGAATTTGGGATAGGGTCTTCAAGAATGAAATATGCAGAATGGGATTGCAGGGGTGTCAGTGACGTTTCAGGGAAAATAGAGTTGAAAGAAGGGAGATCGGAAACAGCATGGAAGGGATCTGCAACGGCGCAAAAGGGATCAAAAACGGATGGATCTGAAACGGCGGCTAGATATGGAACGGCTTTCAGAATAGATCTGAAATGGTTGGATCTGGAACGACTTTCAGAATAGATCTGAAATGGCTAGATCTAGACCGGAAGTGATCGGCAATAGTTCAGCTGAAAATAGATATGGACCCCAGGTATGCATGGTTTCCTATTGGTTTAGGGGATTCACTCGGCCACCAATGTTGTCTAATGGCTTGCATCTACCAAGCTACTATTCTTTGAATAATCGCATACAACTCCGGGATTGCTTGATTTTTTACCTTGGGTTGTTGTTGGGTTGGTTCTGAGTGTTCCTGAGTCTTAGTTGGCCTGTTTCCTGACTGTTCCATGCTTTGTTCGTGACCGAAAACTCTTCTTTCTTTAGTTTTTGATATTTTGGGTTTCCCACGATTTTTTGTTTTTATAGCTCATTAGATTGGCTGAGTCTTACTGTTTGGGATTTGTTGGGTTGTCTACTTGATATGCTCTACATTTCTTTACTGAATAGTTAGATTTTGCTTGCATTTTTTCATTTCATTATATTGAAAA
This sequence comes from Larix kaempferi, assembly GCA_027924585.1. Taxonomy (NCBI): domain Eukaryota; kingdom Viridiplantae; phylum Streptophyta; class Pinopsida; order Pinales; family Pinaceae; genus Larix; species Larix kaempferi. The sequence continues at coordinate 5,924,225 of BSBM01000214.1, read as the reverse complement.
AATACAAAAACATTGATTTGCATTTTCCTTGCATTTATAAGAGAAAATACAAAAACAATTTGCTTTATGTTCTGCATTTTGCATCAGAGTGCTTGTGATTTCATCTAGGACTTGCTTGTGCATTGAAATTTTAAAGAGATTGCATTTTATTTCAAACCGTTGGATTGATTGTCATATTAGTGGCATGCTCTTTTATTGAATAGATGAGTCTAGTGTTTTTCGGTTTTGCATACCATTGAGTCTTATACATCATCAGTTTCACGACCATATCCTTTGAGTAATTACAGCCATTAAAATCAACGCTTAATCTTAAAATTGATTAGAAACGATTTTCTCTTTGATAGGGTGCACCAACTAGCTTAGTTTTAGAGTCTTGGAATAGATCATTATGAGTTAACAATCCAAGACTATTGAACCAACATTATGTGTCTGACTAGGGAGTGGTGAAACCCATGGTATACATCAGTGTTCTCGGGAAGATCTACTAAAACTAGAGTTAAGCACGAGGTCACGGGAGGTTGGTTGCTGAGATAGCCCTCCAATACTAGTTGAACGTGGGATATATTTCTAGGATTTGTTCGTGTACGGGGGCTCTTGGGGGATTTGACCCTCTTGAGTTTCAGGCTTAGCTACCCTTCTCATACGATGGATCCCACCCGCGACTGTCCTCCTGAGCATTGGTTATACATGGTGGCCTTAGTTGCTTTACCTAGGTATCACATAGGGCATTCGTTGTGGTTATTCTGCAATTGTCTTGAGTCAGATAAGGGTTGGATAGCACAGTTTCCTGTTGTATAGGTATTTGACCCTTTACACACAGTGAATTCTGGGAGCCTTTATAAATGATTATGTTACCTTAGGTTATAGTTTGGGAGTCTCAAGCCTCTCCTAGGCGAGAAATATCGGCTGTAGTGTCGGGAGGTCCCTTGAACCAGTCCTGTTTGTGTGCATTTGGTTGTAGTTTCTTTAGGTGTGTTCTCTTTGATCGTTAGTTGGCTGTTAGGAGGCGTTTTGATTCTTTGGAGTTATCATGGAGAGAGATCCACCACTCCATCGGTATCGTCGTTTGGCTGGTCTATCAGCCGGTGAGGTAGAACATCCTTTTTATAAGAGACGTCGGAAGATCCCCGCTGATCCTTTTGATATTTCTTACGAGCTTCAAGACACTCACCTTATGACTCCATCGGGTGAGGTCGATGGACAAACCACTCCTTCCACTCCTCGGGAGGTTGGGGAGAAAGCTTCACCCCCACACGTTACTCTTTCAGGTTTTGGGTCGAACCTACCCCCGGAGTCAAACCTATTTGGTGGTACATATTCACATGGTTTCCGATATGGGATGCCATATCTTAATAATACAACAAATCCTTTGACCACGAATCCTTTCTCATTTGGTATTCCCAATCTCAATATGAATGCTACATCCACTTCATCTGGTGGTCAAGCTAACTCTAGCCTTGGTACTGGGGGCACTGTTCCCTTTGGAGGCGGTGCACCCTCTTTTTCTCCATTTCAATTTGGGTCTGGTCATATTCCTTCCTCTGATCCACATACTGGAGGGGGACCACGTCCCAGGACTACCCCTAATCTTGGTGGGAACACTTCTCATAATACGGCTCATATTCCACAATTTAACCAACATGCTTCTACGCATATACCCATCACCACGACCACATTTGCTAACCTGCATGTCCCTCCTAATATGGGAGGTGGGAACATTCCCAATACTGGGGGTGGAAACATACACTATACTGGGGGTGGGAACATAACCTATATTTATGGTCATTACTCGACTGCTCCTGCTACGACTAGCACCTATATGCCCCATAATTATGGTGGTAATCCTTATTATAATGCAGTCGGTTTTGGCCCTTACTACAACCCTCCTCAATATGGTGCTTACAACACATATATACCTTCGTACCCTTACACGGGTCAGGGTGGAGGCTTTTATTAGCCTTATGGTCATGGTCATGGTTCATATCATCCTTACGGTCCGCACGGTCAGTCTATTTTGGGATTTTTTAATCTAGCCACACAACCACAGCTCCTGATTCTTGCTCGTTTGAATCTACCAGATATTTCAAAGTTCACGAATGATCTAGTTTGTCACGATCCTTCTTGGCCTCTAGTCCCTACCAAGCTCCCTTCTGACATTCCAAAGTTCGAAGGGAAGAATGGTGAGGATCCAAGTGATCATGTTACTACTTTTCACCTTTGGTGCTCCTCAAATTCGTTAAATCACGGCTCCATCTGTTTGAGACTATTTCAACACACCTTCACGGGGGCAGCCGTGAATTGGTATATCGATTTTCCTGGGGGCACTTACAGGGGTTTTAATGAGATAGCTTTGGTTTTCTTAGATCACTTTCAATTTCTGGTTCGCTATGATACTGGCACTGAAATTTCATCTACCTCTTGCCATAACAAGGCCACGCACATACCTAATCACATTCAATAGTGGCATCGACGGAAGAGGCTAGTGAAAGCCAAAATTCCTCCGGACTTTATGTTGGAGTGGTTCCTCAAATATTTGCTTCCATACATATCTAAGGATGTTTCGATGTCCGGCATTACGACTGATGAGCAAGCTATATTCAAAGCCTAGCAGCTAGATTTACTCTATGCTCAATCTGGGATACTGTACGATATTATTCCTGACGCACCGCGCTCACATCATGAACCCAAGCCTGTTCCTAGACCACATACTGATGGAATTTTTGGATCCACGAGTACTTGACCCATATACTTGGTTACAAATCAAATACAAAATTTGTCCATTAACCAGTCTACCCCTGGATAGGCTCACACCTCGTCCACTTCCACCCAATCAGCTGATGTCCATTCTATACAATTGGAAAACCCATCAAGTAACCAGCAACCTGGTGGAAAGAAGAAGGGGAGAAACAATCGTAAGGGTGGGAATAATGGGAATAATGGAGTTAATAGAAATACTCCTAGAAAAGAGAATTTCAACCCTCCTCGGAATAGCGGAAATGCTAGTGGGGACCGTAAGCCGAGACGTAATGTGAAATTCCCTTGCAAACTTTGTGGGGAGGACCATCTGACTCACTTGTGTCCTCGAATTAAAGAAGCATCTTGCACAGATCCCAGCTGTGTTGAAATATCCCCTTCCACATCATCAGAATATGGCTTCGAATGCTCCCGTCACTGGCTATGGGGATAATGAAACTACTACATCCTCTTCTCATGTCGATGGATACGAATGCATAAACATGGTACAATCTCAGGTTAGTGTTGCTACTCATCAACGCGATTATGGTGCACCACAACCGAATATGGGGAATGAGCCTCCTCCTCCTCCTGATACTTCTATGCATATCAAGAATCCTACTACTATGTCATGGATACCGAAAGGTGTTCTTAAGTGCTTGGCACATAATCCCAATGCCCTAGCCACCCAGAACTACTCCCATTGTAGAATATTTGGGCCAAACTGTGTGTGCCATGTCGGCTCTTGAGGTTTTACAGGCATGTCCTTTGCAAAGGAACACCCTTTTATCTGCTTTGGGAGTCCAGGATGAGGGTATCCCTAACGTCATTAAATTTGACAGTATTGATATCTAGCCTCGCTTGCCTTATCATGTGGCTTTTCAAGGCCATGTGAGGTGCTTACAGAAATTCGTTAAACGTACGGTGGTTGACGAAGGTGCTTCCACCTCGGTGATGTCGTTGGATTGTTGGAAAGCTCTTAGCTCTCCTCCCTTGTCAAAATCTATGACCATGCTTACTGCGTTTGATGGTCGGTCGTTTAGGCTGCATGGTATTATCCCTTCCCTTGAGGTCTACCTGGGTCGAAAATCTGTGCATATTGAATTCGAGGTGGTTGATGTGCCCTTCGACTACAACCTTCTTCTGGGTAGGAATTGGATATATGCAATGAGAGCGATCGTGTCCTCTGTGTTTAGAGTTATTTTCTTTCCTCATGAAGGCAAAATAGTGATAGTTGTTCAGCTAGATTTCTCTAGTTCCAATTCCGTAGCATCGCCGGGAATTGTTGTTCCCCAGATCGAAAATTCTCATCCGGCAACTGGGAATATTGGTGTAGGATTATATTCCTCTTTGATGGGATCTTTCGACTTCCCTACACCAATATCCTTCATAGGAACCATCTTCGATGATGCTCCCTCCTCGTTGAATCATGTACCTTTCCGGACCTCATACTTTAGTGATCCGTGGACTTTACCATCCACGAGTTCCCCGTTTGGAGACATTTTGCACATTGGAATGGCTATGCCTCTATCTACAGCCGAGCTTGCATACCGTGATATCCAACAAGCCACTGCAAAGCCGGATCTCTCCTCTTCACAAACAGAAGAAGAAGATCCTGTTATGCTTCCCGTGTGGGAAGTCGACTCATCTTGCTCGCATGATTACCTGTGAAAATCCTCACAGCAGATCTAAGAGATGATGTATACCTCACAAGAGAATGATTATGATTAAGCAAGAAAATAGAAGAGTGGTCAATAAAGTATAATGAGCAACAGAATAATATGGTACAGTAGAACTCGGATAGAAGCAATAATACTTCACACACACTAGTTAATTAATCACAATATGGACAAATAAATAGTACAATGGTAGAGAAAATTCAAATGCCTAAGGTGGCAATTCGAATTAGCCTCTCAGAGTGATCATAAGATGAGAGTGTCATCAGAACACAACTAGGTGTCCTCATGATCATCGAAGCACAACTGGAAGTCTTCATCATCATCAGTGGAGTCATCAATGCTCAAGTAACTGTCAACCATCAGTCAAACTAACTCTGGTAGGTGTAACTGAGTGTAACTCAGTGTAACTAAGTGTAACTGAGTGTAACTGACTGTAACTAAGTGTAACTGAGTGTAACTAAGTTTAACTGGACTGGTAGGTGAAGAAGGGCGAGTTTCTCCCTAAAATCAAGGAAGAAGGGTGCATTAAGCAACTGGAGGGCTAAAACTGAATCTCCTGGGGGCTGGATAACTGAGGGCTAGGTGCTGGACTAATGACTGGGATGCATGCAAACCCTAGAATGCATGCAAACCCTAAAGGTGCATGCATGACTGAAAATGTAAAGGATCAAAATACTAGTGGGACTAGGATGGAGTATAGGAATATCATAACACCCCCCCTTAATCCATCCTAGGCCCTGGTAAATAATACCAAAGGTCACCCAATACAATGAATAACAACAATCAATAAACCAAGGAAGTGGGAAAATTTCATGGGAAACATACCCCCTACTCAAAAAATAGACTGTAAGGCACACATAAAAATAAATGCTCCAAACTCAAGCAGGTGGGATGCTTGGTCATATGTCTGGAGGTATCTTCTTCTTGGGAAGAAGTGGATCATGCTCAAAAAGCATGTGTTTGTACTTGCTCTTCAATTCGAATGTGATGAGAACAAATCCAACAGTATGAGAATGATCCTTGAACCTGTGATTTGAATCAGTTGAGGTAGGATCAAATTTTTGAATGTGCATATAGTCTTTTGTCTTCTCCTTCGAACCATCATGGGTGAGATTAAGCCAAAAAGAACTATTACATGTTTGCCTGAAATCAAAATCAGATTTAAGACTTAAAAAATAGTTTCTTGAGATCTCCTTTGAAACAGCAGGGGTGAGATCAAAACTATCATATGCATGAGAAATTTTCCCAAGCAGTGATTGCTTAGAATCCAAATTAGATACAAGACTTGAATCATGGCTTCTTGAGATCTCCTTTGAACCATGAGAGGTGAGATCAAAACCAGTAGATGCATGAGAAATTATCCCAAGCGAATGGCCATGGCCATATTCTTCAATGACCTTCTGAAAGCATGAATTTATGATCATATAGTAGTATAAAAGAGGAGATAGTTGGAGAGGAGCGAATGCATTACCTTCAGTAGTTGTTTTGACCTCTGAAATAATCATGTGATCATGATGCAAACCAACAGACTCTGGTGCAAGAGAGGATTTAGGACCTTCTGCAATATCTAGAGTGTGAGCTGGCACAAAAAGAGAAGAAATTTTGAGCATGAGTGGAGAATCTGCAATTTGTTTGTCAACAACTTCAATATGAGATGATACTGGTTCATGATCTAAGAGACCATCAAGGGGAGCGAATGGAACACTTTGCTTGCTTTTGAATGGATTTGGACCAATCCCTTCATTCTGTCTGCCAAATCTTTCATCCAGGTAGGCCCATAGCTCTTTTGGAGATTCAACATCATCAATGAATTGATGTACCAAGCACCAAGACATAGCAAGCATCATGTTTCCCATGGCTATGTCACCATTATTTAACCAGTCAATATTTTCTTCAGAGGATTCGAACTCTCTCTCAAAACAATAATCAAAGAGACCATTTCTCTTCAAATGTGCTATCATCTTTGGTTTCCATTTATCATAGTTGAATGGAGAAAGAGGATCATAATTGAATGGAGGACGATAGATTTCTTCTGAATACATTGAAGCTGTAGAAGACCTGCAAAAACAATATAGAATAATTGCAACTGCTACTGCTGCAAAAATGCAGATTGCAACTACTGCTGCTGCAAAAATGCAGAAACTGTTGCAACTGCTACACTCGAAATCTTGGTAATAACCTACAAAAAACTCTCAAGAATGGAGATAAACAATACTCTCAACATGCTCTGATACCATGTGAAAATACTCATAGCAGATCTAAGAGATGATGTATACCTCACAAGAGAATGATTATGATTAAGCAAGAAAATAGAAGAAGAGTGTTCAATACAGTATAATGAGCAACAAAATAATATGGTACAGTAGAACTCGGATAGAAGCAATAATACTTCACACACACTAGTTAATTAATCACAATATGGACAAATAAATAGTACAATGGTAGAGAGGATTCGAATGCCTAAGGTGGCAATTCGAATGAGCCTCTCAGAGTGTCATCGGAGCACAACTAGGTGTCCTCATGATCATCGGAGCACAACTAGAAGTATTCATCATCATCAGTGGAGTCATCAATGCTCAAGTAACTGTCAACCATCAGTCAAACTAACACCGGTAGGTGTAACTGAGTGTAACTCAGTGTAACTAAGTGTAACTGACTGTAACTAAGTGTAACTGAGTGTAACTAAGTGTAACTAGACTGGTAGGTGAAGAAGGGCGAGTTGCTCCCTAAAATCAAGGAAGAAGGGTGCATTAAGCAACTGGAGGGCTAAAACTGAATAGTGAGAAGCTCCTGGGGACTGGCTAATTGAGGGCTAGGTGCTGGACTGATGACTGGGATGCATGCAAAATGCATGCAAACCCTAGAATGCATGCAAACCCTAAAGGTGCATGCATGACTGAAAATGTAAAGGATCAAAATACTGGTGGGACTAGGATGGAGTATAGGAATATCCTAACATTGCCTTGATGGTACTTTAACTTCGAATGAAACCATTTTCGAGGCCATGAATGATAATGACAAGCCTTGGGGGGACCTCTATCATAGATCTCATTTCCTTCCCACCCTTGATCTTATTGAACAAGATGAGTCTACAATCCAGTCTGCCATCCATTTGGATTTTGATCCAGTTATAGTTGTGTCTAGCCCCGGTTTGACATTAGAGTCGGATCTTCCTAATGTTGAGTCTTTCGACTCTCCTATAGATCCACAAATCGATTTTCCTGCTGAGTTTGATTCTAGAGCTTTCAACTCCCATGATCATGAATGTGTTCTTGCAGATTCTTCCACATCCTTCAATATTGATCTTCATCCTAATGTTGATCATTTTGATTGTAATCCCTCGGGCTTTGGTACTATAGAGTCATCATTGGTGAGCTCTTCATGCGATATACCTGGGGTTGATAATAGTGAAGTTGAAAGTATTTCTACCACAGGTACTTGTATCATATCTATCTTTATATTTGTTTTATATATGATTTTGGTACTAGTGTTTCTTGGAGACAGCATTTTTAGCTGGACTTATACTTGTTTATCGGTCCTTTTCGACATTTGGTTGGGTCATGGCAGGCATATTCGGAACCGTGCATATAGGTTTAGGCCTCCCCATTGTTATGATGCATTTGAACCTGTTTCCATCCGAATTCGCAGACACCCCCTTAGTTTCCTTATCTTGCTCATGCTCCTTACATTATGCATATATTTGTTCCATGCACTTGGAACTAGTCTCACATGTCCCTGACACTCATTTGCTCCCATTACGAGCATCCATCCACCTTTACTTCGAGCTCGTTAAAAACAGTAAGGAGGTTACAAGAATTCTTCCATCTCTCCTTTAAGCTCTTTAAAAATAGTAAGGAGGTCACGAGTTTACTTTTTCGGGCTCATTAAACCTTTACAGAAAATATTTTTATAGAGTATTTTTTAAGCCCTTATTAAACTTTTTCAAATCAAACAAGATTGCCAAGTATACTTGTCATTTCAGAATCGTTAAAGGATTTGAAGCGATATCCACTTAGGTATAAGTTTACCCCTTTTCTGGACCTTTGTGGATTAATTACGAAAAAGGTATACTCTAGTCATGCGTGACTAGAAGAGTTCTTCTCACATTGTTTTACACTTTTTCATGTGAGGAGACTAACTTTAAGAAAAAGGACTCCCATTTTATATCGATTTGTGATTGCATTGCATCATCCTGCTTGCCGCTTGAGCCTTGTGCGGCCTCCCGCTTACTTAATTATCGGCCATGTTCCTGAGCAATATCCCCTTCGATCCAAGCAGAGCTTTCATTTTCCTTTCGCAATTTGATGACGCTTTTACCGTGAGGGAACACCCCCTGAGTGTCTACATCCTGCACACACTTCCTTGCATTGATCATAGGTATGTTCCACTACTTGGGACTAGTTTGCTCGCTATTTGACACTCGTTTCCTAGCCTGTTGTAATATAAGCAATTTTATTCTTTTTCAAGCTTTCCTAATATGAAAAAGACCAAAAAAATCAAATATTCCAAAAATCCGGATGGGAAAATATTTACTTCTTTTTGTTGGAAGCTATCATGTCGCCTTTGAACAGAGCATTCATTCCACTCCATCCATTATGAGTTGGGACTATAGTAGGACCTTAGGAGTTGTACTCGTTTCTTAGAATTTACTCCACCGGCTGGTTAAGATTCCAGTCATTATGGAGCCCTTTGTTGATGCCTCCTGCATCGCACAGTGTTATTATCATCTAGTACTTGAGTCTATGCTGCCTGAGTCTATCCATCTGCTCATGCTCTTGTTCAAAGGAAGTCCTGAAGCCAGAGTCGGCCACTCCTCATCTCTCTTGACTATTGCATGTTGGCCATCCTTATTGAGTCAGTTCGTTCTGTTCGTCCGAGTTCTTCCAAATATTTTAGCGTAGTTGTTACCTCATGTTGGTTGATGGGGGATGCATTAATGCCCTCCTTCCAGCGAGTTTCATTCCGTCAACTTCAACTCATTTATTCTAGAATTGAGACTTAGAGTTTGTTTAGTACCTTGAGGCTTGCAGTCATTAGTGGTAGGTTCTCTCTCCATCGACAGTTTTGGGAATACATCAATGTCCTATGATCGATGGATTCATCTTAATGTTCAACCTCAACACATCTATTCACACTTTGATGATTGTACTATGTGCCTTGATGCCATTTTCATTATTGGTGGGTTATCTCACGTCTGTTAAGGGTATACATTATTGACCGATAATCAGACGATGTCACATCAAGTTCGACTTCAACACCTTTATTCACTTGATGGGACTTGGACCGTAGATGATTTGTGTAGAAGACCCCAGAAGTTAGTGGCATTCAGTATGCTACTCATGATCGTGATTGTACTTTTGACATATCATTTCTCATACATCAGTAGTTTGTACCTTCAGTTTGCACCAATTGTTTCCTTTTCAGCAGGAGACCGTATCTTACTATAGATGGGTCATGGCTATGACTACCTATGACATGTATTCACTATGTATTGCCTATCATGGCCATTGTATCAGATTGTTGTATTGTACCGACATGTATTCAGAGATATCATTGTATTATGGCGAGAAGGCTACTCCTTCCATTTGTGTCTCCATCACTCCACTTATGAGATTTATAATGTATTTCGGCCATCGTAGTACCTTATCTGACCTCACACATTAGGGGGCATCTGTTACAGCGTATTTTTCCACCATGTGAGCATTTATACTATTTGGCCTCTGATATTCATTTCATGGACTCAGAACCACGTTTTCTCCTCCAAAAACCTTTTTTTCCCTACTTTTACTCATGTACACATGCTACTGTATTATAGCCCGTGTATACGCAGGTTGTCCCACTACAGCCTGCATACATTTTCCTCATATATGCAGGTTGTCCCACTATAGCCCGCGTATACGTAGGTTGCATCACTACAACTTGCGCACATTAGTCTTTTATGGTAAAAAACAATAGAAAATTACTTTTCACTCCAAAAAGCGGTCTTAGGGTGACCTTTGGCCCTCCATGTACCTCAGAAAGGACTCGATTCAACCTTTCACCTACCTTTGAGGGGTTATATATTGAGCTCTTATGGTGCATGGAAAAAGGAGGAGAAAGAGAGAGCAACATAAATCTAGTGGATTTTTGCCGTGACTTGAGTCTACACTCATTGATCCTTGTTGTTGTGAACTCCTTATGTTCACCTACCAAACTCCTTTCATAGTTTGAGTTTTCCATTGCATGGGGGATTGAAGTTGTGGAGGCATAAGTGGAGAGACCTAGTTCTTGGTTTAGATTGGTTTTCGGCAAGAGGTCGTATCATGTCCTTCTTGTTATTTATTAATGGAAATACTCATTTTATCGTCCAATTGATGTTGTGAATGTTGTTTAATTTACATTAGTTTACATTTGCTTATGATATCATGGATCATGTTATTGATTATGCTAATATATTTCACATATTATATGCACTTGCTTGTAGTTGTTTTTGAGACTAATCTGCAAGTTCAAGTGTAGATATTGAAAGCTCAACGGGGATCTACTTCGAACATCTGGTTGAAAGTTGGTTTTATTCTCCATATCTTAGCATTTTCATTATAATAACATTGCATTGGGAATTGAGTTATTTTCTGGTAATCAACTGTCTGTTGTGGTCTGCCCCGAGCTATAGGAATTTTTTCTCTGTAACATTAGGTTACTTAGGAAAGTATCCAGGCTCGTCATCTGTTACAAAGAGGCTGTAGTGGAGATCGCAGAGGCCCCTCCTTCTCCATAGGGAGAAAGACATATGTATATTTTTTAGGCCTTTTGAGCCCATTTTGTATATTGATATGACTCTACGACATACTATTGACCCAAAACTCATATTTTTTGATATGGATATATACAGTACCGATCTTATATACATGTGTGTTTTTATCTTATGTGAATGCTTAATGTGATTGTGTGTGATAAAGATGCCAATCTAGAATGTAATTTGCATATGAGTCGGCTAATGAATTTAATGGTCTTTAAATATGTTGGTATGTGATAAAATCAAAATGTCGTTCCAATAACTTGACTCTCAAAAACTGACCAAGCAAAACAGGATCCCGAAATCTATAGTCACCCATCAACTGAAATACAACTAACTGTGAGTCAAGTCATACCTCCAACTCTGAAATACCATGATGAATAGCATTTCGGAGTAACTCTATGACTGCACTGTATTCAGCTACGTTGTTCGTCATAGGGCCTAAAAAAACACCTCTCAAACACACGAGTTGACCAGACGGTGAGTAGATAACCCAAGTTGTTGAAGCCAACTAACGGTTATGGCGGCTAGTGCCATCTGCAAATCCTGTGAAGCATTCAGTTGTCATCTGAAATACAACCCATAAGACATAACAGAAAACAAAAGAGAATACTAACTATACAAAACATGTACAGCTATAATACAAGAAAAAGCATAGAGGCCTAGGCATAATACTTTTTCAGGTAGAGCCCATTTCTGGGCTCAGGCAACTGACATTCTTCATAATCAGTTAGCTCATAGGACCCTTTCTTCAGAACTTCCGAGACAATATACAGTCCAATCCACATAGATTTGAACCTTCCTTCCCCTAGGGGTTCTTTGTCTTGGTCGTAAACCAAAACAAGATCTCCTTTGGAGAACACCCTTGGTTTAACAGACTTATCATATTGACACTTGACTGTAATTTTATGAGACTCGTTTGCTGTAAGCGCATCACGGCGTTGTTCATCTAGATGTTCTAAGTGCAGAAAACGTTCCTCTAGAACTTAAGTATCGAGGAGTAGTTGGATAGCCAACTTTAATGAAGGAATTTCACATTCAGCCAGAGTAACTGCTTCTACCCCATGAACAAGTTTGAAGGGTGAGAACCCGTTAGCAGTCTTAAAATTAGACTGGTATGCCCAAAGAGATGGATACAACATGATGTTCCAATTGGATCGACTCGCATTGACGGTCCTTCGAAGAATGGTTTTCAAATTTGTGTTGACCGCTTCGACCTGACCATTCGCCTGCGGATAGAATGAGGACGAATGTTCCTATCTAAAACCTAGCATAGTATACAGGTCAGTCATCATGTTGTTCTAAAAATTTTTACCATGGTCCGTAACGATTTCTTTGGGGATAGAAAATCTAGCAATGATATGGTTAAATACGAAGTAAACAGTCGTTTCTCTATCTGCTCTCACAATAGGCATTTCCCCGTCCCACTTTGTGAAGTAGTATACAGCAACAACAATGTGATAATTTCCTCTAGCTGATGTTGGATTACATGTCATGAAATCAATCCCCCACTTGGTGAAGGGGCCTGCTGTGATCACAGGATGGAGAGGAGCCGGGTGTGCTTGCATCTTTGTGGTGAAAAACTGATAAGGCTGTCAGTGTTTCATAGCTTCCACACAATATTTAAAGATTGTGGGCCAAAAATAACCAGCACGCGGTATTTTCTGGGTTGTTGTCAACCCATAAAGATGACCCCCACAGGCTCCACTGTTGTTAGATTTTCATCATTTAATTCAATATGATCTAGGATCTTAACTAAGAGAACAACATGTACAGCATCTCAAACACAAGAGACAAGAGACACAGCATTTCACTGGGGGAAACCAAGAAGGTGAAAAACCCCACAAATTCCTCAAAGATAGAATAAGCACCAATACAAAGATCACCAAGATGAAACCCCAAAAGATAGATGTCTTCAGCAGCTACTCCTCCTCCACTTGTGCGCACTCCTCTCTCTCAACTATGCAAGTTGGATGAGTGAGTGAATGAGCGAATAGAGTGGTGCAACCACTCTATTTATACTTTAACTTAACCTACCTTTAACCCTAACTGGGCTGACTTCCTAAGGGAGTCTAATAACCCTTCCACATAACTCATACAGGGCCGACCCCACCAAGGTGGTCTAATAACCCATCAAATATAAGTTACGACACTTACAATGTAACTTGCGACACTTGCAAATACAAATGACGACACTTCCAATCGGTGGAATAATACATCTCCGTTGGGGATACAATAAAGTACAAATGTAATACATACAATACACAAGTGAATTTCTTCTGAAGTTACAAATACATCAACACTCCCTCTTAACTAGGAAGGTATTCTCTTAACATGGGTCATCAATACATATAGGCTCAAGTCTTCAATACTAGAGTTGGATCATCGTCACTGAATCATGGAGCATCATCGTCACTGTTGTTGTACTCGTCATCTCAATCACTGGTGTTGTCTATCAATTCTACTCGTCATAGGAATTTCTACAAAGCCAGCATTTTTTCATGTTGGATGTAGGCCTAGCCTCCATGTAGCTCTTCATCATCTCTACGAGCAGCCATCTAGTGGAATCTCAGGACTGATTATGTGCATCTTGCAAAACCTCGAAAGAGCATCCCAGGACTGATTACGTGCTAAGCACAACCTACAAGATCTCCCAGGGCATTATTATATGCAAGCAGGAAAAACCTTGAAAGAGCATCCCAGGACTGATTATGTGCTAAGCAAAACCTGTAAGATCTCCCAAGGCGCTATTATATGCCATGGAAAAAACCTCAAAAGAGCATCCCAGGACTGATTACGTGCTAAGCACAACCTGCAAGATATCCCAGGGAGCTATTATATGTCACCTCCAAGAAAAACCTCGAAAGAGCATCTGCTAGATCTCCCAGGGAGATATTGTATGCCATAGGAAAAACCTCGAAAGAGTATATGCAAATCTCCCAGGGCGCTATTATATGCTATCGCACAACCTGAAAAGATATCCACATCCATGACCTCGGAGCATCACCCGAATTCTCATCATCATACGGATGTTCATGATCATACGAATCATCATCACATGGAGCATCATACGAATGCTCATCACACAGCACTTACATCCACAGCCATGGGAAGGACCCTCCCACCACCATGCTTGGAAGGGCTCCTGTATCTGTGTCCCATCACTTCCTCTTGGAAGTATCTTCGATCTAAAGAACACCAAGCCTTTCTCTAAAGTACTCAAACTTCACCCTGGCTAGTGGCTTGGTCAACACATCTGCAATCTTCTCGTTTGTCACAACATACAGGAGCTTCATTTCTCCTCTCTATACCATATCCCTGATATAGTGATACTTGATCTCAATATGCTTCAACTTGTCATGGAACACTGAGCTCTCAGACAACTTCACACAACTCTGGTTGTCACAGAAGATACAAGTAGCATCCAACTGGAGATCAGATAAATTAGACAGTAGATTCCTAATCCATACTACCTCACAACTAGCCGAACAAGATGCGACATACTCTACTTCGGCTGTACTCAGTGCTACATAGGATTGCTTCTTGCTAAACCAAGAGATCACACTTGATCCCTAACTGAAGCAGCACCCCGAGGTGCTCTTCCTATCTACAGCACTGCCTGCCCAATCTGAATCAACATAACCCTCCAGGTTAACCTTTTGATTCGCATCATACTTGATCCCATAATCAATCATACCCTTCAAGTACCTCAGAATATGCTTTATAGCAATCAAGTGAAAATGTCTAGGATACGTCAGGAACTGGCTCAATGTGTTCACGGCAAAGCAAATATCTGGTCTCGTGTTCATTAGGTACATCAAGGACCCAATCATCTGACGATACATCGTGGTATCAACCGACTCTGATGAAGCATCACTCAATAGATTCAGGTTCGCTTCCATAGGTGTGGCCATGGCCTTGTAGTCCATCATCCCGAACCGCTTCAGGATATCTACTGCATACTTCCCTTGTCCAAGGAAGATTCCATCTGCACTCTACCACACCTCCATACCTAGAAAGTAATGCATCATACCCAAGTCCTTCATCTCGAACTCGGTAGCAAGCTTCCTCTTCATATCAGCAATCAACCCATTCTCACCTGTCACAAATAGGTCATCTATATATAGTAGGAGTATCATTGGATTTCCTTCCTCAACCTTGTAGTAAAGGTTGGAATCCGCTTTACTCTTGGTAAAGCCCAAACTGGTCAGGAATTTGTCTATCATGTCGTACCATTTTTTGGGTGCTTGTTTCAAACTATACAAGGCTTTCTTTAATTTGCACACATGTGAATCCCTGTCATGTGTCTCAAAACCGAGTGATTGCTCCACATACACTTCTTCTTCGACTACACCATTCACGAAAGTTGTATTGAAATCCATCTGGTGTATCTTCCACTTCATCACTGCAGCCAAAGCAAGTATTGTTCTGATGGAAGTGTATATAGCTACAGGTGCAAAATTTTCTTCATAATCTATCCCTTCTTTCTAGGAGAAGCCACAAGCCCCAAACCTTGCCTTGTATTTCTCTATGCTACCATCTGCGGCATGCTTGATCTTGTAGATCCACTTGGAAGTCACAACAGACTTCCCTTCTGGTCTTGGGACCACATCCCCAACATCATTCTTCATGATCGACTGGTATTCCTTGATCATGGCATCCTTCCATTACTGCATCCCGGATCCTGGGAACTTCAGATTCTTCAATATCTTCAATCTTGAACTTCATCACTGGAACAAATGTCGTCCTTCTTTTGTAGGTGATTGTACATGATCTTTCCTACAAGTCAAATTAAATTGCATGATTATAAACTTCTCATAGTTTTCAGAACAAAATCTTACACATAAGTACATATGTCATACAGTCATGCACTTATCTTAGCTAATGCTTCAATACAACATTCATCCATATACCGTATTCATAGGGTAACTTTCTAGATGCCTTCCATCTCTACCAGAACATTGTTAAGAGTGTGCACTACTCCAACATGTCGGCAAAGAGGTTTCATTCTAGATAAGTAGCAATGTAATGTTGTACAATACCATAGGCCACTTACCCATTACTTGCATATTAGTAGTATCTTGCTCATTAATGCAACTTTTTTAAAATGTATAATATACATCCTAAATCTAGGAACATAAGTATGTACATGACTGAAAAAACATCATTTAAGTAATCATATATACAGGAAATAAAAATTCAAATACTTATCTTTGTTTGGTTGTTGGGTGGACTCCCTCTCAATCTTTGTTTCCTTATAGGAACTATTGGACTCTCTGATAGTGTGCACCTTAACCAATGCTGAAAATGGATGAGAGGTTCTTCCATAGATTATTTGTCTTCCAGAGTCCAACTCTGCAGTAGCTTCTTAATACATATTCCTCATCACTTGAAGAATCTTCATTGTCTTCTCTAGTTCTCTTCCTTGGAGGTTCATCATCCTCTGCAGTGTGAGCATGATGTCTTTTCTTGTTGTTCTTCTTCTTGTGGGTGCTGCTTTTGTTCCTGGGAAAATATCCGGAATAGTGTCCCTTCTCATCACAAGTATAACATCAAATGTGAGAAGGATCTTTCTTGGATCCTTCGAGGTTCTCCCTCTGATTCTGGTGGTGGTGTTTACCCTTCTTGTGATGAGGATTCTCCCTCTTGTTGTTATTCTTCCTGGTGTGTGTTGTGAGAGCCTGGTCTTCATTATCCATATTTTCTTCTCGAGCTACAAGTCTAGCTTTTTCTTGTGATCATTCCGCCCATAGTCTACTTGAAAGAAATCAATTTCTTTCTTGCACAAATTCCTTCGATGAAGGAGTCCCATGACCTAGGTAGGCCATTCAAAGTGGTCATCACAATTTCTCCATTCTCCACCACTTCATCCACAGCTTCAAGTTGTTCTTTGATTTGAGAGACCGTAGTAGAGTAGGAATGGATGGTCTCTCCATTTTGGATCTTCACACTCTTCAATTGGTTCCGCAATGTCATCTTCTGATTTATGTTCTTCCCTTCAAACAGATTGGTCAAGGAATCAAACATCTCCTTAGGTGTCTTTAGAGAAGACACATGAGGTATGAGTTGGTCTTTGATAGAATCTGCAATGATTCTCTTTGCCTTGACCAAGTTCTTCTTATGTAAGGCCTGAGCCTCATCTCCCTCTATAACTGGAACTTCTTCACTTATGTAGGTGTCCAATTCATTCTCTTCTAGGATTAACCCAATCCTATACTTCCATGCTCAGAAGCTATCATCCCTTCAAGCTTATTCTCAAGCTTGGTGTGGTGAGACATCTTTTAAAGAGTACTTCAAATGGAAATAGAAAAGTTTTAGGTCTTACCACTTTGGTTTGATGAAACTGGATCTGGAGCTGGCTAGGGTTTGACAAAGAAACCCTAAAAATCCAAACTTGGAATTTCAAACTTTTGTCTGAGCAGGGAGATGCAATTGACTGAGGCGAGCAAGCTGGTGTGCTCAGATTTTGAAAACTCCAAAAATGACCTATAAATTTCGGATCTGCAACTTCTGTCAAATCCTATTTTTCTGGTTTTCTGGTTTTTCTGGTCCAAAAGTCAAATTAGAGTTTGACTTTCCCGGAGATTCACCCAACCAAAAAGTTTGATCTTAGTCTCTAAATTTATATTTTTCTGAGGAGAGAAATCCTATGCTGAGAGCACTCCAAAATTCCACTTCTGTCAAAAGCCCTAATTTCCCGTAGCAGTGACAAGCAAAAAATGAAAATGCTCAGAATCGAATTCTATTTTGACAGAAATATATGCCATATTGTTTCTGGTGCATCTCTAAAATTTTGGATCCTAGGTGTCTGAAACTTCGACCTGTGGTATACTAACCTATCATCTTTCCAACCCCACAAATCTGAGCTTCAATGGATTCTCCATGAGAGATTTATGCTAAGTATCGCAACATGACATGTTTATGGGATGAAACAGCATAGTGAAATTGTACGGCGTGCCACGTGTCACTGTTTCAACTTCGGACTCTAAAACTCAGATTTGTGAAACTACAGTCCGTGCCCTAACTGTCGCTTTTTACGGAATTCCATTTGGAGCTTCCTAGCCCGAGATATGACCTTTATTCCTAGGTCACCTGTTTAGGGATGCATTCTGGAAGAGGCAGAAACCCTAACTTGTACGGATCATATCTCACAAATTAAAATGAATATGAGGCTGAAATGTTTACACAGGGTACATCCATGTCTGATATTCGGCTTGTCGAAAATTCAGATCCTGAACCTTCACCAAAACGGATTTATAGCGAAAGTGTCACGATAACTAGTTTTAACTATACCAAGCCTAGATTCCAATTTGTCGCAAGTGCAACAAGTGTCGTAAATTCCATACAATGCCTTCCTTCAGGCTAGCTCTGATACCATGTTAGATTTTCAGCATTTAATTCAATATGATCTAGGATCTTAACTAAGAGAACAACATGTACAGCATATCAAACACAAGAGACAAGAGACGCAAAGCATTTCACCGAGGAAAACCAAGAAGGTGAAAAACCCCGCAACTTCCTCAAAGATAGAATAAGGACCAATACAAAGATCACCAAGATGAAACCCCAAAATATATATGTCTTCAGCAGCTACTCCTCCTCCACTTGTGCGCACTCCTCTCTCTCAACTATGCGAGTTGGATGAGTGAGTGAATGAGCGAATAGAGTGGTGCAACCACTCTATTTATACTTTAACTTAACCTGGGTTTAACCCTAACTGGGTCGACTTCCTAAGGGAGTCTAATAACCCTTTCACGTAACTCATACAGGGATGACCCCACCAAGGTGGTCTAATAACCCATCAAATATAAGTTACGACACTTACAATGTAACTTGTGACACTTGCAAATACAAATGACGACACTTCCAATCGGAGGAATAATACATCTACGTTGGGGATACAATAAAGTACAAATTTAAAACATACAATATGCAAGTGAATATCTTCTGAAGTTACAAATACATCAAAAACTGTGAGCATCATTCAATATTGTTTTTGCTTCCTCTAAGGTTAACCAACGACGCAAAATGGAATATCCCACGTCTGTACAACGTGCCAGAAATAATGAGATAATTCCTTGCATGATTTTTCTATTTATGTCATCCATCCCTAGAGAAAGTAGGAGGACACCTCAAAGTATGGATATATACTCAAATATGTCTGTACCATGGGTCAGAAGATGCAATAAGAAATATGTGTTCATCTGGGAATGATTACTCTTCCTCATTATTTACTACATCACTAGGAAATTCATAAATTAGTTCGGAGAACACCAAAGGTTTCTTTGACTTAGCCGATTTAGAAACTAGGTCAAACTCTTGCAAGATGACAATCCATTTATTGAATTTCCTGCCAATGATAAGTCGGGTTAAGACATACTGAAAAGGATTGACTTCTGCAATCATTGTTGTGGTTCACAGTAGGATGTAGTGACGCAGTCTCTGAACTGCATGGATGGCAGCTAATGCCAGCTTCTCAACGTAAGAATACTTAATCAGGAGCTATCAATGTGTGTGAAAGATAATAACTGACATGCTCTTGGAGCTTGTCATCCTCCTGGACAAGTATTATACCAATCGTGGACACAGATGCCGCCAAATATAAAAGAAGGTCCTTGGTATAATCTGGCGGGATCAGCAATGGGTCTGATAATAATGCCTTTTTCAAAGCCTCAAATGAAGTTTGAACAACCTCATCCCAAAGAAAATAGGTATCTTGCTTGATCAGTCTCATGAATCCTTTTGTGATTTTAGCATAGTTTATAATAAAACGTCATAGAAAGTTGGACATACCCTGAAAACTCTGAAGTTGTCGTAGGGTTCGAGGAGAAGGAAGATTTACAATGGCCTCAACTTTTAATGGACCGACCATGATACCATCACTCGAGACAATGAAACCTAGTATGAGTCTATACTCGACAAAGAATACACACTTGATAAGATTCAGACGAATATTATAGTATATGCATCTCTCAAACACTAGTCCCAAGTGATCAGGATGATCTCGTCTCTTGTGAGATCACACTGGGAGATCATCCAAATATGGTTCAACTACGTGCTTGATATCATGGAAATCAAAATTCATGGCGCACTGGAAAGTGGCTCCAGCATTCTTCATCCCGAAAGGCATCTTCCGATACGCAAAGGTACCCCAAGGACAAATAAAATCTGTTTTATGTTGGTCTTCAGGTTTTATTTGAATCTGATTATATCCTAAAAAACCATCCATGAAAGAAAAAATTTCATGGCCCACACATGCATCGATAATATGATCAATGAATGGTTTGGGGTAGTTGTCCTTAGGACAGGATTTATTTAGGTCTCTAAATTCCATACAAACTCGTATGGTTCCTTGATTTTTGTCAGTTGGAATTGGGTTGGAGACACATTCCGTCATATCGATCGGATAGATGAAGACAGCTTTTAACAGTTTTTCAACTTCAGCCTTAATGGTTGTTGCTTTCCGTGGGTTTACCGGACAGAGCTTTTGTCTCACTGGTTTATCATTGGGGTAAGTTGTGATGACATACTCCACAATAGTGGGGTCGATGCCTGGAATCTCCTCGTAATACCAGGCGAATACATCGCGGAATTCCTTAAACAGGTTGGTATACAAAGTGATCTCATCGGGAGAACAATCTGCTCCAATAAATAGGTTTTCCACAACACCAGGTTTGATAGAGATATCAATCGGTATGGTATTCGATATATTTTCCATGTTACCTTCATCATAGATCGTTTGCATAGAAGGATTGATGGACAAATCGATATCACCACCAAGTCTCACTGAAAACTCACCATTCTCTACCCTGTCTAGATCGGGAAGAAAGTAGGACCTATGATGCATGTGTTCCCATGGATGATCCAGTCCTACCATGGCTTCCAAAATAGCCTCATCAGAGGGAAAAACAATATCCAGACAATCAAAAGAGTGGACGGAGTTTACTAACCATGCAAGTGCATAGTCTATATCTGACTCTATGGAGACAGATGGAGTTGATATATAATCTGCTGCAGCATCTTGTGTTGCTTAGTAAGCAATTTCTGCAACAGATAAGGGCACAGTAGGTTCCTATTGAGTGGGAAGAATCCAAGGATCAATTGTTCAACTAACGGTGAAGACTTCCCGAAAAAAAATGTCATAAGTTCTCACAGAATCATTGTAGTTTACGGGAGCAGGTAGGTCGAATGTTCCCATCAGTGATGAATACATGCCTACTCCGAAATTCTCATTGGGTGGGTGAGACTGATCAATCAAATGGATTGTCGAATCCAATGAAGAGTTTTTTTTTTTTTCTGAGTAAATGAAATTTGATCGACGGTGATGATCTTGCCTTCATGCAGGAACATGAGTACTCGAAAAATGGACGATGGGATAGCATGCATCGCATACGTCTAGCTCCTTCCTAACAACAAATTGTAATCAAGAGGAGCATCTAACACTTCAACCTCCACAGACACTGACTTATCGGCTAGTTCAACTTCAAATGCGGGAAAGACTCCATGTGGGCGGAATGATCTCCCGTTGAAAGCCATAAGTATAGTGTTGGAAAGGGCTAACACAGGTGAGCCAAGGGCCTTCCGGAAGGATATTGACATTACACACATAGATGCGCCCTCATCTACAACTATTCATCCAATGGTTTTGGGACCATGGACTACTTGAATCTGGAGGGATACATGATATGGTAACCGGGGTTTGATATTAGACATATCAAACAGAGCAAGCATACTGGATGAGTCCATGCTCCCTATTGCCGCTATAAGTGCATTCCATTATAATGGACAGCTCTGTAGGACTTCTAGTGTGGACATAACACAGGGTGTTTGGGCCAGATCCTCTATGACAGAGTAGTTAGGAGCATCCCACGCGTTAGGGTTGTGCATAGCCCTTTTGAAGACACCTTTCGAGACCTTCGGCAAAGGATCTACTGGTCTCTCAATGTGAAGAGATGTATATGTTTCAGGAACTTCCTTATCTTTCTGCTTTCGAGCCCAGGGAATAATTCCTGGCTCGGGTTTACAAAAGCATATATGATTTAACCATGTTTATAAATGATTGATCAGCTGACGAGACACAGGCTATGCCCCCAGCACTAAATTTTCTAGAAGGTGAACCTTGTCCGTGAGGGAATGGGTCCTTCATGATAGCTGGTTTCTTCTCACGGAGGAGCTTTTGGGCTTCTTCCATAAGAGGGAACTGGTGAGTAAGGTAATCGTCTTTTCAAATCTTGCAGGGAAACTTGACCTTCTTTTTCTCCTTCTTACCCTTGTCGGAATTTTTAGTGTTTTTGGATTCCGATGGTTCCCCTCCCTTTTCTTGCCCTTCTTTTTATTATTGGGTTTTTGAGGACCCTTTTGATTAGTCTTCACTTGTTGTACAGATTCAGTTGTATGAGGGGAGGCTTCAACAGAAGTTGCATCTACAGCAGACTTCTTTACAGATAAATCATGAACTTGCTTGGACAAAGCTTCAGGTGCTGCTAAGTCTACTGAACCAACGATGCCATTGGCATGCAGTCCAGGCTTAGGTTTACCCAGATCAATATTAGATCTCGGTGTGTCGGGTATAATCTCATACAAGATTCCAGATTGAGCATATACCAAATCAAGTTGTTGGGTCCTGAGGATGGTTTCCTCCTCAGAAGACACCCTAGAAGTTGCTACATCCTTAGAGATATAAGGAAGGAGTGATTTCAAGTACCACTCTAAAAGAAACTCTGGAGGAATTTCAGATTTGGTGAGCCTTTTTCGCCTTCGCCACTCCTGAATTTGATCAGATAAGTGAGTGGCCTTATTATCCCTAAAATTCGACAGAAGGTATGTGTCGGCATCATACCGAACTCAAAAAGACTGTTTCCAAATCCCAAAAGTTGTCATAAGTTGCAGCAAGTAGTTCTATGTGCCACTTAGCTGCGACACTAGTCAAGGTCCGTTGAAAGAGCCCCAACCTAATGGAATCATCGTTCAAGGAGTTGGTAGAACACCAGAGATGAAAGGTAGTGATGTGATCACCAGGATCTTCTTCAGTCTTTCCTTCAAACTTTGGGATGTCGGAAGGAAACTTGGTTGGAACCAATTGCAATGTCAGATTATGGTGCATTGGATCATTAATCAATTTTGAAAGATCTGGCAAGTTTAGAGTTTCCAGAAAGGGAAAACAAGGTCAAATCGATGGCATTTGATTAACAAGACCCTGGTAGGGGGAACCTCCCGAAACCTGGTTCCTATACTGTTGGTTTGGGTTGGCCCCAACCATTGGTTGTGAAGTGAAAGCATTATTAAAGCTGCTCCAGCCAAATGCTAAAGGGTTTCTTCCTTGGGTGTTCATCCGTTGCGTTTGGGTGTTATCCCATTCAAAATGTGGGTTAAAAAAGTTACCACCCCCTCCACCAAACAGCGAAAAGGGGGTACTCCCTATAGGTACATTGGATGTTTGTACATTCGATGAATGTACATTAAAACCTGTTAAGGGTTTAAACCCAAGTACAGATGTAACAAATGGTACAGGCATTGAGCCAACAAAGGGTGTGGAAGGAGCTATGTGTCCCCCAAACCAAGGAAAACCATGACTGAAAGGAGCAGACTATGGATTACCCTGAGACTGTTGTATAAAGGGAGACGATGTAAATGGTACTAAAGGTATCCCTAAAAAAGGGATGTTGGACGATCCAACAGTGTAACCAAAAGGAATAGCTGATGTTGAAGCTGAAGAGTTGGACATACCTAAGGAACCAGTACTGAAATAGAACGAGGGGATCGAAGCAGAGGCATCCTGCAAAGAGCTAGGTACCGATGTGTGTGGAAATGAAGGAGATAAACCTCTCGATACAATGGCTGAAGTAGGAGTATGAGGAAATCCTGACTCGACCCCTTTGTTAATCATGAAGAAACCAAGTGTAAACCGATATGAACTAAGCTCCAGTTGACCTAGAGAAACTACACTTTCAAGTAAAGGATTGTTAGGTCTTGTCAAAGGAGGGTTGAAGGGTTTGTTAAACTATTGAGTGGTTATGTATTCAACCTCAACAGTATTATGAACCTGTTGATATTCATTTATGAGGTGTGGTGCTCCAGGTGGTTCCGTTGTGCCCGTAAGTTGGTATGAGCCACTAGAATCAGTCCTCCGGTGTTGCGGTGGAAGTGGAGGATCCACTTTGTGGGGGGGGTTTGCAACCTTCGTGACCTACGAAGAGGCTGGTCCTCCACAATTATAAAAAAATAAACTAAGTGTAGAAACCTAGTGGCCACTAACAACTAAGGAGCAAACAGCATACCACTAAAAATGTCCTATAGTAATCAAGACCAGGAAAACAAAGATAATATTCTCAAGAGTCAATCTGGGATGATGAGGGCCCAGAACAAACTAGTAGAGTATCGAAGGTCAATTACACGACGTCCAATACAGGTCCTATGGGTGCAAGCATTTGAATCACCAAACCACCCTCCCTGGATTACTGTAGAGGGTTACCTTCTGTGTTTGTACTAGGTGTGGTGGAAATAGCCTTCCACTATACCTTTGTAGAGCCCTAAACTCAAGATTAAAAGGATACCACAAATGCATAAAATGCCTGGAGGGACAGTTGCAGGTCCAGCCAAAATGCATGGGCAGGGTAGCTAAGCCCAAAATCCAAGAATGCACAAGGCACTAATGGACCCACGTACGCGAATCAACCCTGGTGTATGCTCGAAAGGAAATTGGGGGGCTATCCCAAACTATTCCAGTCTCACACGACCTTGTGCTTAACTCCGGTTTAAGTGGAGCTTCCTGGAACGCAACCACAAGAATGGATTTACTATAAGATAGTATGCACTATGATTTGAGAGTTTAAACGATTTCGGAAAGTTTAAGTGTGATCTATTCCTAAATCCTAGCCTAAGCTAGTTGATGTCGTGTAACCCTAAAAAAATAAATGTTGCTAATCAATTTTAAATTAAGTTCTTTTTATGGGTTGTTACTTACTCAAGGTATAGTGTAGTGTGTGGCATGGTTACAACTGTAAGCAAAGTGCATATAAAAAAATGTAACTTCACAATTTTTTCTTATCATTTGTTCTTTCAAAACTCAAAATCTAAGCAAATCTAAGCATAAAAATTTCTTTAATTTTTGTGTTTTGTTTTCAAAGTTAATAGCAATGAAACTACCCTACTTCGAAAAATAAAATGACAAATCTTGTAAAAAAAGTTGCTTTTGTTTTTCAAATTCGATCTTTTTCTCTGGCTATGAAAGAAATGCAAATGAAAATAATGAACTAACAAGACTTATCAATCTGCGTGAGTAAAGAAAGATGGCCCAAGACTTAAAACAAACAGACCTAAAGCAAGATTTAAAAAGACTTAACCCAAAAAATTTGCTTCACAGAAGTAACTAAATTTTTGGAACAAGATGCTAAAAATAAAAACTGATGCGTAAGATGGAAAAGCAGAAGTATCTTTGTGCAAAGACCAGACTGTTCCTGAACATCAGAAAACAAAAGAAAGAAGAATCTGCCAAAATATAGAAGATGGGCTAGCAAGCTAGGGAAACTTTACAAACACAATGACTCAAAGAGATGTTATAAAAGAGGTTCAAAACAGATTCAGAGCACCTAGAACAATGTCCCAGAGGTATCCAAACTGACAAGGATTTTCAAAACCACAGGGAAACCCTACTGAAGTCAAACCCTAATTGAAAAGGAAAAACTCAGGAAATACTCGTGACTATTATATGCAACAACTCGCGGTGCACCCGCAGGTACCTATACAGGAAACTCGCGGATAGGGAAAAATGTGCGCGACTATATATGTTGACAAGTCGCGGGTGGGATTCAAAAAGCCTTAAAAAGAAAGAATGGAAAACAAAAGCCACTGAATCAAACCCTAAAACAGGAGTTCAAATCTATTAAAGCAAACGTGCGATAGTATAAGCAAACAGCTCGCAGGTGCAACTGACTATGTGCAGGTAGCAAAGTATGCAACTCGCGGGTGCAACAGAAAGTATGCGCCTGTATATACAAGAAACACGCGGGTAGGTATTGATAAAAGAATAAAAGAAACTTTGCAAACCAAACTGAACTGAGTCAAACCAATTCTGTTGTTAGGGAATTTACCTTATCGTAGGGGATAGATACTACCAACATGCAAGGGGTTGACAGATAGATACATAGGGCTTTGCATACATTACTGTAAACAAATAAGATCAAGGTTTAGAGAGAATGTACTTTGTTTATGACGGTCGGTCCAAGATTTTCTCTCGATCTCCACAGAAACAAACCTGCAAAACACACAAACCTTCCTCAAACCAGTTTGACTATAAATAAATATTGATATTAATGAATGCAAGAACAATCAAAGCACAATAAATATTAACACTTTATTGGGAAAGGAAGAGTATCTCAATCTTTTATTATCAAAGAATGCAGAAAGTACAAATGTTATACCTCACTTTGCATCAAGCACCTTTGAAACCGGGCCCTAGGCTCCTGCTCCTCTCTCTAGACTTGGAATTTCTTCAGCATAACAATAGCTCTCACCAATTGGTCCCTTTCTCATGGCCTCCTCTTGCATTTATGGCAAGGCAAGGAGGGTTGGTTTCGAAAGGAAGTTGATTTTGGACGTTAGGGAAGTTTTAATATATTTTTCAAACTTTCCTTAAGACACCCGCAACTATGACAACTAGCAACTTGCGAGTGACTCGCAGCATATGGGCTTAGCAATGCGTGGGTGCATATTTAATTGATACCCACAGGTTGTTAGTATAGAGACCCACGAGTGACTCGCGATGTGTCAAGTATAGGAGTCGCGGCTTTATGGTGAAGGTGTCATAAAAAATAATTTTTTAAGCCGAAGGAGTAAGGATTCAGCTCCAACTCATCCAAGATTAAGTAAGCTCTTCCATCCATAGTGTTTTTTTGTGTGATCAACAAGGCGATATGATCACGACCGGAAAAGTGCTAATTTGACCGATAACACATGGTACAGAGATTCGGTCAATTTTTCCAACAAACAACAAACATTCCATTTGATTTACTCTTAAAACAATTTATTCCCAACTCCTATACTCGAACTCCCATACCTTCAAATGTTATTATTCTTGGTTTTTCTCACGCTCAGTCGCAACTACATGCATATACTATCAGATACAATAATAATAGCTAGTTATGCATGTCATATCATGTTGATAGAGATAGAAAGGAAAACAATGGCTCGCAACCCAATTACAGAATGATCTCTGTTATAGCTAATGCTTGTAGGATGCATCGCAAACAATTAGTTGTAGGCAATGACTCTAGCTCTGACACAACTAGTTGTTTTTTGTAATTTTGATTTTCCTCTCTGAGGAAATGACTTAAAATCTTATTCAAATGATGTTGATGGTCCATATCAACGACACCCTATACATATAATTTATCCTAACTTCATGTATGTATATATATATATATATCCCATATCTTGCCCTAGACCGCCCTATTAAGCTTGCTCGTTTACCTGTTTCAATATTTCACTTTCAATGGGAACGAGGGACATAAAAATATTTAGACATGGCACTTCAATCCATGACATTAATATATTGAGGAGTTTTATTTATAATTTTAACTTTTGTTTTTCCATACCCTTTTCATTCCTGCACTATAATTGATTATGAGGACTGGTTCCTCAATGGTTAGATCTACTACTAAGTCCTAAGGATTGAAGAAAAAAACAATTCTTCATAAAATAAGTAAAATAAAATAAGGAAATCGGAGTCGGTGTAGTATTAAAATAAAATAACCCTAAAATAACAAGAACCCGGGTCTGATAGCAGGCTACAATGTTTTAGCTATACTTTCTATGATGGTGTGTAGAGATATATACACGTAGGATTCGATAACATTGATGATGGTGTGCAGAGATATATAGACAAATTTAATCTCTTCACCACTCATTCATAGGCGATTATACACCAACCGACCATAAAATGGAAAATGTTTCGATGCGCTTTTACTTTAATTGATATTTTAGGTATAAGCCTCCATTAAGTATTATGTACCTAAGTGGGGTCAAAATTCTTGAACTGTACGTTCAATACGAATTTACCGCGGTAGTCTAAACTATTATATGTAACTTGGACTAGCCAAAGCTTTAGCAAAAGACTTTGATGTGACATCAAGGGTGCACGTATTTGGCATTTTGCATTGCTCGAATTTGAAAATTTCGAAAAGCATCAAATTTTCTAAGCTAGTAACAATTTTATTAAAAAAATGAAGGCCAAATTTCATCATCCACATTGACACACATCCAATGGAGAAAAAAAATTCACAAATGTGAAGCATAAAAAAATAGTTTAGAAAATTGAAAGAAGTTAACTATCCTACTGATTTAGAAGGTTGAAACCATGTAAAATCTTTACAAAAATAAAAATATGCATAAGATTCTGATGAAGAAGATGATATGAGTTGTTCCCATATATTCCTGTTGGAACTTTGAAGTTACAAAAAACTTTGAAACCATATAAAATCTAATCTACCAATCACTTCAAAGTTGTACTCTATATTTTGATAAGATAAATAATGTTTACGATAAATAACGTTTACGATGAAATTTTGATTTTACAAGTGCACATCCACCTCAATCTTTGGCATTGGCACTATTACATTATCTCTGTAAATAAAAATAAAACAATGTTTGGTGTTGTTTCTTTTACATTACCAGAAAAAATTGAAGCCATGTAAAATCTTACCAAAATCCAACTTGCCTTTTCCAATCACTTTAAAGATTCGCATACCATTACAATCAGATAAATGATATTAACCAAGGTTACATATATTTAATATAAAATCCTACCAAAATCCAACTACCCTGAATTTGTGTTGGGGGCTTTTAATTGTCTTTTAAAACAAACTAATTAAGCATACATTAATTATCAACTAGGGAACGTAAAAATTTCAATGTTACGTGCAAAATCTATGTAGGCTAGATTTTCCTCCTTAGTACTGATGATTCTAAATGTTTGTGTAGTACATAAATGATAAATCAATCCACTCTTCTTTGAAAGAAAACACACTTCATAAAAATATATCAAATCAAGACTTCTTCTATAAATAAAGAAATCAAATCCAATCCATACAATCATTACTGAAAAGGAAATCACACTTAATCTATATAATTATTGTTGGAAGTAAATCCACACAATTCTCGTTGGAAAGGAAATCTTATCAATAACACTCTTGTGGGAAATGAACACACTATTCTCAAATTAAGCTTGCACACTAAATATTTAGTGAAATGGGAAGTAGCAACTACCAATCTAAGGCATGCTCTTAAGAGAAGATACACTTGTTGTAATAGTAACTAATTAACTTCAAAAGGAAAATCAATTAAGAGTTAAGAAATAATGATGAAGCTCTACCCTATTAAAGTAACAACAAAAATAATTGTGATAAATAATAACTGAGGATCGTATCTAGCAATTAATGTTTAATTGTAACAACAACGTTATATTAAGATATGGAAATAAGGAAAGAAATCAGCAATAATAGTAATATCTACAAGTAATTAAATTAATGACTAATCTATGATAATCTACCTAATAAAAATATTAACTAGCAACACATGTTCAGGGAGGGGGGCCTTCCTCCTCTGAGCAGAACTTCTACTACAGCTTAACGAACGGATCACTCCAATAGCACAAACCAATATGTCCTTGTATTAATAAAAATAAAGGTACAACAAGTTTCAAGAATGTTATGTTCTACTCTATACCCCCCCCCCCCCAATTCTAATCAATGATATTATTTAAATAAATAGTGGGCTGAGGGAAAAATCATAACCAATTTTCCCCCAAATTGGACCACCTGATCTATGAATAGATTACAATTGATTTACATTGCAATTTGAGATTATCTATAACAGATCAATAAAACAATATCAGATCCCTACAACATCAATCAACTGAGGATAGGTCAAATTTGGTTTTGCAATTGAGGACAATCGGTCGCAATAGTGAATATTCTTGTTGGAAAAACCTCGGGATATCCCAAATCATTGCTTATTTTGGAAAATGCCTCTTAAGTCACCCAATTGAGGTTGTTCTGCACAAAATCCATGTCCCGGAATTTGGAAATTCGTCCTCATATGCCCACAATTTGCAACACAAAATTGTCTCTTCTTATTTGGCACATGTTTGGCTGAGATCACTTAACGATGAGCTGGATGCTTCCATGTTGGACGCGGGTGCAAATTGAGGATCACCAATCCATGTCAACACAACCATTTTGTGTATTTCCATGCAAATGTGTGCTAGCATGCCATCTTTGGAGGTTGGAACCATGAGTGCTATCACTGCTGGTAAAGAAAATCTCTTCAGAATATGTCATTAGTAAAATCATGCATGATAATCTTTAATCTATTAAAAAGGAAGGAAAATGATCATTATTTAACCACTAAAGCATAAATAAGCATAACATGCCATTCTACGAGGAATTATGGTGAATGGACTAATAGATGAGCGGTAAGAAGAAGCAAAACAGATGAAATGGATGTCTCAAAGTGATGCAAATGATGACAAATCAGTGACCCAACATCTCCCCCAAACTAAATATGTTGCATGTCCTCATGCAACCAAATATCTTTGTAGCATCCAAGCTATAAGGACCCATCTTATTGTTCCTTCATTTTTATATACACAATAACCAACTCTACTTGCCCAACTGATGATGCTGAGAGAATATAACACTTCTTTCCCAAAGCCTCATCAGAACAATTGTTGTCCATTTTTTAAATTAGCATGTATCATAAAAGATAAATCTTAAACACATGTCATTATTAGCCAATCATGAACAAAACAAGTGATCTAACTTATGATTTTTCAATCCATGGTCATTTAGATCATCTTAGTAGCCATATATTCAATTCCCATAGCCAACATACCTTTAAAAGTATCCCCTCAAGTTATTTGTATCAATTCTGATGGAGTAACATCAATATACAAGTAACAACATGTTGCTACTCAGTAACAAGTTTTTTTCTCACAAAATACAAACTGGATTTTGGAGAAATTTTGCAGGAAGCTTTTTATTGTTCCAATTCTTCTCCATACCAAAAATCAGAGATACCCATATCACGGATTTCTAGAAAAACGCAAATTGGATATAGGTGATGATGACCATTTTCTCAAAAAACGTGCATTAGATTGAGCTGAAAATTACTAGGTTTGGTCTTCCTGTTGTAGTGCTTCTCTCCTCCAAGTTTCGTGAAAATCTATTTCATGGTTTGGAAGATATGCTTCAATTTCTGCACTTTTGTAGTTTTCAAAGTTGCCATAGAAATGCTCCATTTCTATCAATGAAGAGGCTAACAATGCTTTGTAAATACTCAAAATAGATTTCGATGCTAGACAAAATCATTCACTTGTTAAGCATTGATTCAACCCCCTACGTAACAAGGCTTCCTTAGCTGTTGCTATAAAAGCACAATAATGACTGAAAATGTGACTATAGTAGGATTCATTTTTTCCATACCCATGAGTGTAGAATCCCTTCCTTTCTCCCCCAAACTGAACAGTTTCCATGTCCTCTGGGAAAGAAAAATTTTCAACTAATTTGGCAATAGACATCTCCCCCAAACTTAGTACACAACGTGTCTTCATGTTATGTGGGAGCCCTTCAAGGCAATGTATTGGATTCATGCTTTA
Organism: Larix kaempferi; assembly: GCA_027924585.1. Lineage (NCBI taxonomy): Eukaryota > Viridiplantae > Streptophyta > Pinopsida > Pinales > Pinaceae > Larix > Larix kaempferi. The sequence goes on along the minus strand of BSBM01000214.1, from coordinate 5,892,388 downwards.
ATTCTAAAGATGGAATCATCTTGTTAAATGATACATGGGATCTATGTTCATATTATTGGGCAGAAAACAAGTTTTTATCTACACAACAATCCTCCCCCAAACTGAATCCTAAAAAAATGATGAACATGAAATGATATATGAAGGCATGTAAAAGGGTTGAACAGAGCGACTGAAAAATATTTCATAAACAACATCAAATTTATTTTCATATCATGTGACGCTTTTGCATGATAAATTTCTCCAACATAAATTCTTAAGTTGATGTTCCATACACTATTGTCTCTTGCCTCAAATATGATCACAATGTCACCTATAAAACCCCAAGAATTCATCCACTGATTTCATTTGATTTTTCCCTGTGACTTGAGGTTCATTCTCATCTTTGTTTGAGTGAGAGGAGGCATTGCTCAACATGTCCCAATATGCACCAATAAACCATAAAATTAAATCGCATACCTTTGTTTCATACCCTGTTATATGGCAGTATGTGGTTGTTGCACAAAAAAAGGCCCAAATCATGTTAAATATTGTGTGCTTCCTTTTTTATTTGCATTCTATAGATATACCAATCATGATCAATGCTTGACTGATAAAATGAAGCAATAGAACATAACCATTCAGTGAATATTATACCAAATCCATGCAATGATGGAGGTCATCTTAGATTATTTTTAAGAGATTGTCATAAGATGTTTCCTCTATCAAAGAACTGCCATAATTTAAAGCAAATACCAAAGCATGGATTGATCATGACTTGAGGCCATAGATTGAGGCTGCTAGTGGTGGTATGCTAGTGTTGTTGTTGAGCACTTACCATTGATGTAGATAGCTATGAAACCTTTTTTAGAATTGGAAATATAGGATGGCACAAAATTTCCATGCTACTACCCAAGATAATAGTTATCATACCTCCCCTGTAAAAATTTATGAGCACACAGACCACTGTCAAATAGCAATGTGAACCAGCAATCATGAAGAAAAATTCCCAAACAGCAGACAACCATGATGTTCCAAAGAGCTTAAATACTCATGAACCAACTCTCACATCAGATATAGAAATTCTATAACAGGATTGTCATCAAAATTTGATAGAGTTTGGAGTTACAAAGGCTAGAATTCTCATGATGAGTAAAACCATTGTATGCATTAGTGAATCATGAATCAAACAACCCATAACTTTGACTTCCCACATAGATATGTTGTATATCTACTACATAAAATAGATAAACAATTCTCAATCATGTGTATGATATCTAGCTTGTGTGTGACTTCTTAAGCAAACATCAACCGAATTTTTATTTTTTTGTCTTCACATCATACTATGCTACTCATGAATGATATGGGAGTGAAAGCGATGCCCCTATTCACTGGCTACTACCTATGGTTTCGTCTCAAAGGAAGTCAACATTCACTTTTATACATATATGTATGAATTCACTTTTATACATATATGTATGAACCCTCAACGAGATTCATTCATAACAGGTCCGAAAGGATTTACCAAGATCATCAACTTGATCATGAATCAATATATTACAGAGATCAAATTTGTTTGGGCAGTGATCATATATGCCTAGATATCAATCAACAAAACTCTGGCATTTAAATTTTTTGACAAGTTATCATGGTAACACCATGATAACACCATGAGAGTGAAAGCATCTATAAATCAAATCTGATTCAAATTACGTATAGCATCTCATAATATCAAAATGCCAAGTTTACCATATAATGAAGATAACCCAGCAAAGATGTAGCTTCCTTAATCCAAGTGACCAAATATGGAAATTCCAATGAGTTTTTCAGCCCTTCTTCAAAGATATTGATTTACCAATAGCACATGCAAAATACAACCTTACTTCAACAATGTTTCCAGATAGTTTTTTTCAAGAACTCAGCGAATAGCTCATGATATTCATGTGCAACATGCTACCAAGACAACGCAAACAAGCTACCCATAAATTTTCACTTGCAACCAATAAGTAACATTAGTTTAATGTATTCTCCTTCTATGTGCAGCCACAACATCTATACTGTGAATTAATTTATGCATCAGGTGAACCAAAAAAATGAACTCATACCTCTATTTCTTTTTACCCATGTTCCTAAGAAAAAGTGGCTTCTACAATACTTTCTTCTACTGTAGGTTCTTATGGCCAGCCAATTCCTCCCTTCCATAGTTCCTTGGGCTTGTCCATGTGAATCAAATGATTCTCTTCTTATTGCTGGTGTTTGTAGATATTTTTTATTACAGGTTGGTTCATTGCTACTATTTGTTGCACAAGTTGCAGCGACAAAAGTTGCAGTGACACAAGTTGCAGCAATTTTTATCATTTTATTCATTCAGCAGGGTTGTGGGAGATGATGCCATGGGTAGAATGATGTCATGGGTCACATGGTATATGAAATGTTTTTAATGAACATGGATGGAATGGAAAGGAAATGGAAATGATTTTCTGAAAAATGGAAGTGAATAATGCTTAGTGTTTTTTCATGACATTCTCCTAAACTTTTAATAAATCAATAACTCATGCTATTTTACCTCAAATTTTACCTAGATGAATGTATTTTGGAGCTGATGTAGGTCATAATTGAGATTCATGTTGAAGGTGGGATCCATGTAAGCTAAATATGAGATCAAAGAGATCAATCTAAAAATGATCTTCATTGGGACAAAAAGAACATGAATGAGAGAGTATTGTTAAACTGCTGCAACAATAGAAATACATAGTCTCCATCCAATATCCATGCTCATGTACAATTTAATCCATGTGAATGAATGTTCTTGAAGTTGAGCATGGAGAAACTTCATTGGATTACCAATCAATAATGAAAATTCTTAACCAACACAAGACAACTCACTAGTGATAACAATGAGCTATCAGGGTACAATAGTACAACCTGGCAAGTACAAATGGATGTGTTGAAGTCAAGTCACCTGCAGGATCTAACAAACAAGAGACATTGATGTAATCCCTTGATATTCAGTGAGGAAATTTACCATTGATGCATGTAAATTTCAAGGTACTATACATAACTCAAGTCTTGTTGCCTAGATAATGCGTTGAGGCCGATGGGATAAGACCATTGATAGGTGTACCTTAATGAATTCCACATAATCTAATACAAGTACAAAACAAATGATTGTGAAGAACCATAGTGAAAAATAGAACCAACATGAAACTTGCAGAAGTTATTGTGAACCTTGCTAACCAGTAACCTAGTTTTCAAGCAACTTTCATGTCCAATTGCACTAGTAAACTAGTTTTCACAACTGGCCTTATTTTTCTCTTTACTATTTTATTTATTTTATTTTTACACACTATATTACCCTACCTCACTTGAAAAATGATATATAGTCAAGTATAAGAGTACTTCCAATGGATCCATTTTTGAAACAAGGTATTAAGTATGCTCATACCCAAATCGAAAAAATGTATCTCGATGAAAACCAGGATATGAGAGACCAACTTCCCTTGAAACAATCATGCCATGAATTGCTAAAATATGGAGTGATGTTGTAGACTGATGACAGATTGAAACCAAGCTTCAATATAATCTTTCTTTCTTGATTTCTTGTAGTTTTCATATCATGAAGTTCTTCAGAAAACTGATCTTCCTGAATGCATAAGGGATTCATTTCTAGTAACAATGATGCAGAGGATCCTTCAATTTTTGGTTCCAATGTATGTACTTCATCAGATGTTATGCATGCATTGCTGATAAGGACTAGAAGAAACTTTATTTTCTTCCATGATCCCTCTAACTCTTGGATTTGAAGCCTTCCCAAACCTCGGATGTCCTTCCCAAACCTCAGATGGATTTCCTACAGTGGCGTAGGTTAGGTATAATAGGTGGTAAAGGTAGAAACATTTTGCATTTTAGCACTGTAAACATGTTGTATTGTTTTATTATTATTAGGGTGTGGAATGGATTGGACAAAAATTTGTGTAAGGTACGGGGGAGTTTGATGAGAAGGTAGTAGGTGTAGCTTTTTGATTTGCGTGGATGCTCTTGATAGACATGTAAGATGTTGCTGAAGAACTTGTGGAAAGTATGGAGGATATGTTTGTGCTAGAAGATGGTGAAAAGTATCCATGCCATCATAGGATGGGCCATGCCAGCTTTCTGGACAAGGTTGGTGGGATTCATGTTGAGGATTACATGGCTGCCATGGTACATGAGTATTCCATTATTGATTATGAGGATAAGAAAATGGAAGGATAGGGTTTTGAGCCATACATGTAGGCCACGTGTTGGAAAAATAGGACCGATGAGTAATAAAATAAACAAAAATGAAAATCAATTCAAAGGATGATCTTGCAAAGTAAACAAATACTCTCACAAATTGTTAAGCAAAAACTAGTCATAGATCACACAAAACAGTCACTGAATTGATGCACACATTAAAATTCTATTGAATAAGACTACATTATCCAAAATTGGGCAATGTAATGATTGTCCAAATATCATATATTTGAAAACCAAATAAGGAATTCGAAATACTCACAAAAGCATGCTTACTAAACATGTGAAAAACCCCCCTAGGTGACAAAATCACTTTCCAAATCACTCCTAAGGCTCGTGAATTAGAAAAAGCAGTGTTGTGAGGTGTTGAGTGATGGAAAAGAAACTAAATCATGGATTTTTGAGAGAATAAAAAGAAGGAGGTCAAGTTGGCCAAAAAGATCCAGTATCCAAGTCAAACAAGCTTTACCTTATCCACTAAAAGCAGAAAAAGTTGAGTAAAACTATCTAAAGCAGGAAAGGTGTACTTGTTATTCTAGGAAAGTCTACATATAGACAAAATATTATCCATGATCATTCCAAGTGTGATCCTATGACCTTTTATGGAAAGTGGTGGCATAAGAAGCCAAAATTAGGGCAACTACCTAGTCAACACCTAGGAAATTGATCAAAGATTACTAATAAAATATATCCTAAGTAGGGACTGGGTTTTTAATGTTCTAAAACCCCCCATTAAGCCTGAATTTATGTGTACTATCAGAAATATAGGGCCCTAAAATAAGGCTTGGTCACCCTTTTTACATATTGCTCTCCACAAAACAAGGAAAGAAGAAAAACCTCATGGGAAAAAAACTCCCCTCAAAAGATGGACATGAACAAAATTGAAAATTTTGCTTTTCAATCCTTCTCCACCACATGTTCACCCATCCCAAGTAGTGATAGGATATGGCTTAAATTCTTCTCGGTGAATGCTTTGGTGAAGATGTTTGCAACTTGCTCAAAATATGGGCAAAACTACAAAGCAATGATCTGATCATACACTAGATACTGGATGTAGTGCATATGAATCTCTATATGCTTGGTTCTTTTCCTTTGTAAGGGGTCATTTGAGATCCTTATATCACTTTGATTGTCACAAAATATGACTGTGGGAGTGCTAAATTCAATCCCAAACTCTGAAAGAATACCTTGCAACCACACACACTGAGTAGCAGCATTCACTGCTCCTCTGTACTCGGCCTTTGCTGAAGAGAGTACAATGGCACTTTGATTTTTAATTGACCAGAAAATTGGTCCTCCTATAAGCATGAAAACAAATCCATAAGTTGATTTCCGGTCTGAGCTATCACCATCCCAATTAGAGTCTAAAAAACCAAGAAGATCCAAGTAAGAATCTGCAACGTAATGAATCCATGAGACTTGGTGCATTGCACATAATGCAAGATACTTTTGGAAGTCCTCCAATGCAGCTCATGTGGCTGCTCCATGTAACTTGATTCTACACTCACTGCATATGCAATATGAGGTTGAGTGTGAGTAAGATACAACAAATTGCCAACTAGCTATCTATACAAGGTGTTGTTCACCAAAGGGGCAGATTTTGCATCTTCAAGTCTTACTCCTGAAAGGAAGGGATTCTTTGTAGGATTAATTATTCTATTTTGAATTTCTTTGGCAGGTATAATGCATATTTTCACTGATATACTTTAATTCTTGAGTTCGACTGAGAGATCTCAAGTCCCAAAATTTGTCTAAGTATTCCCAGGGCAGTCATGGGAAAATCTTGATGCAAAGTAGTATTCAATGAAGCAATCTCATCAATGGATCTTCCTGTGATCAAAAGGTCATCAACATATAACACAATAATCAAAATTGAACCATTTATTAGCATCATGTACACATTGGGATCATATTTACATCTACTGAAACTTTGTGATAGAAGAAAACTATCCATCTTGTCATACTAAGCTCTGGGAGCTTGCTTAATCCCATATAGTGACTTCTTCAACTTGCATAGAAGATTAGGATCAGAAATATAACCTTCTAGTTGCTGCATATAGATCTCCTCCTCAAGGTATCCATGGAGGAAATCACTTTTTACAACCATGTGATGCACTTCCCAACACTTGAATGCAGAAATTGCCAGAACTAGTCTTATTGAATCCATCTTTGCAATTGGTGCAAAGGTCTCGTTGTAGTCTGTAATAAACTCTCAAATTTCAAATACCACTTCCTTGGAGCTTGCTTCAATCCATACAAGATCTTATTCAACCTACATAGTAAATTCTCCTTCCCTTTGACCTCATATGCCTATGGTTGCTACATATAAATCTCTTCCTCCAAATCCTCATAGAGAAAGGTTGTTTTTACATCTAACTGTTCAAGATGAAAATATTGTACCACCACTAGAATTAAAATAGTCCTAATTGAAGTCATTTTAACAATGGAAGAAAATATTTCATCAAGATATATACCTTTCTTTTGTACAAACCCGTTTACAACAAGACTAGCATTGTATCGTTTCTTACCTCCATCTTTTTCCTGCAACATGTAAACCCATTTATTCTACAATGCTCTTTCACCTACAGGAAAGTGAAACAAATCCCAAGTTTGGTTTCTTACCAAGGATTCCATATCCTCATTCATGCCTTTCTCCCACTTCTTTCTAGTTTCCACCTGCATTGCTTCTTCATAACATTCTGGTTCACTAGAATCAGTCATCAATAAATAATATAGTGAATGAGAGTATCATTCAGGGGGTCTACTTAACCTGGTAGATATTCTAACACTTGCAAGAGTTTGAGGTACCTACTGTTGTTCTTGATTTTCTGGCACCTTTGGAGTTTCATTTTATTTGATTTCATCAAACACTGTGTATTCTATGTTTTCCTTTTCCTATTTATTTCCCTGCAGTTGATCTTTGTACATGACATTTTCATTGAATACTACATTTATACTCCTAATGATTTTGCGATTTTCATAATCCCATAAGTGATAACCAAAATCATCAACCCCGTATCTAATAAAAGTACACTTCTTGGATTTAGCCTCAAGCTTTGTTCTATTTTTTTTATCAATATGGACAAATGCTTCATAACCAGAAGTTCTTAGAAATTAGTAGTTTACATTTTTATCTCTCCATGCCTCCTTTATAATTCCACCATCCAAGGAAATTGAAGGCCCTCTATTTATTAAGTAAACAACAGTATCTATAACATCTTCCAAAATTGTAAGGGAAACCCCGCATGCAGTATACACCTTGCACGCTCCATGATTGTCATGTTCATCCTTTCTGACACGCCATTTTTTTATGGTGTTCATGGAACTGTCTTCTCTCTACGAATCCCATGGTATGAACAGTAACTATAAAAATCATTTCCACAGTATTCACCTCCATTATATTATATAAGACACTTCAACCATTTTCCTATCTCACTCTCAACCAAAGCTTTCCATTTCTTAAGAGTAGCAAAAAAATCAGATTTCTGTCAAATTCAATAAACCCAAGTTTTTCTAGTTGCATGATCAATAAAAGTAACATAATAATGAGAGACACCAAGAGATTTTACTTGAGCCAGTACCCATACATTTGTATGCGCAATCTCTAACTTTTCACTCTTCTTTTTATTCCCAATCCTAATAAATATTACTCTCTTATGTTTTCCATATTAAAGTTCTCACGGAATTCCAAACTAACATGCTTCATCAAATATGGCAGCAGCGTCCTTGAATGGAGAATCTGCATCCCCTTCTAACTCATGTGTCCAAGGCTATGATTCCACAACAATGTATATGTTCATGTGGGGGATAAATAGATAGAAGAGTCAGTATCATGAGGACATAAATACAATGTACATATCCTATCTCATTTTTTAATTACCAGTGATCCTTTACTAATCTTCCAAATGTATATAAACAACCAGCATATCCCAATTGCCTTGTTGTTGGCACCGGGCTAGTTCATAGAATTTTTGGTACAAACAGCGACAAGGAAGACAAGGGGGTAGCGACAAGGGTAAAGAGTGATCCCGAAGCGGAGAAAAAGCGGTTAAAGCGGAGTTAGTTAGACTTAGTGGTTAAGATATGTCCACTTTGCAAAGTGGGCCAATTTTGTAACGGCCACTGAACCTATAAATATGAGTCACATTGTAATCCTTTTGGAATCTTAGATTATCTCATGGGATTAGATCCTATCTGATTGTATCTTATGTGATCGAATCTTATCTTTTGGATTGACTTTCATCTGGGTTTTTGAGGATGGGTTTTGCGGCTCTGTACCTCTGTCGGTTTTGTGATTTGTAAGACAGATTTGGTGTATGACGTCTACTTCTAATGAGAATGAATGTTTTTTCCATGACTTTGTCCCTCATCTATTGTGTCGCAGTATGATTAGATTTGTTGTGTCACAGTATGATTAAATATCTTGTGTCGCAGTTATGATATGTATCACAGATATGTTAAATATGTTTCTATAATATGTTACTGTGTAGATCCGATTAGTATGTCTATGTATGCAATGATGGTGTTATGATGCAATTGCTTACTATGTCTATTTTTGGGTTATGTTGTGATTAACTGTTGATGATGCATGTCTTCTTATACCTGCGAAAGCTTGGTTCCTACAGCTCCCTTAGGTGCCTCGGGTGAGACCTCACTCGCTTTGTGAGTGTTGTTGGAAAGGCTAAACCCTTTCCGAGCCGGTATCTATGGGTTTTTTTGTCGAAATTTGTTGACACTGCGCGAGGTGAACCCCTGTCGACAGATGTGTGTCAACAAATGGTTATGTTGTCGGGACCTTAGTGTGAAAAGGAGAGGAATGGTTCAACAAAAAGACATGAGAGTTTTTTGAGGAGGAAAATCAGAACCCTGGATGGTCAATAGACCAGTGATTACAGAAGTACATCTATACTGATATCCATGATGTATTTTTGTGTGAGTTTCCTATACTGCTGTATGAATGGTTGGCTAAACTAACTGAGCAGAAGAGGAATTTTAAAGGAGGCGAGACAGAGCATTGGACCCCGGAATTGATCCCGCAATTGAGTCGTGTTAACAATAAAGCTTCAAGGGATGTCAACGTATGGGTGGATAGAATTTTGGAAGGGTACATTACTGAGCTTGTTGTCGATACAGTTAGATCGTACAATGACACGGAGAGGAAGTTATTTAAAGAACCCATAAGAAGGTACCTATTTTCGTTACCATTGTGGATCAAAATGCTCATTTGTGAAAAGGGAATATTGAAGATGAACTCCAGTGAGTAAATATATCATGCACTGAGGTTGTGGGTATTGCACAGCTGCGGGTCTGATAGAATGATGCAGAGTAGATGGAAATGAGCTACGACAAAATTTTAAGGGAAGCTGTGGAATATTTTTGCTTCCTGAGAAGTAGGGCGAGGTTCTGGCCGAAGAAGAAGAGGAGGACTGTGAGAGAGAGAGAGAATCCTAATGCGACTGGAACGAAGGACTGCGAAGCAGGTCCATAAGGGACTAAGTGACCCTACAGTTATGAAGAGGACAACCAAGGTACCCCTGAACCTAAGGAAGGACATACCCAAGGCTACGACATACCCACAACCCCCTGCACTTCGCCAAAATTTGGAGGAAGAAACACAAATTCTTCAAAGGGTTGTCCTATGGGTCACAATAGAGTAATAGTAGTGGATCTATAATCAATGGTAGAAAACCAAGGATGGAGGGAGATGACGTAAAGTTTCCTCTCTTTCAGGGTAATGGGACAGAGGATCCCAAGCAATATTGGTTCTTGTGCGAAGCAGTGTGGATAGTAAAACAAGTGCAGGATGAAGCTGTCAAGAAGAGGTAGTTAGCGACGACCCTCAAAGGTCGTGCGTTGGATTGGTACATGAATTTTATATAAGTATCTGCAGGACTTCCACAGAAGACTCTAGAAGAAATCAGATCTAGGCTGATGGACAAGTTTAAGAAGCCTAAATAAGAATCGCAGTACATCACAGAATTGAAGGAGATAAAGCAATTCCCTAATGATTCGGTATGGGATTTTGATCAGAGGTTTAAAACGCTAATGGATAAAGTTATTTTTTGGATGAGCGACGTGCAGCACAAGGAATTTTTTATTGTGGCACTGATACCGCACATCCGGATGTCGTTGATGCAGCAAAAGATCTTTTCTGAAGCGAAGGCCTTGGAGCTCGCGATGAATCTCAAAGCTTCACCGATTGGAGAAACAAGGATCGGCATGAGCTAGATCCAGTCATGGCTAGAAAACTTGACTATTCAGCTGCAAGCTATTAAGAAAGAGAAGGAAGTTAGCGAAGAGGTATGGTGTAGTTGATGCAAGTCTGAAGGGAATCATAAATATCAGTGTCTTGACTTCTGCGAGTATCTACATTCTGGTGCACCTAATCCACTCAATCAAGGAGGAATGCCCTGGTGCTGATTTTTCCAAACAAGGGGACATCGCTCGGACGAATGCGTGTATTTACTGAAGGTTTTATCAAAACCATCTAATCTACATTGTAACTTCTTTCGATCTATCGGCCATGATGATAAAAATTGACGAGAATATGACTTGCTTCAAGAAAGGACTGTTGATACTTACTTCAAGAAGGGAGACGAGCAACATCAGGAAGAAAGACATATGTCGCAGCTACAGTATAATCAGCCACAGTATAATCAACCGCAATACAATCTGCTGCAATAAAATCAGTCACAGTTCAACCAACAGGGAGGAGGACTGAGAGGAGGATATCGCGGTGGTCGCGACAGAGGTTTTGGTCGCGGAGGAACCTTTGGTCGAGGTCGAGGACCGGGACATGTAGGACACTATCAGAGGGATTTACTGAATCCGACCCCTTAATGTACCTATTGTCACATAGTTGATCATATATTCGAAGAGTGTCTCCATCTAATCTCAAAGTGGCAGGATAAGAATGCGGCACAACCGCAACCAAACCCAAACCTGAACCAAAACCAGAATCCTAATTAGAACGTGCAGAAGATCTCAGTTGAGGTAAGAGGTCAACCAGTAAATGTCACAGTAGTAACTAGAGGAGGAGCTGCAACAGGAGAAGATAGGATACTACCGAATGTTTGGCCCGCAACCCAGAAACAGGTATGATTTGATGTTGAAGTAGAAAAAACAACTTTTTGGGAAGCACGATATGCACTAATAAATAATAATGCTCAATCGCCACCTATAGTCCAAAAAGAACATGTCTATGACATGCCCCCAATTTTTTATCCGACAATGTCTCAGAAGTCACGAGGGAAGGTCAATACTTTGAAAAATTTTCTAGAAATTTGTTTAACATTAGCAAAGGATCTGGAAGCATTAGCAAAGATCGCTATCTTCTTGTATCAATAGAAAGAGGGGCAACAGGATCGTGTAGTCAACTGTCTGCATAAGAAGAAACAGGAAGAGGGATGAGGATGAATGCCCATATCGGTGCATATGACATGGATTCCATCATTCTAGATCTAGGATCCAATGTGAATATACTAACCAATAAAACATGGGAAGCGATGGGGAAGCCACAGTTGGTATGGTCCCTTGTGCATTTCCGTTTAGAAAACCAAATCAAGGTTACACCAATCGGTCGGTTGCCTCATCTACCAGTCGAGGTAGAAGGATTGAATACATATGCAGTTTTTTACGTCATAGATATAATTGATAACACCAATTCATATCCTACGTTGTTGGTAATAGACTGGGAAATGGAAAATCAGGCAGTTATCAATTTCAAGAACAGAATGATGTCTTTTGAGAACAACGACATGAGGGTCATTGCTCCACTTGATCCACTTGAAGGACAGAAATATGTTGAACCAATGAGAGACAAGCTCACCTGAGGATTGGAAACATCTATAATATCTTAGAAGATTACACCAATCCCACCGTCGATGGAGAATTCGGGTGGCGAAGTATAAGTTCGACATCATCAGACTCTGATGAGGCTCTAAAGAATTGGAAGAATCAGTTGCATGAGGTATCAGTCATGAAGTGAGAGCAGATCACTCAATCACTGAGATGGGTCGGTCGCGACGGAAGTATGTGATCTACCGACATACGAAAGACTACCTAACCTGGTAATCTTGATCAATGAGTTTGAAGACAAAGTGTCAGAACCACAGTGCCTGCTAGCATTAGATGAAGCATTGAAGGCCACTCCGGTGAGGTGGTGGGGTGCGCACAATTTGTCAATAAAAAAATGGCAACAATGTCAATGATTAATGGAAGTAAGATTTGGGGAAAATTATTGCTAACAAGGAAAGAAGTATAATGGAATGATTGATCCAAGGGATCAACTGGGAAAATGTCAGGCTACATGGGGGGTGAGGCCAATGCAAGAATGGGTTCATGCATTCATCCACACATTAGACGAAGTTCCGCGGAGATGGTACGTCTCAGTAGAGCTGAGACTAGGAACAACCACATGGGAGGATCTAACCACTAGTTTCAATCGCACATTTAGTTTTGTCAATGAGAATACTCTAATTGACACTGCACTGCAAGTAATCCGTGAAAAGATATTTGAGACAGTTTTGACTGAAATACCAATGGGACCACAATGGACTGCAACACCAAAGATGATGATGGCATGTTACAATGTTTTGGGAGGAACTGATGATGACGAAGATCCTAGAGCTGTCTAAGTCCCAGAGTCAGAAGGAAGCCGCGACGTTGAAGCACCAGGCATGCCATTAGACAGATTCAAGAAACCATTGAAAATTAAGAAAGTAAATATTGGGTCATTGGAGAATCCAAATTTTTCCAGTATTGGAGACTATTGGGACGACACAACAATCGGGAAGGTCACTGACTTATTGCATGAATTTCAATATTTGTTCTCAACGAAGTTTTCTAAGATGAAGGGCATTTCTGGGGACTTGGGAGAGATGAAGATCCATCTTAAACCCGATGCTAATCCAGTGAATAAGCAACCATATAGATTGAATCCCAGATACAAAGAGAAAGTGAAGGTTGAAATAGAGCGTATGTTGGACGCAGGGATCATTAAGCCTATCGAGGAGTTGGAATGGATCATCCCGATGGTCTTCCAGGACAAGAAGACTAGTGAAGTCCAGATTTGCATCAACTTAAGGAATTTGAATGATGCATGCCTTCATGATCCATTCCCCACACCCTTTACCGATGAAGTACTTGAAGGTGTCGGAGGACATGAAGTATATCCATTCACAGATGGATTCTCAGGATATCATCAGATCAATATTTCAAAAGAAGATCGACACACAATCACCTTTGTAACAGAGTGGGGATGCTATCAATACATAGTAATGTCATTTGGTCTCAAGAATGCCCCAGCAATTTTCTCAAGGTTAGTTGTCGCTGCTTTCAAATATTTTATTCACAAGTTCTTGGTGTTGTATATGGATGACTGGACTGTGTATGGATTGGTTAAAGACCATGTTGAGAGCCTCGGGATGATGCTTGAAATATGTCGATAGCATCATATCTTTTTGAATTTAAAGAAGTGTATATTTTGTGCTCCATTTGGTATCTTGTTGGGACATATTGTCTGCAAGGAAGGTATGTTGTTCGAACCAACCAAGATTGTGATCATTTTCGACTTACCAGCACCTACGACAGTAAAGGAGCTGAGGAACACGTTGGGCCATACAGGATACTATAGAAAGTTCATAAAAGGATAGGCAACGATTACTGTGCCCATGGAGAAGCTATTGAAGAAAGATGTGAAGTTTGAATGGAACAATGAGTGTCAGAAGAGCCTAGACATATTGAAGGAAAATATGGTTGCAACACCAATATTATCCTTCCCCGACTGGAATAAATAATTCCATGTCCACATAGATGCTTCATCAGTCGTGCTAGGGTGATATTGGCCCAGCCTAGAGAAGGGTCGATCGACCATCTTACCGCATTTTCTAGCCGGAACTTTTCGACCGCAAAGAAAAATTATACAATGACAGAAAGAGAAGGCCTAGATATGGTATATGCCTTGCAAAAGTTCTAACACTGTCTGCTAGGAGGACACTTCAAGATGTTTAATGATCACTCAGCACTGAAGTACCTGGTTAACAAGCATGTGTTGGGGGGGAAGATCTGTCGGTGGTTGTTTTTGTTTCAGGAATTTGACTTTGAAATAATCGTGAATCATGTACAATTGAACGTAGGACTTGACCATCTGTCGAGGATCAAATCGGGCGAGGAACCAAGTAGCATCGATGAAGTTCTGCCTAATGCATAGTTATTTGGCATTGGAATGGTCGATGACCATTATGAACAGATTGTTCAGTTTTTTTCACAGGAAGAGCACCTGAAGGGTTCACCACTAATCATAAGAAGCATTTAGTCGTCAAAGCTGCTGATTTTCAATTGGCCGCAGGACAATTATACAAGATGGGGCCAGATGAAATTTTGCATAGATATGTCCTTCCACATGAGCAAGAAAGAGTATTGGTTGAGGCTCACAGTGGGATCGCGGGAGGACATTATGGATGGCGTGCAACCGCCAGAAAGATACTTAGAGATGGATTATGGTGGCCAAAACTGCATGGTGATGCAACATATTACTCCAAGAGATGCGACGTATGTCAAAGGACGTGGAAACCATCGCGATGGGATGAGATTCCATTGGTACCCTAGTTGAAATTACAACCTTTTGAAAAATGGTTAGGAGACTTTGTGGGACCCATTAACCCACCAGGAAAGAGGACGGTTGCGAGGTACATCATTACTACGACAGACTACCTAACAAGATGGGCCAAAGCAACACCAGTCAAAGATTGCACATCTGTGACAGCAACAAAGATTTATTTTCAACAATGTGGTCACCAGGTTTGGGTGTCCAAAGATCTTGACGAGAGACCAAGGTATGCATTTTTTAAATCATACCATCAAATCAATGACTGAGGAGTTTCATATTCAGCATAGAAGAAGTACTCCATACCACCCACGGGTGAATGGAGTAGTTGAAGCACTGAACAAAATTATGGAGAACGCGCTCACTAAGGTGTGCAATACAAACCGCGACAACTGGGACTTGAAGATTCCTGCGGTATTTTGGTTTCCTTACATATTTCAACAACCTTTGGTTTCCATTCTTTAACTTTAAATATAACCTACCCATTCCAACAATTTTACATGGTTCATCATCACCCAATAAAACATGTCCAAAATCACCTTGAACATAATCATGAAGATATTTCATATGGGGTGTAGTATGACATGAATCCGCCGAATCTACTACCCAATAATCACTAGTATTATCTAATGAAATAATCAAAGCATCTTGTAACACATCATCTACTACACTTGCTTCATAAGTAGTCTCATGTTGTCCATCTCCTTGCTTCTTTATAGATATGCAATCTTTATTCAGATGTCCTTTCTTGCCCCAATTCCAACACTATATTTCCCAATATGGATTTGGATTTTCCCTTCCTAGACTTCCCACAATCACCTAGGCTCTTTCCTCTCTTCCTTTGTCTTCCCCTATTCTCCATGGTCAATGCATTACCTAATGTCTCACATGTTCTTTTTCGTTGCATTTCCTCGCTAAGAATAACACCAACAACATCATTAAATTTTAGACTTTTCGAGCCAGGGACACAGTTACTTACAACCATGACCAAGTTGTTCTAGCTTTCTGGAAATTAGCAAAACATTAGAAGATCCCTAACCTCATCATCAAAGCTCACTCCTACATAACTTAACTGATTAGTAACTGTATTAAATTCATTTAAATGGTCAGTAACAGACCCACCTTCTGACATCTTCATATTAAATAAATGCTTCATTAGAAATACCTTGTTGGAGATTAGGGGATTTTCATACAGTTTAGCCAATGCCTTCATTAGATCCTCTGTTGTATTTTATTTTAAATATTGAAATCCATCAACAAATCTATGAACATTCGTATTTTTCCTAGTCCTTTCTGTCAAGAACCTCCCATTCTTTGTCCTTCATAGCTTATGGATTACTTCATTTTCCACCCAATGGTAGGAATGGATCCTTCTGATACAGATAGTCCTCCATTTGCATCTTTCATAACTAGTATTTTTGGCCGTTAAATTTATCGACCCTAAACTTTCCTTCTTCTGTCATTTATCCCACTTGAACCAGGAAGCCTCCTTTCCTACGAGTTTATGTGCCAAATAGACCTTTGGATCTAATACCAATTGTTAGAAAAACAGGTTCACATAGCAATAAAATAAACAAAATGCGGAAATAAAACACATAAGATAAAAATACAAGAGAGACACCAATATACATGGTTCACCCAATATGGGCTACGTCCACAAAAAAAATACTAGTCCTTTTATAAACATATCCAACAAATGAAGGGATACAACTTGCGGCACATCCACTGCAACTTCATCTTCACTTTCTCACAGTCTCTCTCACACAACCACAGATATATTTACAATACTACAATACACATCCATATTACAATGCCTTCCTTTTAAAGAGGGATTACCATGGGAAAATACCACGGGATACCAAATACCATGGGCCTGTAAATCATCCATTATTGACCAAGTCATGACTATGAAATTACAATATTTTACAAGGCATTTTTTCAAAATTTTCACTACGGGGGTGCTTCCCTCGAACCCCTACCCTTGGGGGGGCTTCCCAAATTAGTCGCTACCCCCCCATGGAGACTATAGTGGGAGGGAAATCCCCCCACACCCCCCTTCATGGGTTGGGATCTGTTATCACCTAGGATGTAGTTACCCCTATGGAAGGATCCAGTCATGGATGGCAATAGGGAAGGGCAACTTGAAAGGTGCAACCACGATCACCTCGACCTCCAATGTATATGGTTGTCACGCCAGTCGAGGCAACCTTCACTTTATGTTATCTAGCCCAGACAACAAAGGGGGAGACCCGATCTACTCCCGACAGGAGAGATCAAAACCAAGACACCAAATCAGGGTATTTCCAAGTGAAGTTAGGTGTATGGTTTATCCTAGACCTAAGGATTAAGTCACAAGTCAAGTGAGGGGTTCAATAGATGTAGCTTTGGTTCATAGTTGATGTGAGAGTAACTTACAATGTTTAAAGTGAGATCTAGGGCTAGTGTACTAGGTCAATGTCAAAAGATCCATTGCCTTGGGAACCGTGTCCAATGCAGGGTTGTTTAGGGGTCAGACTGGGGCTAACTAGTACATGAGACAATCTTGACCAAAGTCCATGATGTCCTCAAAGGTATAGTTCACCATGCAAAAGTCAAACCACAAGTCAATCCAACAATCTAGGAGAGTGGGTTGACTTGGAGATAAACCAGTGCCTTGGGAATTGGGAAGTGGAGTCAAAGTAGGGTTGACTTTATGGTTTAGGACTCCTACAACATGAGATAAGTGGACAGTATAGGCCTTGATGGATAAATGTGTCTAGATCTAGGTTTGACCCAAGTGGACCACAATCCCTAAAAACAAGGAATGCAATCCCCAAGGCAAGATTTGACAAAGTGACAGTCTAGACCTAGGTTTTGAATTATTCTGAATCCGGATCTGCAAAAATCTCAAGTACCCAGTTCCTCGAAGTGAGCGAACTCACTTCTCCAAGGTGGTGCGACTTTCCCTAAGGAGGCTTGAATCGGGGTTTAGGTGGGTCAAATCATGTCGGATGGCATCCAAACTTTAGATCCGGGTAGATCAGTCAAGTAGGGATATGGATCTATAATTTTGTGGCAATCCACCGGTTAGATCTTTGTAGATCTGAGTTTTAGTGTTCCAAGTGGTCCAAAATGGGGATTAAATCCCTTAAAATGTGGAATGGGGCCCACAAGGTGATTTTCAAGAAAGGGACAACCTGGGTGTATGTTATTTGATGTGTAGATGTCAAATCAAGTGAAATCTCAAACACCCATCGCTTAGATCTAGGTCAACCTGCTCAAATGGTGAAGTGCGCCTTCCTTGGGAGAAGCTAGGTTGGCTTGGGAGAGGGATCAAACGGGAGCCAATCCACACCAAACTATAGATCCGGGATGCCGTGGATGCTATAGAGGTGGGTTTTCAATATCATGCCCAACAACCCACTAGATCTTGGTAGATCTGACAAAATGTAAAATAGGGGTTTTGAAGTATTTAGGGTTTTAACAATTTATGAATTAGGTCAATGGATTGGATAAAGGAAAGAGAAACAAACCTGTGGATCTTACCTGGATAACCTTGTAGATGCCTTGATGATGATGATCTATGCAATCCCGATCAATTTGGAAGCTTTGAGGTAGTCTCTATGCAAATCGATTTAGTCCAAGAAGCCAATGCGCCCTCTCTCCTGCACAACAAACGTCAACAATATCAGATTTGATGCATCAAGAGATAAGACTAATGCCACAAAAGAAGTAACAGAAAGATAGCATAGATCACAATGATACTAATGATAACCCCCTGATACAAGCGAATGCCAAGAAAGTCGATTTGAAGAAGCCTTGCAAAATCGCCCTTGTTGAAGTCGCCCTCCTGTAGACAAACAATGATTTCCAAACAAAGATAGATCTTACCACAATTTCCAAATGCTAGGTTGCAATAGACTTTCCAATCACCATCTAAGAACACCAGATGCAAAGGAGACCACAAGAATTTCCACAAGAATATTTTTCTATACCAATAATCCAAGAGCCAAAGACCCTTTACAATGAGAGGCTCTCTCCTTTAAATAGGAAGGAGAGGCACCAAAACCCTAACCACTTTTTGAATGAGTGGCTAAGATTAAAAGATACAAATGTCTAATCAATGGTTGAGATGAGCTCAACAACATAGTACATGGATCACACATAAAATATAACATAAGTGGACAAAGTCGCCCTAGGAGAGGGGAATCCCACCAAATCATGATGACAAAATATCATAAGAGGCTCATGGTGGGTCCAAGGGGTAATTTTATCCCTCCTTGGTCAATCCCCATGGCACAATAACCAATAAACAATCATGAAAGTACCAAATCGTGCCTCCAAGGTAAAGTAGTGTATCTCCAAGGTGAAGTCGTGGTCCTCAAAGACCTCAAAAAATCCACAGAAAGTGCCATAAGTGATGGATGCGGTCCCCGATGAAGCTGAAACTGCAGGAGGAGGTGTGGAAGGTCCCGATCTATCATCACTGATCATCCCATGCCATAACTTTGCCTCAGTAGCCCAAATCGATTTCCTCAATAGCCATTTCTACCAATCCTGAACTGCCTCGGGAAACGTGAAACTGCCCAAACTGCCTCCTGGAGTGATGGCGCTGTCAAGGTGAGGGTACCAATGTGTCCGGGAGGGGGGTAATATGGTAAAAACAAGTGGCTGGACCACCCCCTCCATCATCAGCGCCCTAGGTCAACCAGATAAAAGTCATCTCTGCTCTGACAGGGCCTCCAACAGACCAAAACTGCACTAGGACAGCCTACTGAGGCTAAATCATCACTGTAAGTGCCCGGAACTGAAAACAAATTGTCCCATTGGACTCAGAAGGTCCAAATCCATCCAAGATGTGTACTCATACACCATATGAATCTCTGCATGATCAAGATAAATATCCAATGTACCGGAACAAGGCCAATAATAATGATCTGTAAATGACCAAACACTGCTGTATCCCAAGAATCATCATCATAACCCTGTAGCTGCTGCATAGAATCATCCTGTATGTGTACATGGACCATATATCATCTATCCATATCATCATAAGGTCCAACATCTCATGTCCCATGGTCCTCCATGGTCAAACTAGGTCTAACCAAGACCAAATACAACTCAGAGTATCATCCATAGCTGCTGCAAGGTGTCAAGGTCAATACATGCTTTACAATTTATTCAAATAGCTTCTATAACACAGAGTAATCATGACTGGCGATCTAAATCCAAATATATAGTGTCGTTAGTTATTATTATTACTCAGACTAGACTTTCAGGATCATACTCACTTCATAGTTGTGATCAATTTGCTAGTGAAGGGTGAAGGCTGAAATAAATGGCTAGGCTAAGGGATGACTTGACTAACTTGACTTTGTGACACTTTGGCAAGGGAAAGGGAATACACACCATAGTATATACTGAATGAGCAATAACACAGGGAATGGCGGTGTCTCACAAATGGATGAGTTGTTTAAAGAGGGTTTATTCACCTTCACAGATGCGCACAATCCATAATACAAGCAAGGCCAGCAATTGTTTAGATATAACATTTAAGTTCCATTGCTTTTTGGGCCTGAGTTTTCCATAGCCTTGATCTATGTGTGTTTACAAACACATTGCATAGATTTACATTTATTTTTAGGCTTTCTGCTGCAGGTGTGTTTTTAAGGCACTTGTTTACCTGAGCACTTCTAGGTGTGTCATGGACAGCTTGTTTACCTAGGTATTAATTTTTCCAAAAGATATAACATTTTATTTTTCATGGCCATTTTCATTTGGCATTTCTTTCATATACAAGATATAGCATTTGATTTTTCTTCAAATTTTGTATTGATGGCAGCACTAAAAGTTTCAGGTTTAGCCAACACAACTTTAGTGACTAGGGGGAATTCTCAAGGAACTCCAACTCACCATAGGTAAGTTTTGTCACCAACTCAGAGCCGAGACACAATAAACAGGGAAGCTCATCCAGTACAGAGGCTACAGTGGGGAAAGATCCTCCATGTCACTAGTCAAGTAGCAGATCAAGGTAATAATCTAAAAGGTAGGCCACGGATGGATGAAGACAATGAAAAGATGAAGCCAACACTAGCAAGCCATAGAATGGTGTAATGATCACCTCTATTCTCCCTAAGGAGGGTATGTACCAATGAGTATGAATAGTGAACTTCTAAGTCTGAGTAGGGACAGTAATATATATAATAGGTCAACCAGGTCCAAATATCTATATGATCGCCAGATCATGACACTAAGTGCTAAGACATGCTATAAGAATAAGTATAAAAGCAATCTAACCATAACACAATAGTATACCTGCTGAGTCATATACCTGAAAGCTCATCAACCTGTACCATCACCTGTCCTCTGAGACTGCTGCTGTAACTCTGGGCACTACTGTCTGCTCTGTACCAATGGCATAATGGCTATATCGGGCATCTCTCTGAGTGTCCCGAAACTCAGTCATGGCATGGGGAATATAACTGCTGTCCACAATCTGATAGTGATCCAATATAAATGCTCATCTCGGCATCTCAAATGCAAGGGAACTGGCTGAATAGTGTACTGGAATGAGAAAAATAATGTATGGTAGCCCGGCTACTATATATGTGATAACATCTGGCTCCGGCTGGGACAAGTGCTCGGCTGAAGTGAGCGCTTGAGAACCTCAGAATCTCTGGTCCTCGAACTCTGCTACTCGAATCCATGATCCAGCACTCCACCATTTTATTTCCAGCTTTTATTCTTGCAACCTATTTTCTGCATTCACAAACATCTAAACAAAATACCTCATGCCGCATGTGTGGGAAAAATAATAAAATCAACTGAAATAAAATCTACTCTATGTCAGAAATATAAATGCATAAAATATAAATGCAGAAAGTAAATTAACATAATTTGCAAAATTTGAGTTTTATTGTGCAGGAAAAGAAAAAGTGACAGGTACTCAGTTAAACTAGGAGCTTACAAAGGAGCTTAGAGACTAAAAAGGTGCCAGACTCAATGGCTGAAAAGACTAGCTACTGCCTAAGTAGGCTTATTTGGTTTCCTACCTACCCTAATCTAACCAGTCATCACAAATGTTAGGTAAAATCATAAATCCAGTGCAACCATTCATTAAATAAGTTAATAATTCTTCTTTGATTTTTGCTTAAAGAACGAGTCAAGACTAGATTAAGGATTAATGAAATAGATAGCACAACTTTCCTGACTTGTTCAAAAATTGAGAAAGGAGTTGAATGGTGCAAAATGAAATCATGCAAAGGGAAAGACTGATTACTGCAAACATCCTCCATCCAAGAATTGATAGGGTCATAAAAATTGTGCAAGTTATTATTCAAAATATATGGAGGACAAAGATGTGATAACAAATTTAACTCCCCTTGTTTCAAAATGCTTTCCTCATCTACCTGACCAGGATATTCAATTCTGAGAGCTCCAGGAATGATGCATAAACCAAGTAGGGATAAATTGTGGAATAAAATTAAGATTGAGATTAGCCCCACTTGTTGTTTAAGGATGGAAAATCGATGAAATTGATCTTCATATACCCCTTCCAGCCACCAAGAAGATTTAAGAATGTTATTTGTTAAAGATAACTGAAAGGGAAAATAAAACTCTGTATCTCCATTTATGCGACAATACCTAGACTCTGGTTTGAAAATTTCAACATTCAAAGATTTACCAGACCACAAATTCAAAGTAGACTTAGAAAAATTAGATGGGGGGGCGGATTGAAAATTGATTGACCCAATTTTTTTAGAAAAAGGACAGAACTTATTGCGAGCACCCCACCCCAACAATTGAAAAAGACAATCCGGAATAAAAATTGAATTGGAAAAATTATAACCATTGGATGAGTTAAGTGAAGGATTATTTCCGAGCTTCCCATAAACATTAAGATATTGATTTGAGGATTTGATTAAGGAAAACTCTTGATTAGTTTGATTCACCAACCCATCATCATGAGACTTCTCTTCAATTGATATAGCGGATACTCCATCAAATCTGGGAACCTTTTCAAAATACTTTTCAGGCATGTCATGGGGTGCACCCTGGATTTGGGAAAAGTCTAAAGGAGATGGTTTTGCTTTTCTTCCAAAAATCCTAGGAGCTTGTGGTGGAGGAACATTCTGGTTTCCCGGGTTTGTTCCGGCCATTGGATTTGGTAAGTTTGTGTTTAAGTTTGAACTAGGTGATGAGGGAGGAAACGACTTGATCAAAGGGGATCCTAAAGTTCTGTTTGGAGAATCGTTAACCAATTTCCAAAGGAAGTTTGATGGTTGTGCTTTAGGATCTCTTTTACGATAGGTGATCGGGGTTCCTTCAACTTGATCTAAGTTTACTTTACTTCTTGTGTTGTAAGGATGTAAATGAGCTCGCTCCTCAGCGGAGTCACGATTGGGAGTCGCCAGGTAGATTTAACTCTTCTACCAAGATATGTGTCGTTTGTATATGCGGGAAGGACTAGGGCAAGCTATTGCCTCCCCGGCAACGGCGCCAAAATGTTAGGCAAAGAGAAAGGGGAGGAGAGATTTAACAAAAATAATATGTCGAACCAGGGTAAGCCTATGCCTTCCCCGGCAACGGCGCCAAAATGTTATCACCTAGGATGTAGTTACCCCTATGGAAGGATCCAGTCATGGATGGCAATAGGGAAGGGCAACTTGAAAGGTGCAACCACGATCACCTCGACCTCCAATGTATATGGTTGTCACGCCAGTCGAGGCAACCTTCACTTTATGTTATCTAGCCCAGACAACAAAGGGGGAGACCCGATCTACTCCCGACAGGAGAGATCAAAACCAAGACACCAAATCAGGGTATTTCCAAGTGAAGTTAGGTGTATGGTTTATCCTAGACCTAAGGATTAAGTCACAAGTCAAGTGAGGGGTTCAATAGATGTAGCTTTGTTTCATAGTTGATGTGAGAGTAACTTACAATGTTTAAAGTGAGATCTAGGGCTAGTGTACTAGGTCAATGTCAAAAGATCCATTGCCTTGGGAACCGTGTCCAATGCAGGGTTGTTTAGGGGTCAGACTGGGGCTAACTAGTACATGAGACAATCTTGACCAAAGTCCATGATGTCCTCAAAGGTATAGTTCACCATGCAAAAGTCAAACCACAAGTCAATCCAACAATCTAGGAGAGTGGGTTGACTTGGAGATAAACCAGTGCCTTGGGAATTGGGAAGTGGAGTCAAAGTAGGGTTGACTTTATGGTTTAGGACTCCTACAACATGAGATAAGTGGACAGTATAGGCCTTGATGGATAAATGTGTCTAGATCTAGGTTTGACCCAAGTGGACCACAATCCCTAAAAACAAGGAATGCAATCCCCAAGGCAAGATTTGACAAAGTGACAGTCTAGACCTAGGTTTTGAATTATTCTGAATCCGGATCTGCAAAAATCTCAAGTACCCAGTTCCTCGAAGTGAGCGAACTCACTTCTCCAAGGTGGTGCGACTTTCCCTAAGGAGGCTTGAATCGGGGTTTAGGTGGGTCAAATCATGTCGGATGGCATCCAAACTTTAGATCCGGGTAGATCAGTCAAGTAGGGATATGGATCTATAATTTTGTGGCAATCCACCGGTTAGATCTTTGTAGATCTGAGTTTTAGTGTTCCAAGTGGTCCAAAATGGGGATTAAATCCCTTAAAATGTGGAATGGGGCCCACAAGGTGATTTTCAAGAAAGGGACAACCTGGGTGTATGTTATTTGATGTGTAGATGTCAAATCAAGTGAAATCTCAAACACCCATCGCTTAGATCTAGGTCAACCTGCTCAAATGGTGAAGTGCGCCTTCCTTGGGAGAAGCTAGGTTGGCTTGGGAGAGGGATCAAACGGGAGCCAATCCACACCAAACTATAGATCCGGGATGCCGTGGATGCTATAGAGGTGGGTTTTCAATATCATGCCCAACAACCCACTAGATCTTGGTAGATCTGACAAAATGTAAAATAGGGGTTTTGAAGTATTTAGGGTTTTAACAATTTATGAATTAGGTCAATGGATTGGATAAAGGAAAGAGAAACAAACCTGTGGATCTTACCTGGATAACCTTGTAGATGCCTTGATGATGATGATCTATGCAATCCCGATCAATTTGGAAGCTTTGAGGTAGTCTCTATGCAAATCGATTTAGTCCAAGAAGCCAATGCGCCCTCTCTCCTGCACAACAAACGTCAACAATATCAGATTTGATGCATCAAGAGATAAGACTAATGCCACAAAAGAAGTAACAGAAAGATAGCATAGATCACAATGATACTAATGATAACCCCCTGATACAAGCGAATGCCAAGAAAGTCGATTTGAAGAAGCCTTGCAAAATCGCCCTTGTTGAAGTCGCCCTCCTGTAGACAAACAATGATTTCCAAACAAAGATAGATCTTACCACAATTTCCAAATGCTAGGTTGCAATAGACTTTCCAATCACCATCTAAGAACACCAGATGCAAAGGAGACCACAAGAATTTCCACAAGAATATTTTTCTATACCAATAATCCAAGAGCCAAAGACCCTTTACAATGAGAGGCTCTCTCCTTTAAATAGGAAGGAGAGGCACCAAAACCCTAACCACTTTTTGAATGAGTGGCTAAGATTAAAAGATACAAATGTCTAATCAATGGTTGAGATGAGCTCAACAACATAGTACATGGATCACACATAAAATATAACATAAGTGGACAAAGTCGCCCTAGGAGAGGGGAATCCCACCAAATCATGATGACAAAATATCATAAGAGGCTCATGGTGGGTCCAAGGGGTAATTTTATCCCTCCTTGGTCAATCCCCATGGCACAATAACCAATAAACAATCATGAAAGTACCAAATCGTGCCTCCAAGGTAAAGTAGTGTATCTCCAAGGTGAAGTCGTGGTCCTCAAAGACCTCAAAAAATCCACAGAAAGTGCCATAAGTGATGGATGCGGTCCCCGATGAAGCTGAAACTGCAGGAGGAGGTGTGGAAGGTCCCGATCTATCATCACTGATCATCCCATGCCATAACTTTGCCTCAGTAGCCCAAATCGATTTCCTCAATAGCCATTTCTACCAATCCTGAACTACCTCGGGAAACGTGAAACTGCCCAAACTGCCTCCTGGAGTGATGGCGCTGTCAAGGTGAGGGTACCAATGTGTCCGGGAGGGGGGTAATATGGTAAAAACAAGTGGCTGGACCACCCCCTCCATCATCAGCGCCCTAGGTCAACCAGATAAAAGTCATCTCTGCTCTGACAGGGCCTCCAACAGACCAAAACTGCACTAGGACAGCCTACTGAGGCTAAATCATCACTGTAAGTGCCCGGAACTGAAAACAAATTGTCCCATTGGACTCAGAAGGTCCAAATCCATCCAAGATGTGTACTCATACACCATATGAATCTCTGCATGATCAAGATAAATATCCAATGTACCGGAACAAGGCCAATAATAATGATCTGTAAATGACCAAACACTGCTGTATCCCAAGAATCATCATCATAACCCTGTAGCTGCTGCATAGAATCATCCTGTATGTGTACATGGACCATATATCATCTATCCATATCATCATAAGGTCCAACATCTCATGTCCCATGGTCCTCCATGGTCAAACTAGGTCTAACCAAGACCAAATACAACTCAGAGTATCATCCATAGCTGCTGCAAGGTGTCAAGGTCAATACATGCTTTACAATTTATTCAAATAGCTTCTATAACACAGAGTAATCATGACTGGCGATCTAAATCCAAATATATAGTGTCGTTAGTTATTATTATTACTCAGACTAGACTTTCAGGATCATACTCACTTCATAGTTGTGATCAATTTGCTAGTGAAGGGTGAAGGCTGAAATAAATGGCTAGGCTAAGGGATGACTTGACTAACTTGACTTTGTGACACTTTGGCAAGGGAAAGGGAATACACACCATAGTATATACTGAATGAGCAATAACACAGGGAATGGCGGTGTCTCACAAATGGATGAGTTGTTTAAAGAGGGTTTATTCACCTTCACAGATGCGCACAATCCATAATACAAGCAAGGCCAGCAATTGTTTAGATATAACATTTAAGTTCCATTGCTTTTTGGGCCTGAGTTTTCCATAGCCTTGATCTATGTGTGTTTACAAACACATTGCATAGATTTACATTTATTTTTAGGCTTTCTGCTGCAGGTGTGTTTTTAAGGCACTTGTTTACCTGAGCACTTCTAGGTGTGTCATGGACAGCTTGTTTACCTAGGTATTAATTTTTCCAAAAGATATAACATTTTATTTTTCATGGCCATTTTCATTTGGCATTTCTTTCATATACAAGATATAGCATTTGATTTTTCTTCAAATTTTGTATTGATGGCAGCACTAAAAGTTTCAGGTTTAGCCAACACAACTTTAGTGACTAGGGGGAATTCTCAAGGAACTCCAACTCACCATAGGTAAGTTTTGTCACCAACTCAGAGCCGAGACACAATAAACAGGGAAGCTCATCCAGTACAGAGGCTACAGTGGGGAAAGATCCTCCATGTCACTAGTCAAGTAGCAGATCAAGGTAATAATCTAAAAGGTAGGCCACGGATGGATGAAGACAATGAAAAGATGAAGCCAACACTAGCAAGCCATAGAATGGTGTAATGATCACCTCTATTCTCCCTAAGGAGGGTATGTACCAATGAGTATGAATAGTGAACTTCTAAGTCTGAGTAGGGACAGTAATATATATAATAGGTCAACCAGGTCCAAATATCTATATGATCGCCAGATCATGACACTAAGTGCTAAGACATGCTATAAGAATAAGTATAAAAGCAATCTAACCATAACACAATAGTATACCTGCTGAGTCATATACCTGAAAGCTCATCAACCTGTACCATCACCTGTCCTCTGAGACTGCTGCTGTAACTCTGGGCACTACTGTCTGCTCTGTACCAATGGCATAATGGCTATATCGGGCATCTCTCTGAGTGTCCCGAAACTCAGTCATGGCATGGGGAATATAACTGCTGTCCACAATCTGATAGTGATCCAATATAAATGCTCATCTCGGCATCTCAAATGCAAGGGAACTGGCTGAATAGTGTACTGGAATGAGAAAAATAATGTATGGTAGCCCGGCTACTATATATGTGATAACAGGATCCAAACACAATTGAAACGCAACCTCTGAATTCGGAAGATCTGGCACCACAACTAACACCACAGTTTCCATGGTTTTTGTAGTGCCATTGCGTAAAGTGAACTTGCCGCAAATTCTAGAGCTCCTTGATATGTTGCTTTCATCCTTGGTAAGGAAATTCATTTATCCATTGGGATTTGATTCAATTCACACATGCCACAACTTTGGAGACTACCCAAAGGGAAATCCCCTACAAGATGTTTCTTTTGGCACTAAGGGAAAAATGCTTCTTCAAATTCCTCCTTCTTTTTCTTAGCTTGCAGAATTCCCAATTGTGAATTAAGAGTGATAATAAGATCTTACTTATAAATTTCAAATAAATCATTGATTCCATCTCTTGTAACTTTCGTTCTTGTGACAGATTTCAAAAATTGAGAAGAAAGTTCTCTAGAATTCTTACTAGTCTTGTATTTTATTCTTGAATACCTTCTACATAACTCACAAAAATCATCATATGGTAGATAAAATGCATCACTTGTTCTCATCAGATTTAGGATTTCGAAAGACTTGTCTTGGATTCCTTTGAGCGGGAGTTTTTTCAAGGTATCCTTCCCTAGTTGTCCTTGTTTTGATCTGTGAAGGTTGTATTGAAAGTATTCCACGTAGTCCTCCAAAATTTGTTCTTACCCTTGTGTCATTCTAAAGATATTTTCATTGGCCTTGTGGTAATCTTGGTACTTATTTAAGAATGCATTCTTCATGTCTTCCCATGTTTGAATGTAGTTCCCACTGATACTCATGAACCATCGGAGAGCTACTCCTTTTAGAGTAAGGTGAAACATCATCAACTTTTGATCATTAGTACAATAATAATATCCTCTACAAAGTACTTCAAATTCAAATAATAATGCATCTGGGTATTCGTTTTCCAAACCATGAAAATTTGGTAGAACGGATGGGGGAATTCTTTGCATTGCTTCCATTCCTCATGGATCTCTGATGGGAAATTCAAAGGTAGCAACATCTTCCTTGTTAGATCTTGGATCTTTCTCACCTACTATCTCTTCCCATAATAGAAGAGTTTCTTCATGTGCTCCTCCTTCAAATGTTCTTGTAAACTGGTTAGTAGAATGGGTGGTGCTCATAACACCACTAAGTGGAATGGTATGATTTACTCTTCTCATACTTTTATTCACACATTCTATTATGATTTTTTACCCATGCAAATTATATGCAATCTATATGCTTTATATGAATTTTGTATGCCTTGTTGCAAGTCAAACGAGAGTCTACTGCAGGGCCCTATTTTATAGGGATTGGTAGCAGATGTGTAGGTTCTTACCTCGCATATTTACTTCTCAGGCCTCAATCGCACTAGAGATGCAAGTAAATCAGCATTAAATTGTACTCTCAAGCGCCCTTATAACCTCGCGGGAAACGACTCCTAAATGTTTGGGATTTTAATTGTCTTTTAAAAACAACTAATTAACCATACATTAATTATCAACCAAGGAACGTAAAACTTTCAAGGTTACGTGCAAAATCTATGCAAGCTACATTTTCCTCCTTAGTGCTGGTGATTCTAAATGGTCGTGTAGTACATAAATGATAAATCAATCCACTCTTCTTTGAAAGAAAACACGTTTCATAAAAAGATATCAAATCGAGACTTCTTTCATAAATAAAGCAATCAAATCCAATCCATACAATAGTTACTGAAAAGCAAATCGCACTTAATCTATGCAATTCTTGTTGACAGTAAAGCCACACGCAATCCACACAATTCCCGTTGGGAAGGAAATCAGATCAATAACACTCTTGTGGGAAATGAAAACACTCTTCTAAAATTAAGCTCACACACTAAATATTTAGTGAAAATGGAAAGTAGCAGCTACCAATCTAAGGCACACTCTTAAGAGAAGATACACCTGATGTAATAGTAAATAATTAACTTCAAAAGGAAAATCAATCCAGATTTACGAAATAATGATGAAGCTCTACCATGTTGAAGTAACAACAACAATAATTGTGATAAATAATAACTGAGGAACGTATCTATCAATTAATGTTTAATTGTAACAACATTGTTGTACTAATCTCTAGCAATAAGGAAAGAAATCATCAATAATAGTAACAGCTACAAGTAATAAAATTAATGATTGATCTATGATAATCTAATTAATAAAAATATTAACTAGCAGCACCTGTTCAGGGAGGGGGGCCTTCCTCCTCTAAGCAGAGCTGATACTACAGCTTCACGAACGGATCACTCCAATAGCATGAACCAATATGTTCTTGTATTAATAAAAAGGAAGGTACAACAAGTTTTAGTAGTGCTATGTTCTACTATATATTCCCCCCATTCTGATCAATGGTCTTATTTAAATACATAGAGAGCTAAGGGACAAATCATAACCAATTTTCCCCCAAATTGGACTTCTTGATCTATTAACATATTACAATTGATTTACATTTCAATTTGAGATTGTCTATAACATATTAATAAAACAACATCGTATCCCTACAATATCAATCAGCTGAGAATAGGTCGAATTTGGTTTTGGAGTTGAGGACAATCAACCGCAATAGTGAATCTTCTTATTGGAAAAACCTTGATATCTCCCAAACTGTGGCTTAATTTGGAAAATGGCTTGAAATGCACCCAATTGAGGTCGTTTTGCACAAAACCCATGTCCCGGATTGCGGAAATGCATCCTCATATGCCCGTAATTTTCAACGCAAAATTGTCTCTTCTTATCTGGCATGTGTTTGATTGAGATCACTTGACCGCAAGCTGGAGGATGCCATGTTGGACCTAGGTGCGAATTGAGGATCACAAATCCATTTCATCAAACCTATTAACACAACCATGTTGTGTATTTCCATGTGGACATGTACTACCATGCCATCCTTGGGGGCTAGAACCATGGGTGTTGTTACTGCTGGTATAAGAAATCTCTTCATAAACTGTTATTAGTAAAATCATGCATGATAATCTTTAATCTATTAAAAATGAAGGAAAATGAGCATTACTTAACCACTAAAGCATAAATAATCATAACATGCCATTATACAAGAAATTGTGGTGAATGGGTTGATAGATGAGCGGTAAGAAGAAGTAAAAGAGATGAAATGGATGTCTCCAAGTGATGCAAATGATGACAAATCAGTGACCCAACAATTTGCATAAGATATTGATGAGATAAACAATGTTTACCATGAAACTTGGCTTTTAGGCTAGATAAACTTGGAATTTAGAACACTCTTGCTTTCTAAATACCCTGACATATTTAACTCCATATGCACGTTGCATTGAGGTCCCCTACCTTCTATTAAGTTA
The DNA here is from genome assembly GCA_027924585.1 of Larix kaempferi. Classification (NCBI taxonomy): domain Eukaryota; kingdom Viridiplantae; phylum Streptophyta; class Pinopsida; order Pinales; family Pinaceae; genus Larix; species Larix kaempferi. Next base: position 5,861,113 of record BSBM01000214.1, on the reverse strand, counting down.
TAATTTGCAACAGGTGGTGTATACTTTTATGCATTGACCTAGAGCCTCCGCAGAGAAAGGTGAAGATGCTTTGATGATTTATCAATAGGAATGGATTTTCCTAACTGCTTTAAATCACTTTCTTTCACTTTTTTTCTAAATTTAACTATGTAAACCAAAGGTTGGAGGAGTCACTATTTTTGTATACATAGGAATGATACAATCCTAAGCTTAAACAAAAACTCAATCATACTTCTCATTCCATTGTGCACTATTGGTGGAGGACTCCATCTTTGTCCTATTCAGACTGTCATATTAAAGTCCCCACAAACTAATCAATTGGCCTCTGGAAGCTTGTTGAATGTCATGCGCTTGAAATCACCATTCAATGCATAATCATTGGCTATCCCCAAAGTATGGATTTCAAGAATCAATAAAATCTACAACATTCTTTGGGGCGGGTCTACAACCCACTTAGAAACAAATGCAGCAAGTTTGGGTGAAATGAGATTTTCTACAACACATTTTCCTTATTTGTGTGTTGATGGGAAAGAACTAGCACAAGGCCACATATAGTTGAGAAAGATCTACAACAAAAATGTGTACTCCTAACTTTCTTTAAGGAGACAATATCTAAGTCTCTACAGATATTGGCACAAAGTTCGTCTAATCATTCCCCTATTAGTAGGGTTTGAGGCACACCTTGATATTCCATGAGAACACTTTCATGATGAGGGAGAGTGGAAAGCTCCTACTCTAATACTACCATCATTGCCCCACATCCATTTCGTCCAACTCTTTTAGAATTCCAAAGAAATTGGGTGTGGATGTAAGACTTTGCAAAATAAAATCTTCCAAGTGAAGTACTGTAAATAAAAAAATCTCGCACAAATAATAGACTTAAGGTAAGATACTTTGTCCATACACATTTCAAGGCTTCAATAATAAAACATCATTTTCAGTAGGAAAAATTTGAATTCCCTAAACAAAAAACAATTGTTGAAGTATATCTGATCCGGATTTGTGTGGGAACGAAACAAAAGATAGCATATACAAAATCATATACAGAGATATATATTCACATACACGGATATATGGCAAGAAACACAGCAATACAGTAACATATGTTCTATTAAATATCGGAAATAGAACAGACTGTAAATACAACAGCTAGAATGGTAGTAGTTATCTCTAAGAAGAGAAGTGGCCGATGTGCTCATTCGTGCCAAGATGAATACAAAGAGAGGTTGAAAGGGCATATTTATCATAAGCATGAGGGAAAGAATCCCAAACATCCAAAAACCTAACCCTGGAAGATGAACCATAATAAAGTTTTCGGCCCCAAGGTGGTTAGTTGAATAGTCAACTTCCCGGGGTCATAACTTTTGCATACGATCTCCATTTGGGGCGCTCGGTAGCCCGTTGGAAAGATCTATCCGAGGACTACGCTGAGGACTCTAAAATAATGTGGCCTTCGTTGGACCAATATTTCCCAAAAAATTCATTAAGTGCCTCAAAATGGCCCCAGAAGTTTGGGACTCGAAAAACTGTAGAAAAATTACTAGAAAATTGTCGAAATGGGAAACTGTTTTGAGCCAGTGGAATAGGTGGGTGGCCACCGATATCCATCTGGATCAATATCTTAAACAATTTTTGGGTAAATGAATAGTAGCACGATTCTTCTTAAAACATAAGTTCAGTAAGAAATATGTTTCCTACAGAAAAGAATTCTTCCAAATCAAGCTAGTCCACGACAAGCTTCTTTCAAGGATTGAGGTTGTGAAGAAATCAAGTCAAAAGAGAAACAAAACGAAGACTAAAAAATCCAAATATAAATTATATTTATTTCTTGTTACGACCCACATCCTTGGAAAATTTACGAGAAAATAAAAAAAATATGTGTAATTGTAATACCTCGATGGTAAGCCCCAGACATATGTGATTTTGTTATTTGTTTTTATGGTGGCACTCTGTGCCTGGACCATGGACCATGAATATTACTATCTTATTATGCTATTTTATTATTATATAACTATCGATAACTAAATAATGGCTCAACATGGACAACAAATGTGGCTAAGGGGTCTTGGATTCCACATGTGAAGGGGATGGGGTTAGGATTTGGAGCTAACCCTAACAGCAGTCAATGTTTCCTAATTTTGATGTTAAGAGACCCTGGGAGTCCTAATTTGTATAATTAATGTTTTGCATGCACTATTGCACCCTCAATTGAGAGAATATTCCTTATCTGGATAATAGTAGGACCCACTTTCACTTCACTCTTGTCTTGTGCACCTATTTGGCTAATTTGAAGTTATATTTAGTCAATTTGAGTAATTTTCAGTTAAATTGAGTTAAAAATGAGTTAATTTCAGTTAAATTGAGTTACTGTCAATTAATATTGAGTATCTTTGGGGTCAATTTGAATTATCGTACAAGCATGAAGGTGTTTTTATGGAAATTTGAGTCCTTAGGTAGAATTCGAGTTGTCTGCATGCATGAGGAGTGATTTAGGGGTAATTCGAGTCAGTTATGGGGAGTTTTGAGTTAATGTTGACAATTTCGAGTTAGCCAGTGATTGGGTGTGTTTTGTTAGTGGTTTAGAGTCAGTCTTAGTGGATTCAAGTTACTCTATGGATAAATTGAATGATTCATTCAGTGGTTTCAAGAGAAGCCTCGATATTTTGGAGTACTTCTCATTGATCTAGAGTCTAACTCTAGGAGGAAATTCAAATTCGTATAGGAGGATTCAAATTTATCTAGGGTTCATTCATGTTGTCACTGTTGAGTTTGTTGATGAGTACAGAAGGTATCTCTATCAGGATTGTGAATGCCAAAGGAGAATTTGGCATGATATTTTGCACACATTACACCATTTTGCTTGTAGGTGAATGAAGATTATGTGAGGAGGATTTAGTGATCATGTGGACAGACTACTCTCCATTCAATTCAAATTCCTAGGGAGGGGATTCGGATTGGTAATTTCACCATAAGGTCAATATTTTTTTGAAGGGTGAAGAAACAATCCCTCTTACCGCAACTTGTCTAGCAGGAGAGGGGGGGAATCCTGAGAAAGGAAGCCTACCTTGTTGGATTTTGGTCTTGCAGGAGAGGGGGGGAATCCTGTGCAAGAGGTTTGTTTGTTACAATTGGTCTCCTAGGAGAGGGGGGGGAATCCAGGGAATGAGACAATATTGGATGTAGTTTGATTATCAGAAGAGGGGGACAATCCTGTGGAAGAGATCTTGGTGATCTCAACTTGTATCTCGGGAGAAGGGTAATCATGTGCTTTATCCATCAGGTTAGGGCGTGAGTATTTTACTTTATCCTTAGGGATCAATCTTGGGAAGAGTATGTTTCAGTGTGAATTCCAAGACCCCAACTCGGGGGTGACCTACTCAATAAACTTGCTTGGTTGTGTCTAAGGCTGGAAGGAAAGTTGTACGGTTCATGCCAGTTGCGCCCTATAAAAATACAAGTATTTATACAATGTAAAACCCCGTATGTATGTAGTTGTACATGTTTCCTTGGAGGTTGATATATTAATGTTATTAAATGTTTTAAAATTGTATTTATGATCATGGTGACTAACTAACAATATGTTCATAAATTGGCAGCTCACTAAGCAAGTATGTAGTAGTGTAACTCTAGTTGTTGGTGGCTAGTATGTTTATGAAAGTTATGATTATTAGGAGGTCTTATTTTAGAGCAACCATATGGCTGTGTATGGCTGTTATGGATCAGATCCTCCATGGGGTTAATGAATTCTATTTGATGAAGTGAAATTTGATATAAATAGTAATAAAATTCTGTTGTCCAAATCATTAATAAGTTGTTGGTTTATTTATGCTTTAGAAGCTAGTTTACTGTTGAATTAGGTTCATTATCATATATGATGTTTGGGAAGCCCATATGACCATGTATGGTTGTTGTGGATCAAATATTGCTTGGGGTTTTATGGATAATATTTATATGTAACAGATCTAATATAAATTCGTGGTATAATTCTACTTTGATGAAGTATATGAATGCCGATTTGTTTACTATTCTAAATAGATTTTTTGGATTAATGATTGACTTGACTATTTAGTGGGTCATATGGTAACGAGCGTATGCCCATAGGTGTAAAGACACTTAGTAAGCCTGTAAAGAAAAACTAGACTAAATGAAATCATATGTCATTGCATCCAACTACATGTTAGGATGGGTATTGTTGCAATGGAAGGGTTGTCTTCCTTGTAGGTGAATGAATGTTTTAATTAGTTTTGATTTGTTTGGAAAGTTAGCCTAACCTTTTAGTGTGTTATTATGTTGTACGTAGCTCAGATTCAGTGATCCCCTTAGATAAGAGTCATGTACGTTACAAAGTGGTATCAGTGCTTTGGGTTACAACTCTATGGTTGTTGGGCCTTCTATGGAATTACGACTTTGTGTTTATACATTTTATTTATGTTTATATGTAGAGAAAAAAAGTTAACTCCCCTTATGTTAATGGAAGATTTGGAATCCTCACTTCAAATATCAGTTCGGTTGTATCCTACTTTTTAATTTTAGAAATTAAGAGATTAAAGATCAATTTATTGTATGCTTGGAATTAATTAATATAGCATATTTACGGCTTAATAGATTGATTGGTTGACATTATGCATTACATATCTAACATTCAATAGATTGTTTGGTCGATGCATTTTCACTTTGCATTTTCTCTTTTATTGTCTAGTAATCTGATTGGTCGATGTTTGTTTAATGTGCATAGAATCTTTTACTGTTTAGTGACTTGATTGGTCGATGCATGTCCATTCACTAGTACAAAATGAGTGACAAGTGACTAAAAATGGGTGATAAATGACTAAATTTGGTCACGCGACCACTAGTCATAAATTAGCAGTCACCTATCACCCAACCAAATTGGTTATTTATCACTTGGTCATCAATTGCTGGAGATGTTTTATATGTTGGTCATATATTTAGTCATTTATTTGGTCAAATTGTTGATATTTGATCATTACTTGTCAATATTTGGTCATTAGTTATCGTTGTTTAGTAGTACATTTAGTCATTAATTGTTGTTAATTGGTTATTTATTTAATCATTGATTGTTGTTAAGTTGTCATTTATTTAGTTATTTATTATTGTTAATTAGTCATTGATCGTTGTTAAATGGTCATTTATTTAGTTATTGATTGTTGTTAACTGGTCATTTAATTAGTCATTGATTTATGTAAATAGAGCACGGAGGAATCGAACCACCAACCTCCTACCTATAAGGCAAGTACTCTTCCATTGTGCTCGCACCCTTAAATAGAATCAAAGTTCACAATAAAAATATATCACAAAGTCTTATAAACATTAACACACTACAATTCCAATTGTAACATAAAACATATCACACACTCTTAAAAAACCTAAAAAGCACCATCACAAAGGTTGTTTATATGATATATAAGTGCAGTCTCTAGAAGTAAATGGTTTTGATGTTTCATTTTGTCATACTTGGTCAATTTGGAGTTGAAAGCATTGCATACTTGATAAATGGTTTTGAAACTTGGTCAATTTGGACTTGAAAACATTGCATGCTTGATAAATTTAAAATCAAAGCATTATCGATGATCTGAAATCCCACATGCTATTGAAACTGGAAAAATAATGATGAGTCAACAAACTTTTTGTATAAGAAAATTTTGTCAAAATATATAGACAAAAACATATAACCAAAATGTGTAACAAAAAATGCATTAATAAAAATAATTATTCATGAAAATATTGATTCAAATACATATAACATATAACTTTCAAATAACTAAGAGGCAACATAGATTCAAACCACTAATATTTTGTGTGTGTGTATATATATATATATATATATATAAAGATATTTCAATGTATTTTAAAAAATTACCAATAATGGCATACACGAATATATAGAATCAGTTAATGCATCAAATATAATGTATTGATGCATAAAATGGAATACTATAACTTTGCACAATGACTATTATCAATTGCATTTAAGTGATTATCATAAAGCATTTGCAACTTCAAGGAGAAGAGAAAGCTTATGAGCATCCTCAAATGCAATCCTTGCTCCTTGCCCTAGGCCAATATACTGAGCATGTGTAGCTACATGACAATCAAATCTCAATGTTACCAAATCATGGAAAGAGTAATAATGATACTCGGTATACAATATATCATTTGGAGAACTTGCATTGTGAATAAACACGGAAGCATGTGAGCATTCTTCATGATTTTGGAGGAAGAAAGGAGGCTCTGCTTACCAAAAGTGAAATGAACGTGTAATGGAATATCATCACCAATCAATAGAACGTGACCATATGCATCACTCCACTTATTAATTGGCAACCTATCCATCATCTTTTGTTCTGTTATGATCTCCTCACTAGTGGCCTCTATAGCCACTCGCAGATTATCCCATCCAACAACTTCGTCTAGTTGCTTCAAAGCATGACTTTTACAACCAGGGGCACCAAGCCTTGCTTTTCCTTCTACAAATGAGTTTGTCAAATCCCATGTTTCATCTCTTTCACGGAGTAAGCACATGGTATAATCTCCTACAGTAAGTGTTGAAAAATGTGGTTTAGCCAGTTATTCTATTTAATAAAACTTTAAGGCATTTTGAAGCACAAATATCTATTACCATAAACATAAATCTTTTGGGTGAGAAGTGGCTTCAACCAGACCAAAGAAGAATTGCAAGAGTGCAATTTGTAGTTAGAATAGAATCTATGTAGTTGATCACAATCCAATAATATGATGTGTAACTCTATTACAGAGAAATTGCAACATAGTGTCACACACACTAAGAAAACCAAAAATTGTTGTCTCAACCACACACTTGCAATAACGTTCTAAATAAAATTTAGACCGAGTAATATATCTCCCTATGCTATTACATGTACAGAACGTTGGGAAAAGATGATGTGTCTCAAAAGCACTTAAGATCCAGTAGAATCATTAAAGATGATACATACTCAAAATGATGAAAGAGGGCCCTCTAGTAGAACAGTTATAACATGTTGATATTGTGATTTGTACCATTATTGAGGAAAAAAAAGGTTGGCAACATTATACTTGAATCCCAAGTGCTGACTCTGCTAGACTGAAATTTAAATGAAGTAATTATTCAGCTGCAAAAGTACATGAAGCAACTTCATTAATACATAACAAACCTTAAACAAAATCTTCCGTCTAATACATACATTAAAAAAAAATAGAAAGATTTACCTATCCACTAACAAAAGACAAATAGTTGCTTCATTAACAGTTGCAAGCAACACTCGTCCTCGGCGATTGATAATATAGAAACCATTAATTGACGAAGCTTATGTTGTTAAGAAAATGGGATCTGGATTGATACGATTCCTATAAACTGCTGTAGCAGTATCCAAATCGTGGACAAATAGAAGTCTCAGCTTTGTGATGACATATATCATACTATACTTGTTTGATATCTGTAAAAAAAAAAATCAAATCAAAATAGAGTAATTCTTAAATCAAGTGTTTGGCATGGCTACCACAAACAAGGGGCATCCCTAGTGGAAAATCATGTGATGGTTATCGGAAAATCATTTTTAAAAGCCTTACCTGCATGGCCACTAGAAAATAATCTACAAAATATGGTGGAAAGAAGAGATTTCTCTGTTTCTTCGAAAATCCTGGTTTACCTGATGAAATTTAGCAATCCACTTATTAGAGCACAAAAAGCTAAAATCAAAGTTAGAATCCACTTCAATTGCTCTTTACTTGTACATCGTGTACAATTTAAAATTAAAAACTATTGGCATATGTGGCATATAGAGCCAAAAGACATCAGCTTGGTGTAATTTCATTCCACCATCATGTTACCATTGACTTTTCAATAGGGGTATAGTAAGGAATGCCAAAACCAAATGTACTCAAGTAATTACCTCCCAATAAAGGAACACAAATTCTAAATATGGTGCCCACAATTATCTTTTCAACATCCCAAGTTTCTTAATAGTAACAACATTGATTACATATTTAAAAGTTCTTATACAGTTTGATTCTTTTCTTGGCTATTATCAGAAAAAATACTTCCTCTATACTTATTCCAATGTAGAAGTATACAAAGGAAGATGACATCAACACCTAAATATTTATAAAATTGTGAACAGAAGGCTCTACAAGACAAATCAAAGAAACTAATTGAAAATTAATCCAGAGACAAATATCGAGAATCATAGGTTATAAAATTGTTGAATGTAATATTATCATGGGAAGTTAATAGTTGAGAACATTTAAAAAACTCTCAACCATGCAAGATTATGACAGTGAAGGAGATTTTGAAGGAACATTGTATGTAACCCCACTCAGAAAACAGTAAATGATTTTTTAAAATAAATACTCTCAACTCTTGTTGGCTTTCAATGTCAAATAACAATTAAAACATTGAAAAAATCATAGCTATGGATCATTCAATTTGTCCTTGATGTACACATGCACAAACTAATAAAACTTACAAACTAAGTATAAACAGAGTAACAGACCTGGTTGTGCACCAAGCTCAATGACATGTAGCTTTGAAGTAAGTTGCCCTCCAACCATGGTCTTTGAAGCAAATGAAATAAGGATAGAAGGATTTTCATTCCCAGGAATCTACAGAGAAACAAGCACCTACTTTGCTCCAAACCTTGCATACAACCAACATAAAGAAAAGTGATGCATATCATGGGGGGGCGGAGAGAATTTTTCCACCTTAATTTATGCAAATGTTGCAGCATAAGCTAAAAACCAAAGGCGAAAATTTGTTATTTGGTCAACCATTCGGAAGAGTGATGATCTCTAAAAAATAAATCTATTCTATTAGACTCTGGCCCAAAACAAGGTCTTAGCAGCTAATAAATTAAGGAAACAAGGAATCCAAGGTCCCTCACATTTCTCTCTTGGCCAAAAAGAAAATGAATCAATTTCCCACCTATTTTTTTATTGCCCCATTCTCCATCAGCATTTGACATCTAGCCTGGGTAGTTATTCTCCTTTCCATTGAACACCCTAAAAATTGCACCGAGGCCTTCCTCTTTTGGCAACAATAATTTCATGGAAACTTTTATGGGAATAGAGATTCTTTACAGTTTACTTCAGGAACAATCAAATGAAGTATTTATGTTCAGAATCCAGATAGTTGTCTTGTAATTGTTTCTTATTATTGTATACTCTTATATCATTGATTTTAATTTTTAATGTTTGTGAATGTATAAAGATTGCACCAACTCTAAGAAGAAACGTTAGACATCTGTATTATTTTAGGTCAGTTTGTTGGACAGAACCATAAAAAAGCAATGATGGCTAGAATTTTGGTTGATTGCTCTTTAGCCTGATGTAGCACAGTTGATCACTGTTTATAACAAAGTTTGTCTAGGGTGCATGAAATTGGGGCAAATGACAAAGACACTAATAATCATAAAGTTCAATGGTAATAAACACTTAAAAGTCCACAAGAAACAAACCTGTCAAAAAAGTAATATCCGAAGACTTCTGCTAAAAAACTTCCCAACAGTTGCCTTTCCGCTACCCATCATACCTGCAAAAAGGATATTTTGGCTTACCCCACAAAGTAAATAGGGAATATCTTACAGATTGTCTGAATTAGCAGCCACCACAAGCTGTCTGCCCTTGTAGACCCCATAGATCTCCAATTATCAACAACTTACCAACAAGATAAATACATTTTTCCTTTCAAATGTGGGATAATCTCTTCAGCCTTCTTCTGCATTGAAATCTCTCATCAGGAATATGAAACTCAATCAATACATCATCTTTTGACCTACTAGAAAGTTATGCTCAAATTGTAGCATTTTCATTTAGATAAGCACAATTGCACACCGGACTTGCAAAATACAAATTAGGAGTGAAGCAACATTGAAACAAAAATATTAGCATGCTTGCCACTAGACTCATAATTTACATCAACTGCATATGTCTTAACTTGAAAACTAACCTTCAATATCATTGCCTCCTGATCCCAAGTAATGAGTTTATCTGTTTTGAGACTTTGACATCAGACACTGTTTGCCATGCAGCAAAATTAAAAAAATATTTATTAGTAAAAAGAAAAAGACAATATGTGAATACAACAATGGAGTGAGAATGGTGACTCACATGCAGTTAGTCGCATAACATACCATTACACCAAATGAAACTTTTATATAAATATATTTTCTTATGAAGTCTTCAGAGCGTTAGAGAGAATGATGGGGCATTAACAACCAAACAACAGTTTTGAATGTTCTGAATCATTAAAGAAATTAAACAATAAATAGAAAAATCTAGTACTTGCAATTACTAATTGCAGTATTTGATTGGATCAAATTTTCTTCCCTTTGAAATAACTTTTAGTTTTAAGCACATGTCTCTAGAAAATATGAAGAATTGTAAGTTTCAATGGATGTTTGACTAGTGACACTGTAAATGTTCCTTTTCCTTGCAATACTGCCTTGTTGTTCCCTGAATGACTCTTACAATGGAATGAAGCTCTTATGGACCAGAAACAAATCCAGATTGTGAGGCTTGCAGATATAAAGAGAATTTGTGTAAACCATATAATCAATGATCAGGATGCCTGGATGGAAAAGCATGTAATGTGTAACCGAAACTAGTTGAGTCAATGCATAAATAAGCATTGCATCACCACTTCAGGACCTAACATAGAAAGAAAACCCAAATCATGTACAAAACAAAGGAATCCATTACAAAGATGATAAGTATTTATGTAATACCATTGAAATAGCTTGTTAAATTCATATTAGAATAGATATATCTAGAAAAAGCATGTGGAAGATAGAAGTTGCTTAGAAGACAGCTGAAGGTAAGAAAATGCACAAAGTTAGTTATAAATATAGGCCTGTTGTTCATGGTTTGGACCATTGAAAAAATTAACAGGTTATTTGGAAAGCTGACAAGACCACAGATACAATCTTGGAGGACAATACTGTTAAAATTCAATATGCTAAGACAGAAAATAGCAGCATTACATTCCATTTCACAATAATAGCATATACAGGATCACTGAAGAAACAACAAGCATAGCATAAACACAAGAGACACAGATTTATCCTGGGAAACCCTCATGGGGTAGAAAACCCAGCAAAGCTTCCTCAAAATAGATGACCAGCAATATACAAAGATGCAAACCAAAGACATGATCTCCTCCTCCACTATAGCAGACCTCTCCTCCACAAGTGCGCCTCCCTTTTGTGAGTGAGTGTGTCAAATGAGGAACACACCTCCTCTATTTATACACTACTCCGACTTTTCTTTTACACAAGACATGTAGGCTCGTATTTAACCAATGGGTTAAATACCCCACTACAACTGACTGGGCCAACCCCTCTAGGGTGGTCTAATAACCCTTTGACCCACATAACACATACAGGGCCGACCCCCCACTAGGGAAGTCTAATAACCCAAGTTACCACATTCTGACGGAGGAATAAACATCTCTGGATATACAATAAGATCTTCACGGAGGAATGAATCATCTCCAGAATAATAAAGTACAAATATAATATTCTTTGAAGTTACAATATCTCAACACTCCCCCTTAACGAGAAGGATATTATAACAGCATCTGCACGAGCAAGGAGTCATCAACATCATACATGATACATCTATAAATCATCGGAAGCTTTCTTCAATTTATCATCATCAGTAACTTGACTAGTTACTGGAACATCAACATCATCAGAGTTGATAGTACTCAATCATCAGCATCGTCATCACACAATCATCAGCATCGTCATCACACGATCATCAGCATCGTCATCATACGATCAACAGCATCGTCATCACACGATCATCAGCATCGTCATCATACGATCATCAGCATCGTCATCACACGATCAACAGCATCGTCATCATACGATCATCAGCATCGTCATTACACGATTATCAGCATCGTCATCATACGATCAATCCTATTCTCTTTAGGACCTATGTCCATGGATGATGCAATCCTGTCATGTACCTTTTGAACCGAAGTCCAGGGACGATCCAGTCCTATCAATTCTCGGAGACCTCATGTCTACGGCTCAATTCAAAAGACCGAAGTCCGAGGATGATCCAATCCTATCATGTACCTTTTGAACCGAAGTCCAGGGACGATCCAGTCCTATCAATTTTCGGAGACCTCATGTCTACGGCTCAATTCACAGGACCAAAGTCCAAGGATGATCCAATCCTTACCGTACATTTAGGACCACGTCCAAAGATGAATTAATCCTCCACCGTACATTTAGGACCACGTCCAAGGATGACTTAATCCTCCACCGTACATTTAGGACCACGTCCAAGGATGACTTAATCCTCCACCGTACATTTAGGACCACGTCCAAGGATGACTTAATCCTCCACCGTACATTTAGGACCACGTCCAAGGATGACTTAATCCTCCACCGTACATTTAGGACCACGTCCAAGGATGACTTAATCCTCAACCGTCCACCAAGGACTTCATTCTCGAAGACATACGTCTACGGCTCTTCTTTCGGACTGAAGTCCAGGGATGATCCAATCCCCTCACATGTTCACCAAGAACTTCATTCTCGAAGACATACGTCTACGGCTCTTCTTTCGGACTGAAGTCCAGGGATGATCCAATCCCCTCACATGTTCACCAAGAACTTCATTCTCAAAGACATACGTCTACGGCTCTTCTTTCGGACTGAAGTCCAGGGATGATCCAATCCCCTCACATGTTCACCAAGAACTTCATTCTCGAAGACATACGTCTACGGCTCTTCTTTCGGACTAAAGTCCAGGGATGATCCAATCCCCTCACATGTTTACCAAGAACTTCATTAAAACATGTGTCAATCATGTATCCTCATCATCAAAACATGTATAACAAAACATGTATCCTCATCATCAAAACATGTATAACAAAACATGTATCCTCATCATCAAAACATGTATCCTCATCATCAAAACATGTATAACATCTATCATCAAAAGCATGTATACATCTATCATCAAAAGCATTTATATCTAACATCAAAAACATGTATGCATCTATCATCAAAAGCATGTATACATCTATCATCAAAAGAAAAAATATAAGATTCCTAAATCTAAATAATTCTAAGTAACTAAGTGCAGCAAATTGATGGGATAGACTTGTTATCAGATACCATACTACTCCCCCTTTCGAGGAGGGTCCTTCTGGACTATACCAAGCTTGTCTCGGAAGTATTCAAACTTTACTCGAGACAGAGGTTTAGTCAAGATATCAGCAATCTGATCCTCAGTGCTTATATACTCGAGCTTGATAGCTCCTCTCTGCACCATATGTCGTATATAGAAGTATCGAATCTCTATGTGTTTTGACTTATCGTGGAATACAAGATTTTCTATCTTGATGCAGTTTTGAATGTCACACATAATCATAGTGGAATCCATTTCTAAGTCAAACACTCCATATAATAGCTTCTGAAGCCACACTGCTTCACAGCTGGCAGAGCAGACAGCTATATATTCTGCTTCAGCAGTACTAAGAGCCACACTAGATTGTTTCTTGTTGAACCATGAGATCATGGCAGATTCAAGACTATAACATCCACCTGATGTACTCTTTCTGTCTGAGGCACTTCCTGCCCAATCAGAATTTGAGTAACCATGTAAACGGAGTTCATGACCTCCAAGATAATATAGACCAAAATCTAATGTACCTTTTAGGTACCTCACTACATGCTTTGTAGCTCTTAAGTGAACCTTTCTAGGTTCTACTAGATACTGACTTAGGGTATTTGCAGCAAAGCATATATCTGGCCTAGTATTTGTTGAATACATCAATGACCCAATGATTTGTCTATATAGGGTTAGGTCCACTAAATCCGATGAGTCATTAACTAATAACTTCAAGTTGGAGTCCATGGGAGTGGCCATGGCTTTATACTCCAACATATCAAATCTTTTTAGAAACTTCACAGCATACTTACCTTGATTTAAAAGATTCTTTTTGGATTTTGCCATACTTCTAGACCTAAGAAGTAGTGCATTAATCCGAGATCTTTCATTTTCATTTCTGCAGCCATTTTCATGATCTGTTTCTCATTCCTTGTTAGAAAGAGATCATCGTCATACAATAATGGTATGATAGGTTCATCATCCACAACCTTAAGGTAAAGGTTAGGATCAACTTTACTTCTGGTAAAGCCCAAGCTTTGTCATGAAGCTGTCAATTGTCCATTATTCACACTCTGCATTGAGTGATCTTCTGCATATCTATCTGTGCCATCTCTCGTCAGATGGGTCTACTAGTATGAGCCTCAAAATCATTCGAACTCTGTGGTGAGTTCCTTCTTGCATCCATGTCATATGTGTATAGAAGCCATATTCAACCTTGTAGCAAAGGTTGAGATCCACATCACCCATGATGATCATTAAGCTCATCAATTGACTACCAATCCTGGGTACCCATACAGAACCTGATTCACGCTTCTTCTTTAATTACACCATTAAGAGAATGGTCTTATCTAGCCACTTGGAGCAAAAACATCTCATCATGATTCTCTTCCTCTTTCTAAGAGAATCTTCTAGCCACAAGCCTTCTATAGTGTGTTTGATTTGTAAATCTTTTGTTGAACATCCATCGCTTGTTCAATGTTCATCATTCATCATGATCTTTCCTACAAATCAAAATTAAGTACATGATTAGTAATACTTCATAATCATTAAATCATATTGACATGATAACCTATTATGCATACAGCTATCATTTACATAGTTATGCAACTATTTTGACCAATACTTTGGCACAACACTTTCCCATATCCTGTATGCATACAGTGGCTATCTAGATGCCTTCCATCTCTACCAGAACATACTATCGAGAGTGTGCACAGCTCTCAGCATGTCAGCAAAGAGGTTTCATTCTAGACACGCAACAATGGAATGTTTGTCCAACTTACCAATCATATGCATATTAGTAGCATGATATATTCTAGGAATACAAATATGCATACAAGCAATATCATTTACTATTTCTAATAACAACTCAAATACTTATCTTTTATGTTTGTGTGGTTGCCTCCTGCTTCATCTTCTGTATGTCTTCTGAACTTCTATTCATTCTGTACCACTCATAAGTGGATGAGTCTTGGTCTTCATGTTGTCATGGTCATGGAACTTGATTTGTCTTTTGTGATGTACCTGTATCTTGTTAGCAGACAACATCAACCTCACACAACACCATAATGCATAAGTACAATCATATAGCCCTAATCAATGAATGTCTTCGATCATTCGCATGCATTCATACTGTTGCTAGGGTGATAAGACAATTCTAACATTAATCAAGATTGTACTAATAAATAACATGAAGACAAACACATTATGAACTTAATCAAGAATCAGATTTCAAGACATACCTGAACCTCCTTAAGTCATACCTGTCAAGACTTCTTGTAGTCTTCTTATGTAAGGCCTTAGCCTCAACTCCCCCTGAAACTTGATCTGGAGCTTGATTAGGGTTTGCTAGAGAAACCGTAAAAATTCAATCTTTGACTTTCACACTTCCGAATGAATGGAAGGATGTGTCTTGCTGAGCTGATCAAACTAGCATATTTCAATTTTGAAATCTCCAAAATTTGACCCCTCAAAATTGCCTTTGAAACTTCTGGATCTTCTGGACAGGATCCCGAACTAGGGTTTGATGAAGCCCACCCTTCTGCTCAATCAAAAGGTTTGATCCAAGGCTCTAAACTCTTATTTTTCTGAGGAGATTTCAGCCGTGGTTACAGACTTCAAAAATTCCAACTTTTGCTGAAGCCCTAATTTTCCATCTTTCCGATCAAAATCCCGAGCAAGGGTTTAATCAAGCCCGGTCTTCTACCCAACCAAAAAATTCGATCTTGGTCTCTAAATTTTGATTTTCCTGAGTAGCATTCAGCCGTGGATTCCGATTCCAAAAATTCTAACTTTCTCCGAAATCTTAAATTCCGGAAGCCATGAATAAAGATGCTCCAAAAATAATTCTGTTTTGACAGAAATATGTACCTGATTGTTTCTGCTATAACTCCGAAATTTTCGCTCCACAAGGTCTAAAAACTTTTTCTGCAGTAGCCTGACCTGTCATCTTTCCATCCTGACAGGTCTGACCTCAATTGGATTTTCTGAGAGAGAGTTATGCCAAATGTCGCAACGTGACCTGTTTTGGGATAATACAGGAGAGCGAACTTGTACGGCGTGCCACGTGTCACTGTTTGAACTTCGGCCTCTGAAAACGTTTCCTGAGATAGCTCGCCCTGTTATCTTTCCATCCTGACAGGTCTGACCTCAATTGGACTCTCTGAGAGAGATTTATGCCAAGTGTCGCAACGTGACCTGTTTATGGGATAAAACAGGAGAGCGAACTTGTACGGCGTGCCACGTGTCACTGGTTCAGCTTCGGCCTCTGAAAATTTTCCTGAGATAATACAGTCTGTGTACTACCTGTAACTTTTTACGAAATTGCATTTGGAGCTTCCTAGCCCAAGTTATGACCTTTTTGCCTAGGTCACCTGATTTTGACTGAGATCTGGAAGAGGCAGAAACCCTAACTTGTACTGATCATAACTTACAAAGTACAACGAATCTGAGGGTGCCCTTTGGACACAAGATACCTGGAGATGTTATCTACGACCTGTAAAGGTTTCAGATCCTGAACCTTCGCCAAAATGGATTTATAGCGAAAGTTCCACGATGACTGGTTTTTGCTATATAAAACCCTAACCTTCAAATTGTCGTAAGTAAAGCAAGTGTCGTAAGTGCCATACCTTGCCTTCCTTCAGTTTAGCTCTGATACCATGTTAAAATTCAATATGCTAAGACAGAAAATATCAGCATTACATTCCATTTCACAATAATAGCATATACAGGATCACTGAAGAAACAACAAGCATAGCATAAACACAAGAAGCACAGATTTATCCTGGGAAACCCTCATGGGATAGAAAACCCAACAAAGCTTCCTCAGAATAGATGACCAGCAATATACAAAGATGCAAACCAAAGACATGATCTCCTCCTCCACTATAGCAGACCTCTCCTCCACAAGTGCGCCTCCCTTTTGTGAGTGAGTGTGTCAAATGAGGAACACACCTCCTCTATTTATACACTACTCCGACTTTTCTTTTACACAAGACATGTAGGCTCGTATTTAACCAATGGGTTAAATACCCCACTACAACTGACTGGGCCGACCCCTCTAGGGTGGTCTAATAACCCTTTGACCCACATAACACATACAGGGCCGACCCCCCACTAGGGAAGTCTAATAACCCAAGTTACCACATTCTGACGGAGGAATAAACATCTCCAGATATACAATAAGATCTTCACGGAGGAATGAATCATCTCCAGAATAATAAAGTACAAATATAATATTCTTTGAAGTTACAATATCTCAACAAATACACAGGCCACTACTGAAAGGGAGCTTCATGGTGATACAGAGGCTTCTACTGATAGGGAGCTTCAAGGTGATATACAAACCATTTTAAGTCAAGATGAGAGAGCTTAAAAAGGAGGACCAACTTCAACAAAAAAATGCATCCAAGGAGGTGAGTCCAAGGGAATGTATGTGGGCACATAAAGGTCAGAAAACACAGTGCAGACACAAAACAAAGGAGGAGTAAATATCTTTCAGAATGAACAAATACAGGACAGAGGCAAGATCAAAACCAGCTCTGATACCACATGATATGTCTTCACAAATCTAGATGACTACCAAATTAATAAACAATACAATTTCTTTGTAGAAATCTGAAACTCAGAACATCATCCAATTTCATGATCCAAACCATGAACAAAAGGTCTATATTTATAGGCTAAATGATTGTTATTGGAGTAATGATAGTTATAAATATAGGCCTGTTGTTCATGGTTTGAATCATCAAAACAGTCATTAGGTTATTTGGAAAGCTGACAATACCAAGGATCCAAACTGGGAGGGCGATGCAGGGAACTTCAAGTCGATACACAAGCCGCTACTGGCAGGGCACTTCAAGGCAATACATGGTCGCTTTAAGGCAAGCTGAGGGAGCTCAGAGAAGAGGATCAACTTCAACATCAAAATGCGTCCAAGGAGGCGATTCCAAGGGAACGTGTGTGGGCACACAAAGATCAGAAAAAGCAAAGTGCAATCACAAAACAAAGGAAGAGTAAAAATATTCCAGAATGGACAAATACAGGACAGACGCAGGATCAAAAGTAGCTCTGATACTACATGATATGGCCTCACAAATTTTGACAGGTACCAGAATCCAGATTAACAAACAAGACAATTACTTGCAAAAATCTAACCTCAGAACTTCATTCAATTTCAATGATCCAAACCATGAACAAATGCTTATATATATAGGCCAAAACTACCACTATTGGAGTTAATGCTCCAACTAACTTTTTGCATTTTTCTATCTTCTGATGTATTCAGCCGTCTTCTAAGAACCTTTCAACTTCCTCAATCTATCTATTTTAATATTAATTTAACAAGATATTTCTATGGTAATAAATAATTACTCATCAAAAGCAAGCAAAACCTTGCTATTAATGGAATAATTGACAAAAACAGAGCTTTTCAACCCTGGTTTGCATGTGGCCCATACCTTTTAACATTCAGAAATGTATCTGGTGTAAACACACGAAAACCTCTGCACTACTATGCTAGGAATGAAAAAGAGTATTCAGGACTATTATGTGTAAAAAAACTAGTACAAAAAGGTGTCTGTTGGTGTCACTACTTCCAAACATACCAAATAGATATGCTGAAAACACAAGCAACTACCTCAACAGATTTTTCCAGAGTTTACTAAAAGACATAACCCCCAAATCTTGACAATAAGATCTAAATTCCCTACCCATACATTGACAGAGAAACAAATACCTTGAGGCCAAATATTTTTAAAAAAAGACCAGATGACAACATGTAAAAATATAGAGAATACCATTAACCCAAATGTTTAACAAAATACAAAATCTTAACATGCACTAAGATTTAATATGGGTGATATTCTAATATGAAAGTCACCAAGAATTTGAGTTCTAAGTGTACTCAAACATTTTTATAAATTTCATCCTTAATATTCCCAGGAATTTGGGCAAAATTTGCCAGATCAAATCTAGTTTTGGAAATCAATTTCAGGAGACAGAGTATCCATTAGTTCTGAGTCTGCGGGAGGCAGTCCACTTCATTCCCCATCTCTGGGCATTAACATCATCTTCACATTGAAAGAACTTTCAATGTTTTCCAATCCCTAAGGGCAATCTCATATCCATGTTAGAAAATCTGTAGACCCAGATACATGGAATCAGTATAATATTTGCAGTTGCACAAGGGAAGCAAGGTGCAATCCACAGCCCTCATGGGAATGGGGTGATCCATCAACTATTTGATGGTGCATTGGATATGGAAACAAACCCAATATCATCAAAACCAGGATTTGATATGCACCTAGAAGTTGTGAAACTCTAGGATACATATCCCGAGTTAACAAAAATGACCAATGTATACCACATTGGACCTCTAAATAGGCAACCCTGATTTAAATGGATTGGAATAGTGTATAACTTAATTCATAGCAATGTACTTCAAAGAAAGCCCATGTCCCTAGAGGCTATGCCTAGGACATAAGATTAAAACTCAAATCATTGTATCAATACCTAGTATATAAAAATGCTTTGCAGTTTAATTTCTGGACATATAAAGGAACTTACAAGTATATCTTCCATTAGATGTACAGGAAATTGGTTTGAAAGAGGGAAAATTGGCATCATTTAAAACACTTCTTTTCTCAGGAACCACCACCTGCAGATTGTTGCATCTCTGAAGCTCTCCTCCTAAGCATGTATTAGAATTTATTTGAACTTTTCACTATTAAAAGTAGCCTTGACTTAACTGAGCAATACACACAACCACATAAGCCAAGAATTTTCAGAGTATACAGTTGTATAACTGAAATATTTACATCATAGTTCATCTTCAGAATGGTGCTTATCCTACTAGTCTATTAAAAGAGGACTCAGTTAGCTTTAAAACTTAAGGGAAAAAGACTACAAAGCCTTCTCATCTCCACGCAATGTATAAAGTCATAAGACAATGGTTATCGGGATCTGAATCTCATTCATGCAAGTTCTGCAGTCCATCTCAAACGAGGCTTTGGGTCTATTGACAGAACTAATCCTATTTCTGTTGAAACATTGATGTCCTGTAACATAGCAGGCCTTTCTGAGTGAGACTCCATGGTGGGATTCTTCACCTGATACATTTTCTCTATCAGGGGAGTTAATTTTGCCATGGAATTTCGATTCTCAGGCTGGGATTTGAAATTGCTAACAAAGCTATTCATGCTTTAGAGCTACTCAATCAAAGCAAGAATCCTCAGGGACTTGCTTGCTCAAAGACATATTGTACACATGGCATCCAAATATATAGTGCTAAATCAAATCAATCATGAATTGGGTATTGTTGACTTTTGCAAAAGTCTGTTAATTGTTCTTGAAGGCGTTCACAGTCTCTAAATTTCTTTATACACGTTTCTAAATTTGACCTCAATTCTTCTCACACATCGAATCCAGAAACTTGTATAAACATCTTTGTTAACTGCTCAAAACCCTTTTGTTAGGCCAATTTGGAGAAATATTTTTAACAGAGCCTTGACCATCCTGAAAAAGGGGGTGTTGGAACTCAATCAACTTTGGAGATTAGATGAGGTCATGGCTTCTTTTGGTTTTAGTGTCTCTGTTCTATACCCTACTATAAAGATGAAGCCTCTGACATTGGACCGTTGTAACTTGTCTGAGCTGTAGTCAATGGGCTTCTAAAGTTAACCCAGATCAACGCAGTTTCTATTAAATAGACCTGAATCAAACTGAGCATTAAAGGAGGGAATAAAGAGATAACAGTGAGTTGCACTCATTACAAATTCATTGAAAGCTTGTGACTCAAGAAAGAAAGAATGGAGGCATGTAATTCAAGAATGGTATCATGTAGTCAAAGAAATATCAAAATTTAAATAAGAATAAATGTCTAGTGGCAACATATCAGGTCAATGACATAAACACACAATTCATAGAAGTTGTCAACCTGTGCAGTTTAGATAGAGACTTTTGCGTCGGCCTTCTGGGTATAATGCTTATGACAAAAGTTATATACAAGGGAGTGCATATTGGTATATTCTTAAGAAGATATGAGATATATGCAATACATCAGGGAGCCTTGTACATCAAGGTTGGTGGTCAGTTTTCAGCGTAGCCTAGTATGGCTGGGCTATGGATAAATTGATGATTATCAAGGTTAGTTCAAATGATGAAAGAGCTTTGAAGTTTGTAGTCTAAGGTTCCAATGGCCATAGCCATAGACAAAAGGTTTCCAATTTCATAGGTAAATTTATTGTAATCTACAGATTGAATTAGCAAATCCTTCTGAAGTGGAATACTTGTTAGGATATTTCAATATTCCATCCTTGTCCTACCTAGCATTATTTATTTTTCCTAGTTGTTGATGTCATTTGCCCCCTAGTGGTGTGCAGATGTCATCCAGGATCCATCTACCACCTTTTGAGCCCTGCATGCATCATTTTAGGACCACTTCAGTCAATTCCCTATTTTATAGGAACCTACTAAGTGTTCCAATGCAGTTCACCTGCGTTATCTGACTCTTGTGGGGGGTTAGAGCTCCGGATGCCACTAATTGTGGCCGCATACGCCCTTTTTTGACTGGCATGCATGACAAACTCACTATTGCGCCCTCCTTAGTTAGTTAACTGATTGTAACTTCAGTTAGCTGAGTTTAGGTTCAATTCAATTGACTTTGAGTCTTCCAGAGCACCCCAGTGGTGATAATCCCTATGATAGCCCAACTGAGGTTCGAATTCTCCTGCATGATTCAAATTCTCTCCATTGTAACATCATTGTTTATTATACTAATAATTGGAACATGTGACATTATTCTGCTCCTATCTGAGTTCTGCTGCATTATTATTTTTCTGCTCTTTTTTATGCAGTTTTCACTCTTCTTCATTTTTCTGCTCATTCTTTCTTTGTGAGGTATCCTCAGCTCTTTAGATATGCTATGACTTAGAATTTCACATGGTATCAGAGCCATTGAGCGAATAGGTTGAGCAGCTGCTTTCGGTAGTGCACCAGAAGCCTCTGGATTTCCACAGCAAATCCTGGTGCCATTGCATTGAATTCATTGGATAAATCCAATGAGGTCTAGCCAGGTGTGAAGGATCTGGATAAAAGTGCCTATTGTCCTAAAGCAGTGCTCAGTAGTAGTCTACCTCCTTATTGAGAGTTTTTTTGCAGGTTATTCAAATTTTTTGAGTGCAGCAGCAGTTACAGCATTTTTCTACAGTTGCAGCAATTTTTTTTGCAGTAGCAATAGTTTCACCTTGTATTCACTCCAGCAGTTGTAATGGACAATTCGAGCTCTCCTTTCTCTCCCGGGATCCTGACACCCTTCAATTATCTTGATTGGAGGGCTGATATGCAGATGGTATTGCGCAACAAATCACTGTACAGGGTGACAATGGGAAAGGATCCCGAACCACATTCAGCTATGGAGAAAACCAAGTATCTGAATAGATTGGATGAAGCATTTGGTTTCATGTGTATTCATATTTCCAGAGATCTACTCTTCCACATTGAAGGATTGAAGACTCCAAGAGAGTTATGGTTGAAGTTAGAGACCCTCTTCGACAAACAATGAGCTAAGAGGCCATATTCTGGAAAATGAGTTGATTGCTTTACAACCGAGCAGTTTCGAGACCATTCAGCAATTCTTTTCAAAACTCAAATGTTTGGTTATGCAATGCAAGCAGTGTGGCATTGAGATGAAGGATTAGCAGCTGGTGCTATCCATTCTGAGCAAGCTAGGTCCTGAATTCTCCATCTTTGTCTCTACCTTCCATTCTGGCAGAATGTCAATCCTTGGTTGGAAGATGCCCTCCTTGGATGTTTTCACTGAATCTCTCATCCAAGAAAAAGATAAGTTGATCCAAATGGGCACCTTAAAGGCCTCCAAAGATCAAGCTCTTATGGCTGGAGAAGCAAAAAGTGCGAATGGGAAGGGGAAGCACAAGGGCAAGGATAAGAGGCCATCTGAACCCAAGTTGAATGCCAAGTCAAGTCCATCAAAAGGAGCCTCCAACTCTGAGAAGGACAAACAAAAGGGAATTGAGAAATCCAAGTGTTCCTATTGCAAGAAAGGAAACCGCCCAGAGAGATCTTGCATGCAGAAGAAGATAGATCAGTTGACCAAGCTTCTTGAACAGCACAACATTTCCCTCCCAAAAGGTGCAAGAGAGACTGATTCTGGAAGTGAGCCTAATGATCATGAGAGTTGCCATGCACTGAAGGATGGATTTTCAAAATCACAAGAAGAAGGAGCCTCCAACCACATGGTTGCCTCCAGAGAATCATTTTCTTCTTTAGATCTCAAAGATGGTCCGATTATTCACATGGGAGACAACTCTCAGATCTATGCTTAAGGGAAGGGCACAGTACATATGGAGCATCGCAAGTTCAAGAATGTTCTATTTGTGCCTTCTTTGTCAGCAAATTTGTTGTTTGTATATCAGATGACTCACACAGGTTCACCAAAGAAAGTGGTCTTTGGTCCTGACACAGTTGAGATTGCAGAGATCTCCACTGGGAAGATTATAGCGAAAGGGTTTGCAAACCATGCCTCCAAGGCATATGAATTCTCACATTTTTTGCCATACTCTTTGCCTACCCCATCGGAATTTGATGAAGATCAAAGTGATACCTCTTCTAATGAAGATGAGGATCAAGATCTTGATGTTGAGAATAAAGTTCAAGGAGATTAAGATTCAGATCCAGATCCAACACATCCTCCCAATCCATGGCCAAGGCCAATATGGGCTCACAAAGTCCTCGTAGCTGCAGGGAACACAGTTGGGGATCCATCTGACCATAGAACCACCAGATCTCAGTATCATGCAAAACTTGCACTATGTCATGTAGATCCACTTCTCTCAGAGAGGTGCTGAATGATGGTGGGTTTTGATCCACAATCTCTTGGAGAGACTTGCCATGGGGGATCTACAACTAGGCAACAATCTCGGTTGTCTGACAAAAGGTACTCAAAGGTTCATGATTTGGACCATAATGAGCCATTCGCTCCAGTAGCAAGAAGGGTTCCTGAAAGACTTGCTTTGGCAAATACAACTTCTACACGGTGGGAGGCACATCAGAGGAGGAGATCCAAATCTAGCACCTGCATTGCTATCCTACAGAGGAGCAGCTTGCCAATATTTTTGCAAAGGCTTTCATTGAGGAATTTTTTTCCTTCTCAGCTTAGTGTGAAGGTTCTTTGAGTTTCCTACTGTTGTTCTTTTTGAGGGGGGGTATTCTCCCCATGAGGTTTTTCCCCATTTCCTTGGTTATGGACAATTCTTTATTTTTTATCATTTATTTGATTGTATGGGTAACCTTTGGTCTTAGTAACCATGGCCCAGGATGCAAAGTATGGATTAAGGGGGGGTGTTAGGATATTTCAATACTCCATCCTTGTCCTACCTAGCATTATTTATTTTTCCTAGTTGTTGATGATGTCATTCGCCCCCTAGTGGTGTGCAGATGTCATCCAGGATCCTTCTACCACCTTCTGAGCCCTGCATGCATCATTTTAGGACCACTTCAGTCAGTTCCCTATTTTATAGGAACCTACTAAGTGTTCCAGTGCAGTCCACCTGAGTTCTCTGACTCTTGTGGGGGGTTATAGCTCTGGATGCCACTAATTGTGGCCTCATGCGCCCTTTTCTGACTGACATGCATAACAGACTCACTATTGCACTCTCCTTAGTTAGTTAATTGATTGTAACTTCAGTTAGCTGAGTTTAGGTTCAGTTCAATTGACTTTGAGTCATCTGGAGCACTCTAGTGGTGATAGTCCCTATGTTAGACCAACTGAGGTCTAAATTCTCCTGCATGATTCGAATTCTCTCCATTGTAATATCATTGTTTATTATACTGATAATTGGAACATGTGACATTATTCTGCTCCTATCTGAGTTCTGTTGCATTATTATTTTTCTGCTCTTTTTTACTGCAGTTTTCACTCTTCTTCATTTTTTTGCTCATTTTTTCTTTGTGAGGTATCCTCAGCTCTTTAGATATGCTGTGACTTAGAATTTCACAATACTTTCACTACCTCTAAGCCATAATTGAGGATACAAGTTTCACAGAACTACTGCAGTTGTGGTTAGATAAAATGATTGAGTATGACACTGATTGGAGCAACAAAATTCTTGGCATGTGGCCAAACAAAAAAATATGGTTATTAAATACAAGCCAATAGTAGCAATTTGACCATGGCTCTACTCTTTCTACAAAGCACTAATTCCAGCTAAAGTGTAATGTTCTAAAATTCATTACCGAAAGGCTTGACACCTCTTCATTTAAGTCATGTCCCTAATTGTATTATTGTATTGCTCTATTTTTTTTCCTTTGAACATGTCGTGGGAAAACCCTCA
Source organism: Larix kaempferi (assembly GCA_027924585.1). Taxonomy (NCBI): domain Eukaryota; kingdom Viridiplantae; phylum Streptophyta; class Pinopsida; order Pinales; family Pinaceae; genus Larix; species Larix kaempferi. Next base: position 5,835,623 of record BSBM01000214.1, on the reverse strand, counting down.
GGTACTTCCCCTCATTTCGAGGATGGTACCCAAGGTAAACCACCGGCCCTAATTACAGGGCCTAACCTGGTGGGGACATCAAGTGAGGCCCTTAAATATCTATGCATAGCCACCCGGGGATTTGACCCCGAGACCTTCTGCTTACAACTCACAGCTCTCAACCACTTGAGCTAACCCACCAGGCTATTGTATAGCTCTATTCTCATAATCAGTTCATTATAAGTTACTAGATGTTATCTTATATGGACAACCCTAGTTTCAAGTAGTCAAGGAGAGGGCGAGTCGATTATCGCTGTGATGCAAGGAAAATATAAAACCACAGTGTTTACTTTGGGCTAAAAAACAGAAAATGAAAATCTATTTTGGTTCTAAACCGGTATTGTCCAAACATGACTGCAATCATAAGCTCACTAAAATGTTTTATGAGAATATAGTCAACATAATCCCGAGTTACCAAGTCTATTAAAATCATATGGATTAACTGACGTCATTGAATTGATTTGGGGAAGTGCCTCAAGAAACACAATCCACAGGAGATGCACCACAAAGAGAGATCTTTCGTTGGCTTAAGTACCAGGTCTGAGGGGTATCTATGTATCCAAATTCAAAACCACCTAGCGCTGAAACCCGACCTCATCCCTTTGGATATTACACTTTGTAGGTGAGGCAAACCACAAAGACAATGGAACCATGGTGGATGTCTTAACACTCCGTCAACCACACCAGTGAAGAAACACCCTGTTATCATCATTGAATATTTCATGGATACAGACCTATGAAACTTATCAAAATAAGTTATGCCATGCTCACTGCTAACTAGAACCACATAAATGATGGCATTATATTATCATGTGGTACTTGACTATATAATTGATTTATTCAAGATGGGGCAATATATATTAGGGATAATCAAATTTCTTTTGGTGAAAGTTGTTTACTTTGGTAACTACATGTTATCTGGATTTAAAACCAACTTTCTAAACCTTTCTCCAATTTCCTTGTGTAGATTTGAATGGTTCACATGGAATCAGATTTGGTTCAAGTCCTACTTGCAGCTTGCAAAGAAAAATTGAAAATGATGGCATTGGACTGATAAGAAGAATCCACCTTGGCTGCTAGGTCAGATGACACTGGAACATGGGGACATAGGGATTCAAGTGTCCAACATGGGACAAGTAGACCCACGGAAACACAACATGCAGACATGTTATATATAGAAAGAGATTTTTCACAATTACAAAAATAAAAAAGACATAAATTTAAAACCAACTTTCTAAACCTTTCTCCAATTTCCTTGGTGTAGATTTGAATGGTTCACATGGAATCAGATTTGGTTCAAGTCCTACTTGCAGCTTGCAAAGAAAAATTGAAAATGATGGCATTGGACTGATAAGAAGAATCCACCTTGGCTGCTAGGTCAGATGACACTGGAACATGGGGACATAGGGATTCAAGTGTCCAACATGGGACAAGTAGACCCACGGAAACACAACATGCTGACATGTTATATATAGAAAGAGATTTTTCACAATTACAAAAATAAAAAAGACATAAAGATGAAAATTGTTTTGAATGTTTAGAAAATAGAACTACATCAATCACACATTGGGACACATTTTTTTTCACACATCGAAACATACTGCATGCTTTTTTTGAATTTTTTGAATTTTATTTTTGAACATTTTTAGATCTTTGTTTCTTTGACACATCTAGATAGGCTTGGGCAGCATGTCAGACACACATTTGGCAAATGTCCTGAAAAGGACACATGCCGAAGCATGTCCTGCATGCCAAGGCAACATGTCAAAGTGTCAAAGTGTCAAGTATGTGGACACCTGACACATAGGCCTACCCTGATATGCCATGTTACATAGCTTGCTGAGCAGTGTTTGCTTGGTCGGAGAGATGGTGCACCATTGTGTGCAAAGATTTTCTTGGTAAAGAAGACAATACTTGGAGTTGGAGAGAGTCTCATGTATGGTGCAATGCGATGAGCATATTCTACAGCAGTAGCAGACTCAATGCAATATACACAGCGCAACATACACACAGCCCAGCTTCCTTGCCTTGGTTCTTATGTGCAATAGAGGATAGTGGAGTGAATGCACAACAGAAAGAGTGTCTTAGATGGAATGCAACATAACTAAAGAGTGGTAGAGGGCGCATGCCTGTCTCTAACATCCATGTGCCAACCTTAGACAGTTTCTAGTTTTAGTTATACAGAATTCGAAAATTGATTTTCTATCTTTAGTGAAGGATCAGTTCCTAATTAGGAAAGTGCATAAGTTAGAGGCTTTTCCAGATTTAGAACAGGGTATAGGTCCCTAGGATTAAGGTGCTTGCTTTGATTCATGCATCATCTCCTAGTGGGCATTCTATTCTAGGAAATTTACTCATGTAGGCTGGATGCTCTATTCTAGACAGGATTAAGGTTACGGTTTGACACAGTCGCCTAAGTGCATTTCTTAGTCTGTCTGCAGGCATTGTGAACAGATATCTCTCCTATTCCATGAAGGAGAGATAGGGTAGAGCATTGAGAATATCCCTTGAGATTTTAGTAAGTGAGTTGCTATGTAATTTTCTGTTTTGGAGTTAATAGACAAAGTGTGCAATTGAGTGCTGCAGAATTTTGCTTGTTGTCTTGATTTTCAGTTTGATGTGTCTATAGATATAATGTTCCTTTACTTGTTGTTTTCAAGATTATTGATTCTTGGTTACTAGGGTTTGTTTAGAAGTGCAAGTGGATTGAAATTCTTAGCATTGTTGGATTTTGTACAACTTCGGAAGATATTATTTATTATATTTTATTGTACCATCATTGTACTTGGTTATACCTCCTAAGGGAGAAGAACATTATGTAAACACATGAAAGAATCAATGTAAGTCTTGGGGTGCAAAAGTACTAATAAAATATTAAAAATAAAATATTTATTGCCCCCAAAGACAAGTCGGCCCCATAAGGGAATTTTCCAGTTTCGCACATGTATAAATATGAGGCTTGTGCACCTCATTATCTTATTATCACACTTGTAAAGTGCGCATCACTTGGAGGAGCAGATTTTCGCATCACTAGAAGAAGGAGGTTTATTTGGGTTGGTTACTTGTGAAAGATACTTTCACTTTCTCTCTCTTTCTTCATTTGTACTCTGATCTCAGAATTATCATCTCTCTGCAAAGGTTGCTGGGTTTTCTCCCTATTGGGTTTCCCAGGGTAAAACTCTGTGTTGTTGTTTTGTGCTTTGTCTTACTTCTAGTGATCTTGGTAATGCATTTATGTTTTATGCTATGAATGTATGAAATTTAACATGGTATCAGAGCCATTCTAGAAGAAGCCATTGCCGAAGCATTGTCGGAACCCTGCCGAAATTAGGGTTTCATCTTGTGAAGTCTTCACCCCTTATTTTGAAGAAAAAGAGCCATAGGAATTTCGTTTTTGGCTAGACTAATCCATTGGTGAAGACAAAATTCAGTTCCGAGAAATTTTATTTTTGACCTAGCTCCTGCGAGGGTTTCTGATCCAGATCCGCAAATCAAGATGATTGGGATGAAGGTTGAAGATCGGTTGGAAGGAGCCTCCAACTTTATCTCCTGGAAATCTAGGGTTCTCTTACTCCTAGAAGAAAATGATCTTCTACGATATGTAAATGAGAAGGTCCCCGAACTAGAAGTCAAAGAAGATAAATCTCGATGGAGGAAGAATGATGCTAAAGCAAGAAGGATTCTTGTGGATTCCGTGAGAGATCATTTGGTTCCTCAGATCTCAGGTAAGAAGAATGCTAGGAAGATGTTCAAGACCATTATGAAATTGTTTGAACACACTAGCCTAAATGTCTCCATGACTTTGAGAAACCAACTCTCAAATATGAAGATGAAGATAGCGAAGTCGAAATCCATTGCCTCATACTTTATGAGGATCGCAAAACTCAGAGACAAACTCATCACCAGTGGAGATCCTATTGGCGATAAGGAGCTTGTCCTTCACACCTTAAATGGTCTTCCACCATCATGGGAGTCCTTTATCCAAAGCATAAGTGGTAGATCTAAACTACCAAAGTTTGACAAGCTTTGGGCAGATTGCTCTCAGGAGGAGACAAGGATCGCAGCACATCAAAGAATCCGTGGCAATCAAACTGAAGAGACTAAAGCATTTGTTTCTCATACCAAGAATGGTAAGGGAAGAGGAAAGAAGTTCCATAAACACAAGCACCAAGAAAGGAGATCAAGTCCTCGTCAAGATCAAAAGAAGAAGAAGGATGTATCTCAAGTTCAATGCTATAGGTGCAGGAAGTATGGACATTACGCCAGTAGCTGCCGAAGTCAAATCAAAAGGAAGCATGAAGCATCCACGGCTGATGTAGAAGAAGATCATCATCACAAGAAGCAAAAGAATGAAGATCACACAGAATTCCTATTCATATCAGCACTATCAAGTACTATTCCTACCACTAGTGACACTTGGCTCATAGATAGTGATGCATCTAGACACATGACTGGGTGTAGAGAGAATCTTTCAAAATTAATTGAGAAAGATTCACATCTCCGTGTTGTACTTGGAGATGATGCAAATTACACTGTGAAGGGATCTGGAGTCACCACCCTTCAATTAGAATCAAATGATACATTACGCTTAAGTGATGTACTCTATGTACCTGGTATGAAAAGAAATCTTGTCTCCATCTCAGCATTGGAGGACAAGGGTTATAAAGTAGCTTTCTCAGAAGGGAAAGTTCTTGCTTGGCACAAGAACTCAAGCATGAGCACAGCCAAGGTTATTGGCATAAGAGAAGAGAGCTTGTATAGGCTAAATACTTCTCCAGTCCAAGCCCTAATACATGATGCTGCAAGTATGGGCGAGTTATGGCATAGAAGGTTAGCTCATCTGAACTATCGAGCTCTCCCAGTTCTAAAGAACATTGTAACAGGTTTGCCAGGGCTCCAGGTAAACCATGATGGAACTTGTAGAGGATGTGCACTTGGCAAGAATGCCAAGAAGTCTTTTCCAAATAGCGAGAGTAGATCCAAAGGGATTTTGGATCTAGTACACTCTGACTTGTGCGGGACCATGACAGTTGTGTCATTAGGTGGTTACCACTACTATATCACCTTTATTAATGATTACTCACGAAAGACTTGGATATACTTTCTCAAGTCAAAAGAATCTGAGGAAGTACTCAGCAAGTTCAAAGAGTTTAAAGCACAAGTTGAAAATCTGTCAGGAAAGAGGATCAAGATCTTGAGATCCGATAATGGTGGAGAATATACCTCTACATAATTCAATGATTTCTGCAAGGAAGCAGGAATTAAGAGGGAGCTCACAGTTCCCTACAACCCTGAACAAAATGGGGTTGCAGAAAGAAAGAATCGTACAATTGTGGAGGCAGCCAAAGCTATGATACATGACCAAAGTCTTCAAATGTTCTTGTGGGCAGAAGCATCCAGAACCGCTGCATATGTACAGAATAGATGTCCACATAAGATCTTGAAGAACATGACTCCGGAAGAAGCGTTCACAGGTGTGAAACCAGAAGTGGGCCATCTCCAGATTTTTGGCTGTCTAGTCTACATTCATATGCCCAAAAAGAAAAGATCAAAGTTAGAACCTTCAGCCAAGAAGTGTACCTTTGTGGGATACAGTGAGTCTTCAAAGGCTTACAGAATTTACATTCCAGGATCTAGACAAATTGAAGTCAGTAGGGATGTAACCTTTGAAGAAGAAATGGCTGTCAGGAAAGGCAGAGGATCAAATATGGAGATTGATGATACATAAATGCTAGAACCAAAGGAGATAAGATCATATCCCCCTCCAGCTCAGAGGGAGTCAGTAGAAAAGGATGAACCTATCGATCCCATAGATCTAGTTGATATCCCCAGAGATGTGACAGGTCGGAAAAGACCTAGGTGGGCACAACAGACACTGCAGGATGCAGAGGGGCATGATGCTCCACATGGCACTTTCAGAGAAAGCAAGAGACCTCAAAGATTCTCCAACTATGTAGCTCTAATGAGCAACATTATTGATTCCACAACTTACGAAGAAGCATCCAAACATCAAGTTTGGAAGGATGCCATGATGGAAGAATATCAATCCATCGTGAAGAATGATGTGTGGGAGGTTGTGCCGAGACCTGAGGAGAAGTCAGTCGTAACTTCTAAGTGGTTATATAAGATCAAGCATGGAGCAGATGGCAGTGTTGAGAAATACAAAGCCAGATTCGTAGCCAGAGGATTCTCTCAGAAAGAGGGAGTTGATTATGATGAGACTTTTGCTCCTGTGGCTCGATATACTTCCATCAAATCCATTATCGTGATTGCTTCATCTATGGGATGGAAGTTGCATCAGATGGATGTGAAGACAGCTTTTCTCAATGGTGTTATTGAGGAAGAATTTTACATCGAACAGCCAGATGGGTTTATTGTCCAAGGAAAGGAGTTTCATGTATGCAGACTGAAAAAGGCATTGTATGGCCTCAAGCAAGCACCTCGTGCTTGGTATGGACGAATAGACAGACTCCTGGTGAGCTTGGGATTTTCCAAGAGTGATGCAGACCCCAACCTTTACTACAAGGTTGTAGATGACGAGCCATTGATCTTGGTATTATATGTTGATGACTTGTTTCTCACTGAAAATGAGAAACTCATTGTATGGTGTCAGAAGAATCTCGCCTCTGAGTTTGAAATGAAAGACCTTGGTTTGATGCATTACTTCTTGGGATTAGAAGTATGGCAGAGGTAGAAAGAGATTTTCCTAGGACAAGGAAAATACACCATCGATATATTGAAGAGATTCGGAATGTTGGATTGCAAGTCCATGGCTACTCCGATGGATGCAAATTGGAAGAAGTTGAGAGATTCTACTTCAGAGTCTGATTTGTTTGATCCCACCATCTATCGCCAGTTGATTGGGTCATTGATGTATTTGACCAACACCAAACCAGATATATGTTTTGCTGTGAATGCCCTCAGTCAGTTCATGTGCGAACCAAGGCAGATTCACTGGATTGCTGCAAAACATGTGCTCAGATACTTACGTGGCACTGTGGGATATGGATTGAAATATGCTTCAAATGGTGACCTGATATTGCAGGGGTTTACAAACTCAGATTGGGCCAGATGTGTTGCAGATCGGAAGAGTACTTCTGGATGTTGCTTCAGATTGGGTTCTGCAGTTATTTCCTGGTGCAGCAGGAAGCAGAACTCAGTAGCACTCAGTACTGCAGAGGCCGAGTACATGGCTGCTAGCACAGCAGCTTGTGAAGCAGTTTGGCTTTGTAAACTCCTGGCAGGATTGTTCGGCCAGATTCCAGAGCCGACCGCGACTCACTGTGATAACCAGAGCTGTGTGCAGATGTCAGTGAATCCTGTATTTCACGACAGGTCGAAGCATATCAAGATTCAATATCACTTCATTCGTGATATGGTGCAGAAAGGTGCGGTCGAGTTACAGTATGTGCCGACAGACGACCAGACTGCAGATGTTCTCACCAAGGCACTTCCCAGAGTGAAGTTCGAATACTTTCGCGGAAGACTTGGAGTCGAAGAGAACGTTTCCCTCCTTGAGAGGGAAAGATGAGATGCTTGCCCTGCTTTGCCCAAGTGCCTCTGCAGTCCAGTTACTCAGCCAGATATGGGAGAAATCTCATAGGCAGATGAGTAGGACAGTCAGCAATTGGCCGAGCTCACCCAAATACCTTCTGCAATCCAGTTACTCAGCCAGATATGGGAGAAATCCCATAGGCAGATGAGTAGGAGAGTCAGCAGTTGGTCGGGTTCACACTAGTGCCTCTGCAGTCCAGTTACTCAGCCAGATATGAGAGAAATCTCATAGGCAGATGAGTAGGACAGTCAGCAGTTGGCCGTGTGGTTGCACAGGTGCCTCTACGGTCCAAATACTCAGCCAGATATGGGAGAAATCTCATAGGCAGAAGAGTAGGACAGTCAGTAGATGGTCGTGCCCTTTTGCTCGTCTGAAATCTCAACCAAATATGGGGGGACACCATTGGCAGACTAGACAGATAGGTAGCAAATTGTATAGCAGAGATGGTATAGCTGTATATCTCAGATATCCAGGATTGAGTGATTCTCTTAGATCCAGGATTGAGTGATTCTCCTGGACTCACCGAAGGACTAGTGATGATGATGCACAAAGATTGTGTGGACAACCTTCAGTATGTAGAAATATGATAGAGACAATGTTGAGTACAAGATGAAACCTAGATGATCGTGATGCAGATGAAGACCAAAGAATACCTTCCTCGTTGAGAGGGAGTGTTGGATTTTGTACAACTTCGGAAGATATTATTTATTATATTTTATTGTACCATCATTGTACTTGGTTATACCTCCTAAGGGAGAAGAACATTATGTAAACACATGAAAGAATCAATGTAAGTCTTGGGGTGCAAAAGCAATTAATAAAATATTAAAAATAAAATATTTATTGCCCCCAAAGACAAGTCGGCCCCATAAGGGAATTTTCCACTTTTGCACATGTATAAATATGAGGCTTGTGCACCTCATTATCTCATTCTCACACTTGTGAAGTGCGCATCACTTGGAGGAGCAGATTTTCGCATCACTAGAAGAAGGAGGTTTATTTGGGTTGGCTACTTGTGAAAGATACTTTCACTTTCTCTCTCTTTCTTCATTTGTACTCTGATCTCAGAATTATCATCTCTCTGCGAAGGTTGCTGGGTTTTCTCCCTATTGGGTTTCCCAGGGTAAACCTCTGTGTTGTTGTTTTGTGCTTTGTCTTACTTCTAGTGATCTTGGTAATGCATTTATGTTTTATGCTATGAATGTATGAAATTTAACAAGCATGGTTTCAGTGTTGTGCATCCAAAATCTTCCTTAATACATGTATGGAGTGGACTGCGGCTTGTGAGAGGATGTTGTCAGAGGATTTTAGTGGATGTGATGCCCTAGATTTAGTGATTGATGTTGATATGTGCTTGAAATAGGTTCTTGGGCATGTGAGGGGGTTTGTGGGTGTGATTCTCATGATACTCTAGTGACTGGAGTGGTTTGTACATGAAATTTTCTGACCAGCACATGGAGGAGTTTGCTACTTGTGAGAGGGAGCTACTATTAGAGGATTTTAGTGGGTGGGATGATCAAGAATCTCTAGATAGTGGAGTATATCAATACTTGTGATAGGCTCCAGATCCTATGACAGGTCAACGGGTATGATGCTCAAAGAGGCTTTGGTGATTGGAGTGGTGTTCATTGAACCTGTGATAGGTTTGAGACCTATTACAGGTTGCTTTAAATAGTGATGGGAGTCTGTATCTTGCTTGAGATATGCACATAGAACTTGTGATAGGTTCAGGACCTGTGAGAGGTTGCTTGTTCCAATGACCTTCTACAAGCCGTGGGATTTTTCCTTCAACCCTTGGAGTTTCTCTTGCATGAATCACAAGGTGAGCTAGAACAAGTTGTGACACTCAAACTTCCTATTCATCTACAGGTACCCCAAGCCTCATAGGAAATTTAGATGAGGCCCTCATCTTCTTCTCATCCCTGGTGGAGTTCACATTAGTTTTAGGTTTGGTGGAAGGTTTGATACTAAATACTCTGTGGAAGTGCAAGGAGCTCTAGTTTGTGGGCACAAAACAAAATATTACTATCGACTACCATTCCTCCCTGTTTGTGTGCCTTGTAGAAGTTGTAGATATTAGACTTTATCTTTAATAAACTTGTGGGTGAGATTCCCCAGATATTGAGAAGCTACTCTTTTTGTTGAATATCATTCTTTGTTCCTTTAGCTCTCACTATTGAGGTTGTAAGGATAGCTGATGAATCCTCTTTAGCTAGATAAACTATCCCCACAGAAGCTTCCTGAATCGAATGTTTTTCACTAATCATATGTGAAGGTAACATGTATGGGGGATTTAAAGAATTCATGTGTAACCAGAGTGGTTCCAAGTACTCCCCTTCAATTTCTATTGCACCTATATCTTATATGGAAGAATATTAGGCTTCTCAAGTTTCGCTATATTCACAGGATACTATTACGGGATCAACATGTTAAGAAGGTGAAAATATTCCAATACTAACCCATCAATATTTGGGCCTGACTGATGCTGCTAGAACCGATGCATGCCCAACATCTAACAAAGTTGAAGATTCATGAGAACATGAAATGGTCATAATTCTGAACAGGATATTGTTTCAAACCTCAAAGTTCCCCCAAGTTATGAATCAATGCAAAAATCATGAACTTGAGGGAATGAAAAAAACATGACCTCATTTTTCACTATTGCCTGGACTATGTCAACATAATTTTTTGCGTTGACCATGTCCACTTAATTGGAAAATAAATATTTGGACTACCAGAAAGACCTTCTCATCCTTTTCAAGTCATCTCACATTCCTCAAGAAGGCCTTATGGACAGTGTATCATCTTTCACAATGGATAATAAAGATGAATATGAAGAGTTCCATGGATAGATTGAGTTGATTTAATGCTATTATGAGAATAAAATACAGGAACTTAACAGAAGGATTCAATAGGATATAAATGAAATAAAATATATTTGGAAACAAAGAAGAAATTAGCATCTGCCTATTCCCAATCTTTTAGATTGTTTCAATATAAGAAGATTAATGGGCATGACTCTTGTTATCACACCATAGTAGCAGGGCTACTATTCTTGCTTAGCAGATATCTGCACATTCCAGAGCTTCCATTATTCAGAGCATGGCTATGATGATTGTATATTTTGTGATCACTCATGATCAGAGCAGTGTATTATTCAGACTTATGTTAGACCTTGTGTCAAGGCTGAGCCTTGAGAGTTCAGATTTGATGACCGATGTGACCCTTTATCCCATACAGTTTCAGTTCAGTGCTTAGAGATGTATTGCAGTAGTGTTTCAGATGGTATATGATGTTTATTACTATGATGATGTTGTATGATCTATGGATATTTTATCATTGACTGTGGATTATTATCTTGTTGATTTAGTCATGTTCACAGCATCTGCTTGGTATATTATTCATGATGTGGCAAACTGCTTAAAATGAACTATAAATCATAAAATGGACAATTGCTTGCACATTTAGGTCATTTAACAAAACCCACTGGTTTTCCACCTTACATAGATATGGTCGTCCCTGACACCAGTTGTCTGCTAGTGTAGGCTCCATATTCACTTAACTCCATCCATACATGACTTTCCTATTTGACTTTATACCTTGACCTATCTCATTTGACTTTCTGATACTGAGGACTTCCCCATTTTTCTACCTCTGTGTTTGGACTGCATCCCTGTATATTCAGTGTCTCGGCTCTAAGTTGGTGACAAAACTTGCCTTTGGTGAGTTGGATTGTAGGCCTAAATCATTCTGGTCGGTTGTCCCGATGTTTGGCAATGGCTCGAACTCCCCCTAGTCACTTGAGATGTTGTTGGCTAAAACTGAAAGCTAATGTTCTACTTATGGAAACTTATAAATTCGCCCATGGAAACTAAAAAGGGCAAGAGCGATGAACAGCTAAAAATACTCCTCGAAGAGTATAAGAAAGGTCCAAAAAAAAGCAATGGTTCTTAAAAGCTATATCTAAACAATTGCTGACCTTATATGTATTTGAAAACATGCCCTGGATGCAAGCTGCAACTAGTTGTGCTTATCAGCACACCTGAGATCCGAAGGGTTATGTAGGCCAAAAAGGCCATGAAATGAAATTGAATGATCCTAATGAACCTGGATCAACTTGATGTAGACATGATGCCTAAGTTGAATAAGCACTCTCTGAACAACTTATCCATTTGTGAGGCACAGCCATCCCCCGTGTTATTTTGTCCATCACAGAGTTTGTAGCTTTCCCTCTTCTCCCAGTCCAAAGTATCTTTGAGTTAAGTTAGACAAGTCAACCCCTTGGCCCAACCTTGTTCCTAGCCTTCACCCTTCACTAGCAGTTTGACCATGTCCAAAGGGTGAGTTTGTCATTTGAACTAGTGTGCAAGTAATGTTTTATAACAAAGGAATATGCTAACTTGATTAATGCCACTGAATGGATGTTATACTTTGAGCTTGGCTGTGAGAATGATTAGAGAAGCATGTCTTAGTCTACTGATGTGATTTATCCTGGGTTGTATATTATTGGGATCCGTGATGATGTGGGCCATATATATGTGCCTATTGATGATGATTGATGGTCCCACATACTTGATGATGATATCATATGATGGACATATGGTTCAGATGATGATTGATGCAGTTCAACAGGTTTTATTATTACCTCAGATCAACAGATTATGTATTGTCCATATATGGTGGATCCTACAGCTGGCCCAATAGGGCAACCCATGGTGTATGAGTACACATTTCTAGTGGAATTGGGTCTTCTGGATCCAATGAGACACTTATCTTTCAGTTCCGGGCATTTCTGACAGTGATTGATGCAGTTTTACACTTGTTGACCAAATTTGGGGCTGATTTCCCAGCCTGAGCAGCAGGGGCCATGAGAGGCCAGTTCACCTAGGGCGCTGTATGAGGAGGGGGTGGTCCAGCCACTTGTTTTTACCATTTACCCCCCCTTCTGGAGAGCCTGGTGGGCTCAGATGGACAGCGCAGATGCCCTAGGAGGCAGTTTTGGCACTTTCACAGTTACCGAGGCAGTTAAAAAATGGGATAAAGTGGTCACTGAGGAATTCGATTTGGGCAATTGAGGCAAGGTTTTGGCATTTGGTTTTCACGGAGGTCTTCCAGGGTGATCCCACTATCTTCCAGCCAGTTTTCACCATGTGGGTAGGCCCACAGCTATCACAGGAGGTCTTTTACTGCTTGTCTGTCACAGATTTTGAGGACAAATTTGATCATTTATATTATCTTGGACATATTTTATTATTTTATTGTGCCTTGGGGATGAGCTAGTAAGGATTGATGCCTCCTAGCCCCACCATGTGCTTATTATGTCATGTCCTAGTCATCATGAGGTAGATTTTTGGTACTTTTACCCCCTCTAGTGGATGACGTCACCCTCCATGATTATTTTATACTATGACGTCATCATTAAGTTGGGTGATCCATGTGATATATTGTTATGGTTCATCTTAGCCATTGATTGTATGATGAGATCTTTTAATCTCAACCACTCATTTGATGTAGTATTGTAGAGTGGTATAGGGTTTTGGTCTTTATTATCCTATATAAGGAGGAGACCCCCTATTGTATAGCTCACCTTTGGAGCTCTGGAATATTGGAATAGAACATTTCTTTGTGGAGCATATCTCTCTTGTCTTGTGGATTCTCTTGCATATTGAATATAGAGTATCTCTTCTATGTATCATTGTGGATTTTGGTGCTTCTACTAATCTTCTTACAGGAAAGTTGAATTGGTGGAGAGGAGGGCGATTTCTTGAGGGTTATTGTTGGAGGGATCCACATATTCTCTCTTGGGTTGATCTTGTGACAGGGAGTATCATTATTGTATCTTCGTGACATAGTTGATGCTTTCTATTACATCTTTCTATCATTTTCATAATCATCTTGCTTGACTTGTTTCTTTGATCTTGTCTTGTAGGAGGAGGACGATTTGGCTATCTTGGAGGAGGACGTTTTGGTTGGAGCTCTTGGATCTCACTCTTGAATATACACATAGGAGAATGCTATCAATTTGCAAGGTGGCCACAAGCAATTGAGGTAAGATCTACAAGGTATGTGCCTCTTTCATCCATTCTATCTTCATTGGTCTCAAACCCTAATTAATTAAAAACCCCAATTTTGGTATTTCTTAGATCTACTTAGATCTAGCCTTGCTTTTGAAAAGATCTTAAGAACCCACCTCTATAGCATCCACCCCTAGTTGGATCTATAGTTTGGTGGTGATTGGGTTAAAATTTACACATCTTTCAAGGCAAAAAGCCCTCTTGAACCAAATCGCACTTCCCTAAGAGAGGCTTGTTTGGTTAGATCTAGCACATGGGTAAGTGAGATTCCACTTGATTTGCAATCTACACATTTGATAACCTAACCCCAGACTGTTACTTTGGTGATTTCTACCTTGTGGGCATCATTCCACGTTTTAAGGGATTAAAACCCCCTTTTGAATTATTTGGCACCTTAAAACTCAGATCTAGTAAGATCTAACCCTTGGATTGACTTGATTTTTGGTATCTACATAGATCGGGGCACAAGCCATTTGGATCTACAGTTTGGTGGCCATTGGACTTGATTTGGTCCACCTAACCCTTCTTTTAGCCCTCCTTGAGCAAAGTCGCACTCCCTTGGGAAGGTGAGTTTGCCCACTTTGAGGAAGTGGGTGGTTGAGATTTTTGTGGATTTGGAACGGCCATACCTTGAAACCTAGGTCTAGACTATCATTTTGTGACGATCTGCCTTGGGGGTAGCATTCCTTGTTTCAAGGGATTGTGGTCCACTTAGGGTCATTTAATGAAAACCTAGATCTAGCAAGATCCAACCATCCAATCTCAATTAGCCCACTTGACTTGGCTCCTAGGTGTCCTGATCTACACTTTGACATACCTTTTGACCCCATTAGCCCATCCAACAAGGCACTAGTCCTCCTCAAAGCAAGTCGCACTCCTTGGGAATTGTGTCAAACTCCAGATCCGGTACATGGGTACTCCTAAAATCAACTTAGATCAATAGATCTACTCATCACATATCCACTAGTACCAATTGCATACCTCAACTTCACCTTGTGGGCCCACTTTAAGCCATCTCACATATCCCAAGGAAGTAGGTCCCACTTGTGTAAATCATGGTACTAGATCTTGTCTTTTAGCTCATCAAATGGCCTAAGTCATACATTGGTTGAAACACTAATCATCTCCCAAACCACCCTCAACCATACTTTAATTTTTAGGTCTACTTTACCTTGCATTGGTTTCCGTAACTCACTATTTACTCATCCCTAGGAACCTTTGTTTGGGTCCAATCATCTTTGATTCGTTATAGGGTCTCCCCCTAGGTCTGGTTTATCTAGATCTAAAGCGAAGAGTGCCTCGGTTGACGTGACTCCCACCTTGCATTGGGAACCGTGGCATCTCTTGGGTCACCTCTTTAGTTGCCCGTCTCCTCTACCGTCCCGGATGGGATACCACTAGGGGCAACTACAAGTTGTGTGATAACAACTCTATAAGGGAGCTAGTGGCCAATACCCTTCAAAACCCTAAAAGGGTATTTTTAAAGGAGATTACAAGAACGAGAAACAATGAATTGTTTATGGTATCCAATGTTCTTGGGGGTGATAATCTTTCAAAAGTTGTAAACAGAGAGCATTCAAAAAATGTAGAATTGTTGTGGCTTTCTTCAAGTGCATACTATCCAAAAGAATCTGGCTTGCTTCCTAATCTAGGCCATCAAAATTTATATTTACAATCAAATTTCGGCGTTGATGTTCACCTTCTTGATTCATGTATATATATTTCTAGTGGAGAAAGTTTGCACACAAAGCCTTTCAATTCTGTAATAAACCTTGGGCATGATATCGATGTTATTGTTAAGGCAGAAGATCACTGTGGTGATTTGAAAGATTTACATTTTAGTGAAAAGAGAAAATCTAGAAAGAAGAGTTATGTTGAACACCCTATTGGCAATCCTTTTGAAGTGCGTTCATGGGTTCATGAGAAACATGGGAGAATTCTAAAGGAACTTCAACAATCAGGAAATAAAACTCACATGATCACTTAGAAAAACGTGGTTCTTGTGGAATGAAACAAAAATATTTCTGCATCTTGACAGGTATAATGAAACCCACAGTAGCTCCAGCTTCATTACGTAATGACTCACTAGATTTCATGATTAAAGTGGCTATAAAGTGACTCACTAGATTTCAAGAACGTGGTTGCCCCTGTATTCAAATGTGCAAGTTGTTGAAATAATAATGGCGAAATGCTTAAAATAGACTCTGTTAGATTGTTAGGATACGTGTAGGTTGAGATTCGTTGAGATCCTCTTTTCTAGGAGTTCGTTGAACAGCTCTCAGAGCTTATATATTGTAACCCTTATTTCATAATTAAACAAGTCGTGTTCTATTCTGTTTTTCACTTGCTATTCTATTTTGGTATCAGAGCTGAGAGCAGTGAGCCGCCATTTGATCTCCATTGAAGGAGTGTTGGGCGTGAACAAATCGTTGCCCAGTCAATCACTGCCATCGCTGCAGAGGAGCTGGCTGCTGAGGAGAAAACCAGATCGCTGAGGAGTGAACCCACGCTATTCGCTGTCTGCAATCGCTGATTGCTAAAGGAGTTGTTGCGTGAACTGGAGAGCTAGCTGAGAGCTGCTATTAGAAACGTGTAAGCAGAAAGGGAGCCAATTGTTGTGCTCCATGTAAGAGGAGCTACCCGTGCGTAGCGTTGCAGTCATCAATCAACTTCCCCATAGAGAGGTCTGAAAGGAACTGGCTGCGTCTCCACGGCCACAACGTGGACACACATCATTCGGATTCTTCTTCTTTGCGAAGTTTTACGAGTGTTTTTCCATTCACGGCCTCCACATTCAGAAGCTGGAGCCCGGTCACGTTCTCTGCACATGGAAAGTACCTGACCGACTTACTGATACATGTGGTGAGCATGGAAGAAGCGAGCTGGCTGAAGACCTTTAGCAACACTTGCTAAAGGCGCGAAAATAATTGATTATCGCGGGTCCCCAACGTGACAGGGCACGATAATCCAATGCTGGACTTTTGATTACTTCAGCAGGAAGATTGCCGCGGACATCCAGTGTTGCAAGACGCGAAAATTTGCAAAAATTTGAATTTTTCTAAATTTTTTGTTGTGTGTACGTTTGCTAGGCATCAAGAGGTATATTCTCAACAAAGGTATTTTTTTTATTTGAATTCGTCTTTCAGCAGCTATGACAAATTCTTTTCCCGAAAATTATCTGAACGAAGCTTCTAAGCTTGACGGGGACAATTACCTTGACTGGAAATTCAAGATCTTAACTATGCTCAAAGCACTGAATGTCTGGACTATAGTAAAAGGAGATGAAACCAAGCCCACGGGTGCTACTCTTGCAAACTGGGAGAAACGAGAAACGAAGGCAAAAGTATTGTTGCGGCTGTCTGGCAAAGACAACATAATCCCGCACATCAGAGATTGTAAAACTTCCAAGGAGACATGGAACATCTTGAAAGGTTTGTATGAAACTACAAACTCCAATAGAATTCTATTTCTGAAGACTAAGTTATTGTCCATAAAAATGGCTGCCCACGAGAATATCACCAACTATGTTTCCTGGATTAAGGATTTATGTGATCAGTTAAGTGCAATTAGTGATATTGTTTCAAATACTGACATGGTAACTCTTACATTAAAAGGTTTAATTAGAGATTATCATGTCTTTATTTCAAGTCTAGGAGGTAGAGCAACGCCACCTACATTTAATGAGTTAACAGGGATTCTTCTACAAGAAGACGAAATAATGAAAGTGTTTGAGATGGACTCTCAATTTTTAGAAGTTGCATTAATGGGAAAAGGGAAACAGCCATACAAGGGCAAGACATGGGACAAAAACAGAACAAGCAAGTTTCAGCCAAGAAACAGAGGTATGACTCACTCAAAATCTGATTCACATGATAAGAAAAATGATGGTTGTTTTTACTATGGGAAACCTGGTCATCATGCTAAAGACTACTATAAAAGGAAAGCTAATGAATCCAAACAGAAGTTTAGAAAACATAATAGAAATTATGTGATAACTGACACATCCACCAATGAAGGTTTTAAGAATTTAAAGTTGTTTATTTCAGAAGCTGCATTGTCTGCAGAAACTGATGATGAAAATGCATGGTTCATAGATTCAAGTGCCTCAGCCCATATGTCTTGTGTCAAAGAGTGGTTTGATGAATATCATGAGAGGACAGATGAGACACACATATATTTAGGAGATAATAGATCTCATAAGATTCAGGGTTATGGAGTGATAAGTGTAAATTTACCTAATGGCCAAAAGAAACAGATTCATGATGTGTTGTATGTTCCAGGCATCAAAAAGAATTTGATTTATGTTTCCACAATAACTGATCAAAATCTGAATGTAGAATTTATGCAGTCTCACTGTCTTGTGAAGGATATTCAAAATCATTATAATGTCATAGCCACAGAAACGAGAATTGGAGGACTGTATAAGCTTGATGTCACAAAGTCCAATCATCAAGCATTGATATCTACTACAATGACAACAGAAGAGCTATGGCATCGCAGGTATGGGCATCTTAATCAAAATGACTTAGTACTACTTCAGAAGAAATTGATGGTTGAAGGGCTTCCTGTTTTGAAACATGAGCATATAGAATGTGAAGCTTGTGCACTAGGTAAGCAGCATAGGGAAGAATTTCCAATGCATAAAGAGAAAAAACAGAGAGAATTACTTGAATTAATTCATACTAATGTTTGTGGTCCCATGCAAACCTTATCACTTGGTGGTATGAGGTACTTTCTCATATTTGTTGATGACAAATCAAGATTTACTTGGGTTTATTTTATAAGGAAAAAGAGTGATGTATTTGAATATTTTAAAGAATTCAAAACTATGGTGGAAAAGCAGACAGGTAAATGCATCAAGATACTCAGATCTGATCAAGGTGGAGAATATACCTCAGGAGCTTTTGAAAGCTACTGCAAGAACAATGGGATCATTCAGCATTTCACAGTGCCTTCTACACCACATCAAAACGGTGTAGCTGAAAGGAAGAACAGGACATTAGTGGAATGTGCTCGCAGCATGTTAAAAGGTAAAAATATCTCTAATGGTTTTTGGGCAGAAGCCATTAACACTGTTGTTTATTTAAAGAATAGAAGTCCAACTAAGATTCTAGATTCAAAAACGCCTTTTGAAGTTCTTTATGGCTATAAACCTGAAGTTGGTCATTTAAAAGTATTTGGTTCAAAGACATTTGCTTATATTCCCAAAGATGAGAGAAGAAAACTGGATGCAAAATCTGTTAAGGGTACTTTTCTTGGTTATTATGATGATCATAAGGCATACAAACTGTTTGATCTTAATTCACATAAGCTCATAGCAAGCAGAGATGTGATTTTTCATGAGACTACAGATGAAGAAGTAAGTAAGTATGATGTCTGGCATAGTCCTTATGACAATAATATTCATGTGAAAATTGATATAGATAATGAACAGGAACAAGAAAAGGAACAGGTACAACAACAAGGTGAAAGTAGCGTAGAGACTCCTACGCCTCAGAAAAGAAGAGACGAAAGTGCAGAAAGTGGTGGACCACTGAGGAAGTCAACAAGAACAATTCAGATACCCTCCAGGTATAAAGACTATGCTTTGATGACACAAGTAATGAATGTTGTAGAACCTACTTCTTATGAACAAGCCAAAAATCATAAGGATTGGAATAATGCAATGAATGAAAAATATGAATCAATAATGAAGAATGAAACTTGGGAATTAACTAAGCTGCCTGAAAACAAAGTTCCCATAGGATGTAAATGGTTGTATAAAACCAAATTTAATGCAGATGGAAGTGTTGACAAATAGCATAATTGGAAGAACTCGAAGTAAGCAAGGCTCAACAGATTCAAATCCACCAGCATGAATGTGAAGGGCTGATCCAAGAAAAGGAACAACTGGCAAGACAGCTCAAGGAGCTAGAAGAGGACCAGCAAAAATTGTCCACATTTCACAAGCAAGCATGTGATATGCGGATTAAAATCCATCAGCTGCTAATACTGATCTCGGAAGAGTTTTGGAGCATGAAAGAGATGATTAAGAAAATGACAACAATTGAATCCAAATCCTTAAAGACCCGAGAAAGGTTTGCAAATCATGTAGAAGAGCTGAAGCGGCAATCGGAGTGGAAAAAGGGGAAATCTCAACTCCCTTCACACTTACGCGCCCCTACATGAGATAAATTGGATGTGGATATAGGGATTCTTGAATTTTCCAAAGATTGTGGTACCAAACTAAGCTTGGGAATCAAAAGGACGGTCCACAAGTGTTGTTCCATATATTCTACGCTCAAGGAATCGCTCAGCAAGTGTCATCTTGTTATCCCCGCTTCCATTTATGATTTCCCAAAAGAACATGACCGAATTTTCGAGTTGCAGAGCGAGCTAGACGAAGACTTGGCTTATATTAAGAAGATAGAGGTATTGACTAAGGCTGAATTTCAACAGTTCATTTGCCATCTTGCAATACATATTTATTTCCTGGAAGCAATGGCAAAAGAGGCTACGCAAGGAAAAGCGCTGATCAAGTTAGACCTTCATAAGCATGAAATAGCATCCCAGGCAACAGTATCTTCTCGTAGCAAGATCATCGTAAGGGACATCACCCAATGGACTTCATACATTCAAAGTGTAGATGGCCCGGTAGTTTCAAGCAAGCCGGTTGGGTGAGACGTGTCTTCAAGTCAGCAGGCATAAGCCCAGCAAAGTAAACAGATCATTCTTATTTGGTTTTAAGCAAGCAGAAAAACTGAAATTCTACCTTTGTATAATTTCATTAAAAGGACAGCTAGCCCCTAGTTTTGTCTTATTTGTAAAACCCTCCACGTATCAATAGGCTTTGTAATGATGCTATGAAAACCAAGGGAAGAGGTTATAGAATTAGGGTACGCGTGTCATCCCAAGGGACGCTTTGTAAAGTTATAAATAGAAAGGTTAGAAGGAATAGAAAGGACATTTTGGCAGGGAAAAGAAGCTTCTCAGCTTGTACGAACTATTTTGTAATTAGCTCTGTGGAAGTGATTTTGCCTAATAAAGAGCCTGAGGGCAGGGATGATTTTAAGAACCCCCTCTAAATTTATATGTATAAAAAATGGGCGAATCCCCATGATACATGGGAAAGTGTGAAGGCTATTTTATCAATAATATAATATGTATATGTAATTTTTGGGCGAATCTTTCACATAATTATAAAATCTTGTAAATTTTGGGCGAATCTTTCACAAAATTATGAAAAATTATAAAAAATTTGGCGAATATTTCATGGAATTAGAAAATCTTGTGAAATATTGGTGAATCTTACACTAAACTATAAATGCTTGCAAAGTCTTGAAACATTGGTTGAAATTTGACTTAATAAAATTCCCTAGATGATTTTGTATTCACTTTAGATTTCCCATGTACTCTTGCATTAGGACACCTTACAAAAAAAATCCAAGCTTTTTAGGTGACCTGCTCTGTCATTTTGTAGTCCCACTGATAGATCCCTTGGAATTGGTGCTTGAATGGAAAACACCAAAATGATGGTTTATGCATCTGCTAGGAGATACGACTATGACAATATTCAGCCCCAAGAGTAGGTTACAAATAAGCATGTGTTCAAATTCACAAGTGGGTCACCCTTTGAGACGCATGCCACCTTCAACCATTCATCTTAAGCTCCAATATAACCCACGAACCCCGAATATAACACCATTTTTGAAACTATGCATCTAAGCTTAGGGAGTCACAAATCCATGTGTCCCAAACACCCTAACCACTCCAAACACAAATCCCTAAGTATTGCACTTAGGTGTTTCTCTCTCCAAGTGTTAGGCAAGTATATGGTTGCATAACCATTTATTCCAAGAACGCTTCTCCAAGCAACAATATTAATAGGGCATCCCACATTTTCCAAGATAATATTATTTCAAACAAACTCCATTTCCACCCTTGAGTATAACACCCTTCCTCAATTTGTGCACCCAAGGTTAGGAAGGCACAAATCCACATGTGCCAAGCACCCAAACCATTCCAAACACAAATCCCTCAATACCACACTTAGGTGGTGCTCTTTTCGAGTCCAAGTGTTAAGCAATTAGATGGTTACATAACCATTTCCACTGAGTGCACCATAAATTTGGATAGAATCGTGTTGTGTTGATAGCCTATTCATTCATGGTGCATGTTTAATTGTGAGAAAACTCACCCAATAACAAGAAGGTTAGGCCTCCAAATACACATCATCCATGCAACAATGACCTCATTCATCAACATATAAGTTTATAGGTAAGATATCAAAACACGGTTTATTGGACCAACCAAATAAGCTACATGAAGGTTTTCCACCTTCAACAAATATATCCAAGCAACCCAACCAAATCTCAAATTTTCCCACTATTATAATAAGAAAATGTAGCATCATGCCAAATGGATTTCTAAGCATACACTCACTCAACCATTTTCATTCAACCTTGTAGCTTACTCTATTTGTATGCCTAGTTAAAAAAGCGGTGGGTGAGACTATTTCAACATTATTTATGTGACTATGCACATATATACGTAAATTTGTTGCATGAATATATTCGGTACCAATCACCATAAACCAAATCTACATTTCTCAAATATTCAAGCATGCACTATGGCCTATATTGGGATGTGAACAACCCAATGTATTACCCCTTAGGCATGATGGGAAGTATGTGTACAACCTAATGTATTACCAATACATGCCAAACCCTTGCACATTCACCACTAATTCAGTGCATTGATGCACATAACAACTTTGTTATATGCATGCAATCCTTGAAATCATTTGTGGGAATTAATAAATATGCATCAACATTGAATAGAATTAACAAAGTGAGAGTGGTTCGGAGCATAATTAATTATACCTAGTAAAGAACAATATTTTTCATCCAAATCTAGCTGCATATTTTCACATTCAAAATAATTCCATAAAATGCACATCACCAAGGGAGTTCCTAAGGGCATTAGTAATTACTTATGCTATGGAAAAAACTCCCATGCTTACGTATATTTTATCCATATCTATCTGTATATCCAAACCCCTTATGTATGTCGTCCCTGATGTGGGAGACAAAAGTCCAATCATCTGCAAGATACAACACTTCACCTCTTTATTTTGTGCATGAAGTATGGAAAATTGTATCATTTCTATGCATTTGGATTTGAAACTATACAAAGAAGGGATAGTGACCAATGTTGTAGAATATGCTTGATGGTGACAAACTATAGTTACTTTTACATAGCTCAATAAGTAGCACATGATTATGTATGTGCTCATTTTCTTTAGAGCATCATGTCATGAAAATTTTACAGCATATCAAAGAATGTATCAAGCTCAATATCCAAGGAAATTTGGAAAAAAATTGATATTTTCTCTCCTTTAAAAGACTATTCCAATGACCATTAAATAACTCAACTTGGAAGAGAACTTGGAAAAAAGAATTCTCTCCTTTAAAAGAGGATTCCAATGACCATTTTTTTTCTTAAAATGGTTATATATAGAATTTATGTGTTATTTACAACACATATCAAAGTATCTCAAAGGCATTCTTTGGTTGAATTAAACTTCTAGTTATTTATAAGTACATGACGCAATTTATTGCCCCTGAAAAGATACTAGATAAACATTATACTACCTAGATTTTTAAAATATCACTTATGCTATCATTATGTTAATCAAATCTTGTTATTCTTGAGACAAAGACATGATAAACTTGTTTGTAAAAATATAATATATTATTTCAACAAATATGCACCCATAAGAATGATTAAAAATAAGATAAAATAACTAACTCTATTAATTTCCAAAATAATATTCATTTTGATAAAAAAAAAGTAGATTGTACAAATAAGATGCATTCTATTTGTTATGAAAGGGTATTAATTGTTTGTTTCTCATTACACCTTTTACACCTTTTATGAGATGTTTTTTTTAATAAAAAAATCAACAATATCAATAAGAACCATTCAATTTTGTTATAAAAATATATATTTATTATTCGTCTCTTCATAAGCCTTTCTTTTCTTTAGAGGATAGATTATTTGTTTTTTAAGATTTTAACATGTTACAATGATTTTTATGAGATATTGTAATAGTCAAAATTTTCTAAAAAATTCATATATATATGAAAAAAAAGGTTTTTAAAGAAAAAATGGAATATATAACAAAATTAAGTTGAATTACATAATGTTAGTATTTGATATTTAGTTTTCATCAATCTAAAATATTTTTTATGGAATTTTAAGCAAAAATAAAATCAATTTCCCTTCCCATATCTTTACTTAAATTGAAAAATAATTATTTAACCTGTATTATCAAAATGAAAAAAAAAACTAACAATTCAAATAACTATATGAATTATTGTTTACTCTTCACATCTTTGCATCTTATAATTATTCTTGCTCTGTGTTTTGACTCTTATACAGAGACCTCGAATCTCTTGAATCTTTTTCCACTAAACTCTTGAAACGTTTTGTGGTTTGGGATTTATTTTATTTTCCATTCACATTTAAATAAAAAATGACCAGCAATAAACAACAACACAACAATTGTTAATTAGCCTGGCCATTAAAAAAAATACTCTGACGCTATGAAGAATAAAATTGACCCAATGCATTTCAACTATGCCTAGCCATGCTAAATTTCGCATGCAACCTTCATATTCACGCTCTGAAGAATAAAATTGGCCCAATGCATTTCAACTATGCCTAGCCATGCTAAATTTCGCCCTAGTATTTATAAAAAATGGTTTTTGTGTTTTTCAAATTGTCCAAGTGAGAAATTCGCCCATCTATTGAAAACAAATCCTCAACAACAAATAAACTCACCCAACAACATATTAATTTGCTTGGCACAATCCAAATCCACCCAGCCATGCTTACTTGACCCCGACATCTTTAAAAACGTCCATAGCATTTAAATTCGTCCTAGCAAAGTTTAAATTCCCATGATGAGTCTAAATTCATCTCACTCCCATTTAATTTCACTCTGCAAAGATGAATTCCATTCGGAAATAAGAGAACTCGCCCAGCAATGAAGAAAAATGGCAGTCTCTGGACTAGAGTGGTATATCATAAATATATTGCCCCTCTTACTCTTCACGAATGGATCAGGCTGGGAAATAAGTCGAGGGCAAATTGCTCTGTGGTTTGGAAAGTGGTGGTGCAGCATTTTCATGTGATAGGCTCTGGATTAGTGTGGAGGGTTGGAAATGGGCGGCTTATTCATGTAGGACTGGATCTTTGGGTTGGCAGCAGGGGAGGTCATATACTAGATGTGGAATTGAGGAACGTTTTGGCAGCTAGAGGCTGTCATTTCCTAGCTGATATCGAGGACCCGGAAACATCTACACTTTGGCATCAGGGGTGGATCTCTGCACATCGACTTGAGATCCTTGGAGAAATGCATGGGGCTTGGGCAGACTATTTACGGATATTAAGACATTCGAATATTCGACTGACAGATAGGATTGATGAACTTATCTGGGATCATCATCCCTCTGGATTATACTCCCCAAAGAATGGATATATCCAGCTGAATGTGGATGTACATAACAGGGGATTGGAGTGGTGGTGGAAATATCTGTGGAAGTTGAAGTGTCCAGGTAAAGCAAAAATACTCTTCTGGGCTATTCTGGAAAATAAGGTTCCAACCTGGGACATCCTGCAAAAACGTTTCATCCTAGGTCCGGGGTACTGTCCTCTTTGTAAAGATGCGAAAGAGACCAATTCTCATCTTTTTGTCAATTGTCGGTATTCTCAGAACGTTTGGGCAGAAGTCTGCAAATATTTGGATCTCAATATGAGATGGCAGGGTGAGAGTGTACTTGAAGCGTTCCATTTGTGGTGGACATTTCAAAAGAACTCATCCATCCGGGCTCTCCCTTGTATTTTTGCCTGGGGCATCTGGATTACCAGAAATCTGATCATCTTTCAAGATTGCAGGGTTCCGATGGAGACAGTTGTGGCACAGGTTGTGGCTGTTATACAACACTTTAAGACACCTGTCCATGTGATTAAAACTCGACCTGTGTGTGTGGAATTGATTGATAAATCCATGCCGTGGGCTTATTTTGATGGAGCTTCAGACCAACAAACGGTGTGTGGAGGGGGGAGTCCTTTACAAATCTGAGTCCCATTATTTTCATATCGTGGCTGGTTTGGGGAGGGGATCAAATAACTATGCAGAACTTATGTCTCTTAGGCTGCTGATGTTATTTGCACATGAACAAGGATGTCTATCACTACAGATCTTTGGCGACTCTATGTTAGTTATCGGATGGGCAAACGAGACAACACATTGTTCTGTGATGGTCCTATTACCTATCCTGGAGGAGGTGACCAGGTTAAAGCTGTCATTCAACCATATAACATTTACACATGTCTACAGGGAGAGGAATGGGATGGCAGATCTACTATCCAAGGAAGCGACGCAGCAGCATCTAGCATATGGCAATTGGAGGATTACAAATCACTCAACCGAGGGCACCTACAGGTTTTATCACAGACCCTTTTATGAAGATATGGAGGCACCGTATTGAGCAACTGCTCAGCACTTGTCTGACCAACGAAGGATATATTTGTTTGAACAGCGCTGGTTAAAGCGAGGCACAGTATTGAGCAATAGCTCAGCCGAAACGAGCAATAGCTCAATTGAGCAAAAGATCAGAATCCACACTTCTGTTGCTGTATATGTTTATATATTATAGGATATATGCGGGCTGTATGGACTGCAGCATTCTTTGTGCTGTTATATGGCGAACAGCGATGGACTCTCTCTTATCTCTGTGACAGTATTTGTTAATATGAATTTGGATATATGCGGGTTGTATGTACAGCCGGATACATTGTATTGTTTAATGTCTGGGACATCAGATCTGATGTTAAAATGGGACTGTAAATATGTGACAATGTAGGGATCTCAGTGATTCTCTTACATGTACAGAATGTAATTTTGTTCATACTTTTTGAAATAAAATTACGACTTTTTCCAAGGAAAAAAAAAATGAAGAAAAATGGCCACAAGAATGCAAAAATGCTAAGACTACATACCAATTTAGAAATATTATATATTGCAGCCAAAAAATGTCCACAAGAATGCAAAAACGCCCAAGACCAAATACCAATTTAGAAACCTCCTCATATATTGCAACAGCTCTGTAACATGAGCCATTGATATTTGAGATTGAATGGGAATTCAATGGAGGGATTTTAATGACTGTTGGTACCTTATAGACACAAAAAAAAACTCCATTATGTAGAAAACATTAACTCTCATACCTGATTCCTCTCTCATACGCTCTCATTGGCATCCATTAACAATGCAATGACGATGGCCCAAATGCCAGGATGAAGAAAAAAAAAATACTAGTTAATAGAACTTACACAGAGATGTTGAATCACGATTTTGAGGTGCCTCCGATGTCAGAAAGTTCTCATTCATTAATTAAACTCCAACACAGCGTTCATGTACTCTGTTTGAAACGGTTTACTACAACTCAAAGTAGAAGATTTCAGCCCCAAGAAGATCAGAGTAGAAGATGAAGAATCACAAAGGGAAGGTAGAGTAGAGAATGACCTAGCAAATTCAAGCCATTTAGGAATCCCTATCCGGACAGTCAAGTTATCCCCTCTACTCTCTCCTCCTCCAGGTTTGTAAAATGTCATCATTGGTTGCTCTAAAATTAATACCCCGGGCACTAGGACATCACAAAGAACTGGACCAACCCCTTCATGGTTAGATATGGTCTAGCCTTTTGACATGGTAGAATTGAATGATACATACAGAGAAGAGGTAATAAATAGGAGGGCTACCGAATATTCCCTTATGGGTTTGGAACCAACGGACTCCATGGATCAACCCCTAATTTTGTCAACTTATGATGGAGCTGCAAGAGAAATAACCTTCACCATTTTTTAGCCTCAAGTCTCCAAATTGACATCTGAAATGGAGCCAGGGGACTAGAGGGAAGCCAAAGAATAGGAGGGTTACTAAAGATTCCCTTACAGATTTGGAACCAACAGACTCCATGGCTCAACCCCTAATTCTGTCAACTTATGATGGAGCTATAGGAGAAATAAACTTCACCATTTTTTAGCCTCAAGTCTCCAAATT
This sequence comes from Larix kaempferi, assembly GCA_027924585.1. NCBI lineage: Eukaryota > Viridiplantae > Streptophyta > Pinopsida > Pinales > Pinaceae > Larix > Larix kaempferi. The sequence goes on along the minus strand of BSBM01000214.1, from coordinate 5,807,845 downwards.
GACATTTGAAATGGAGCCAGGGGTTTGGAAGTGAGCTAAAATAAAGCTACAAATTGCTAGTGCATCACTGATGGATCATTGTAATAATTGCCAAGAAGTATAATAATGTGTTTTTTTATAAGTACACAAGAGCTGTTGTGGAAAATGAAACCATCAATAAAAAGTCTGGACATGTTTTTAATTAAAATCAATATTTGATGGCTAGGTTTAAGTCCCTAGAGACAGAGAAGAAGGTAGTTGAAGAAAAGCTGGTGATAGTGGGAAAATACCCTCAAAGAGCTGTTGAGGGTGGTGTATATATTGAAAAAGTGGAGGAAGGAGATTGAAGCTTATGAGAGAGTGAGATTAGCCTATGTTGTCCATACAGTGACTCAATTCTTAAATTATAAAACTAAACTACAAAATGAAATAACCATTTTGAATGGAAGCAATGCCACTTATGATGTTAAGAAAAGGGCACCACAAGACAGAGTGACAACCTTGGAGGCTGAGAGAGGAGAAAGGGTTTCAAATTCAATGTAGTTTGATGAGGAACTAGAGGGAATAAAATATATCAAGGCACAACTAGATAAAGAAAGGGAGAACAACCCCCCTACCAGTCAATGTGGGAGGGTATGGATCAACCTTGTAGCAGCTGAAAGAGAGTGTAGAAGAAATTAGTTTGGGGATTGAGATTTGGAAAATAAAATACCAAACTGAGGAAGAGCTGGCCACTTTCCAAAAGACCCTTTCTAGAAAATGGATGAAATATTTGAGGAAGCAAGTTGTAAAATTGGAAGAAGCCCACAATAAATTCTGGGATGAAAGGGATACTGCAGAGAACATCATGGATGAAAAGGAAATCTTGCAAGCCAAATGTTAGAAAGTGATGGAGGAGTTAAAGCTTATAGAAAAACTGAAGGCTATTAAAGGGTATCTATGGACTAAATCTTTGAGATTCTCCCATCTTTGTTCGATCAAGTGGAATATCATCTAGATTTTTATGATCTGCAGAAGGAGGTAAATAAGTAGTTAGACCAAACAAAGGAAGAAGTGGCCCACATGGAACAAGTAGCTAGAGCAGTGCTAAGGGTAGTAAACTCCCTTACAAACCAAGTAATGTGCCAATTGGGCATCATGGACATAAGAACACTTATTATGGATATAGAGAGTTGTGGAACCAAATTGAAAAATTGGGAGGAAACAAGAAATAAATGTATGGCAATAGGTAGGCATGTCTTTAGTTTTATGAATGATACGATTTCCTTGCATTGTTGGGGTGTGCCACTACGTTGGTATGATCAAATCCAGGTATATTAACCCATATTGTATGTTCACATATTGAGAGTTAGATATAAATTTTCATAGGTCTCTGATCCAAGTAGAAATCCATAAGGCTCTGACATTATAAACCAGTTGTTAACGCCCTTATCAGCATGGTTCATAGCATCCCTTTTGTTATGAACTTCACAAACTATTTATTTTTAAGAGAAGACAGATTTAGATAAGGCATCCAGGTTTTTTTGAGGGGAAAGAACAGTAAGCCAAAGGAGTTGGGTACATATTACAAGTGTATGAATACACTACCAATATAAAGCTCCCACCTCTCCCTTCCTAGAAAACAAAGAAACCTTCCAAGAAGGGAGAAGGATCAAAAGGGGCAAGGAGATGAAGATAGAAGCTAATTGTTTTCATTGAGGCTCACATGTCCCCCCCATAATTTTGTGGGTTTTTAGAATAATGGGGAAGCACTAATAAAAGATGAATCCCTAAGGCAAAAGGACAACAAAGACAACATCGACCAACCATCAATGTTCTATTTAAGAAGGACAAAGAAGATGATGATGAGTAACTAGGACAAGCTACTGGGAGACAATTCCCATGCAATGGTTAATAGAGAGAGCATAAAAAGGAACAGGGGTGTTAATTGAAAAAAGCACCACACCTACCCCAGAGGAGGTCCCCAAATAACCAAAATCTACTCCCATTTTGCAATCCATGGGTTTCAGGGTATTAGAGGATTAGGAAAGAATGAGCAGGGCATAACTCATCCCATTGAGGTGAAAGAGATACCTAAGGTATTGGGACTGGGAGTTGATCCCGAAGCCCACATTATTGGGAATCCATATCTACAATCCACCTTCACCCCTTTAGCTGATACAACAGGAGAATTAAAAAAAATGATGGAGGTCTTAGGCTTTAGCTTAAGGGATCCGTCCTAAATATATTATTCTTCCTACTTCCCCTTAGCAATAGTAGGGTATAATCCTAGAGATCCAACTAGGGTTAACATTGGTGGGAAATGGAAATGGGATGATATGATAGAATAGAAAAGGAGAGGATCATTAGCAAATAGAAATAGGGACCGAAGCAACAGTAGAAAGGGTAGAAGAATAAGAAAGCAAAGTTGCAACAGATGTGGATTAGAATAACGAAACACTGTAGGGAGAAGATGGATAGGGAAACAAGAGGAAGAGATAATATTAAAAAGGCTAGGGGGAGATAGAACAGAAAAGGGGAAGGTTAGAAAAATGAAGATAAGAGGTAGGAGGGGATACTGAGGGTACCCAATTAGATCCCAACATTTTTCACCAAGTAGAGATGACTCCCTCATCTTCCCCAATTCCCCCCTTCTAATTTTTACCATATGTTATCCTTGGCCATATTAGGAGGGGTTCTCAGCACACCCAATGCCAAAATTTCTCATGATGTTGGCCAACAACTTTCGTGCATGGATATTTTAATCACCTAAAACTAAAATAATGTGTTCCATTAGATATTTTGAAGGAGGAGAAAAGGATAAGGAAGGAAAATAAGGATGCACCAGCTGCACTAGATGCTTCAAGTGCAGTATCCCAATAAGGACATATCCAATTAGATCCATAGACAAAAATGCAAGCACACGTTTCATGCTTGTTTGCGTAATAATGACTAAATTGCCCTAACAGCATGCTGAAAAAGGACAATATTTTCAAAATAAGATTTAGACACTACATCTCGATTTTCCACACTCTTTTGTTAAGGAATTCATATGAGTTGGACATTGAATAGAGTTGGACATTGAATAGCTTTAGAGTCCAAAATCAAGAATTTATTAATTTTTGATAATCTTTTCTAAGAAGATATTTAAACGTCCATACTTTGGATTGCTACTAATGGCATTTTTGTCTACTATATAAAAGTGAAATCTTAACTACCTTTTGAAATAAGATCAAGAAATCAAACCTTGAAATCCAGCATTTGGTTGTTCTGAACTCCCAAGTAGAAAGGGATCATTCCAGTGACATATTGTGAAGCGTTTAGTGGAAGAACAATACCAACATCTGAGCATAGTTGGTACCAACATGGAAGCAACTTTAAGGGACAGTCATTTACAGCATTTCGTGGCAGTATTTCTGAGAATCTATGTGTTTTCGAGATCCCGCTAGCCAATAAGAAAGGACAACAGACTGTGTGGGAGATCATAGCAACACAAAGAATAAATTCAGTCCAGTAGAAGAATACTCTACAAAATAGAAGTTCGTGGGGATCAATTGAATTTTATTGGAGAAGACAATTTACCTCATTACAATATATTGCAAGAAACAATTATTCACTACAAGTTTCAGACTCACATCAATTAGAGTCTCACATAAGAACGTTATTTCATAAGTACATTTTTAGGTAATAGATTGAATCTTGCTTTCAAGTTTCAAATCTATCGTTGATGAACAATTTGCTAAGCTTTAGATGCTAAGCATGGGGAAAAACAATTTTTCTATGAAAACTAAGTTACTAACCTCTGTAAAGAGTCGAAGACTACAAACCCCAGGGAACCTTGAACAAACACAGATATTTTCCACTCAGCCACCGAGCCACCGTCAAATTGCTTTCCACTCAACCACTGTAAAATTGTAACCCAATTCCAAATCAAGCTTCATGCAAAGATACGATTCTTCATGTGGGTTTGTATGGGATAAATTGTTGACTTTTGCAGCATTATCTAGGGAAAAAACGTCCCCATTTCACTGAATCACTGGAGTCCTGGACCGTTGCACGTTTTCCCCAATATGGGAGTACAATTTGGGAGCTAAAACCCCTGATTTTCTCATTAACCGTGAAATGGGAAGGTCGAAGACTCGAAAATAGCATTGATACCTCCATTCAACCGAAAGGCGAAATAACCAGCGAAAATGCCCTATGGACCATAAATTGGGGGCGAACAAACTAGCAATACCCTCTATGAATGAAAACCATGGGCGAGCAAACTGCTCACGCCTCCATGAATGAAAATTTACTGGCGAACCAACTACCTTTGGACTCCATTGCGGGAATGACGGGGGCGAACCCACCATTTCCTCCTTCTTTCACTGGACTAAATCACATTTTCCCTCTCTCGCGGGGTGGGCTATCGGATTTTTCACTATGTTGGGGATTTATAAAACGTGGACTAATTTGTTAAATTTCAAAAAACCCATTTTATATTAAAAATTCGCCCAGGGTTTTTGGTTGACCCCTATAATTTCGCCCATGGGCTATAATTCGCCCCTAAAATTTTCCCTGCCTGAGGGAGATATTTTTTTTTCCTAGAAATGGATGTTGGATGTTCGCTGGATTATTCTTGTGACGTTCATATCTTGCAGTGAGATCTTTCCTTGCTATTCAGAATTATTTCTGTGTGTTGAATGAGCTTACTAATTTTTTGTACAATGATGTTTCTCTTAACATGAGTAATAGAATGCTTTCACATGGATTAAAAGCTATCTTTTATATCTTCAATCTCTTGCTATAGATGTATCTTTGTGATTTAATGGTTATCTATTGATCTTTAGATATTTCTTTCAGCACATTGCTCATATTTACAGTTTGCTCCTTGCAGGGATAGATTAGATTTATTTCAATCTTAGATACAGATTTGTTTCAAGCTCTGCATTTAGATTAAATTAGCTTAGGCACTTGCACATCATTTTAATAATAAAAATCAAAAAAGAACGGTGGATTGGGCCATAACCGGTGTAAAAGAAATCAAATTTGACAGTAGCCAGAACCGCTAACCAAACGGATTCCCCATACCAAACAGTGGACAATCTAATTGGGATAGTTTACCAGGGAGAATCCCTTTCTGCTTGATGCTGTGATATTCGAGGCATCAACAAAGTGCATCCAGGAAGATGTGTATCATCATAAGGTAAAACAATATGCTGCTGCAAATGTAAATAATGAGGTGCTCTATTCATGTCATCATCAAAAGTAGAGGTAGGACTTTCATACCCCTCATGTGGCACCATTAGAAAAAAACCTTTCACCCAATTTTCATCCCCAATTGGTGTGGCTGAAAAAGAAATAGGGGGTGAGGAATTATGAACCAACCTTAAATATTTACAACTCTTACCCATCGAAATATTTAATTCATCTTCTCCATAATTGGCTGGTCCAACTATTGTGAGATCACATGCCTCCTCCAAGGTGTTGCAACTCATAATCCATCTGAACAAATGCAAGTGCTTGTTCTTCTTCTTGTTTGAGTGTATCATATTCAAGCATCTGCATATCAACATGTACCTCATGTTCCACCATTACATTAGGTTCCTCCTTTGTGAAATGAATCATCCATTTCCTTGTTTTTTAGTTTCTGTACAGCATCAATGTATGTACTAAATGGTATACTTCTCTTACATTCTTCACTCAAATAATTCCATTTGTTTTCTATTGTAGTAAAATCCACTTGAATTCCAGGCTCTTCTTTGGGGATAAGAAATTTAGGTGCAGTGGACCTTATTGTGCTCTGAAATTCATTTTCTCTATTATGGGGTCTGGTGCTTGAGAAAGTATACTCTCCCATAGGCTTCTTTTCCTCGCCATGAAAACTGTTCTTGCCTCCTACTACTATCCCTTTGCTTCCAAGTTGGCTACCCAACAATTCCAATCCTTTCATAAATTGTTTACCCATTTCTTCTATACTCATGGAAAGTGTCACATACCCTCTTGTGGACCCAATTCTGGGAATGGGACATGATACCAATATCTGGGGATAATCATCAAACTCAGCCCATTCATTAGATTCACAACAATTAAATAAATGTGTGCATATGCAAATCAAACAAATATGCACAGCGGAATTAAAAACTCATCCAAAGACATATATTATGCATACAGCATATCGAAAACAGTCATCAATTTAAACATTGTAGAAGTAAATACATAGACAGAAAAACACTTATCTTCATTGTGCAATTGTCCCAAACAACTAGCTATGTCGCTGCAACGTTCCACCCAACCATGGGCCAGTTGTGTTCATCAATTCTCTCAACACAACTGCCACCCCTGAGCTGGGAATGATTCTTACAAGAAAAAGGGGACATTCAAGCTCATACACAGCCAATTAATCATTTCATCTAAGCCAAGCCAATCCACAACTGTGTTTATCAGGCTAAATCTAACCTTGGATGCTTGCACTCAAGCTCAAGCCAAAGAAATGGATACTCATCTCAACCCCAACCTTCTCTTACACACAGCAACTCAAAAACTGGGCATGGATACACATTTTCAGCAATGGGATTTACAAACAAGATGGCCATCGGTTTTCCCCAAATCGTGTCTCACCCAAACGAACTGTGAAAATGGAAATTCATCCCCAGGGAGAAACCTGATTTCTTCCACAAGTTATGAGCGCTTCAAATGGCCAAAATGACCTCATTGCAACCCCAAATCGATTTATTCTCTTCCCCATTGGTAACCAAAACAAAAACTCCCTTCCTAGCTTGAAAGATGAAGGAAAACACAGGAAATCCATGGAGAAAAACGCTCAGGTAGCTCCAAACTCGTGGGAGAGAAAACTTGGTTCATGGGTAATGGCTTGGGGAGCAATTCATGGCTCTTTTCTTGCTAATGAATCCAAACACATTTTTCCATGAAGGGTGGCTTGCCCATACTCAAATTTGGACGGCCATACCTCTCATTCCCCAAGGCATTAACTACCTCAACTAAATCTTGGGAGAAATGAATGATTGGGTACAAAAGTCAACATGGCTAGTTGAGGGTTTTGTGGGTTCTCTCATTGACACTTGGCTTGACTTGATTGGCTCCAAGGGTTTGAATATTTCCCTCCCAATTCCTTGTAAAATCATGCCCCCATCTCTTGTTGCATTGCATAGCTAGTTGTGGGTATTTTATTAAAATGAATATTTACATAATATTCACAATTTCCAATGTTCCTGGCTAGCATGTAAACCATATGCATCAATAAATCGATGGCGGGGCCTTGGCCTTGAGCTCCTCACCATGATTTTATAACAATATTAAATTAATTACATTTTTAATGTAATAGGGTCAAGATGGGGATGTGACAGAAATTTCATTGAAACATGGTTCTAAGGTTTCAATAAGTTCCTCCTTATGCATTAATTTTTCATCCCCCTCTGTACCCATGGTTTCAATAAAAGACTATTTTTCTTCTACTACCTCTTCTTCAACAAAAACCTCTTCCACTGTTGGTTCAAAAGGTGGTGGTTTATTCTTTTGACTTCATGTTAAGACCATAAGATGCCAATAACATGCTATGATACCACTATAATGACCCTTTTTCAAAATTTTATGAAAATGCCCAATTTTCCAATTTTTCCCCAATTTCGACCTTTGACTAGTTTTGTTTTTTTGGCCTCCAAATTAACCCAAATGCTCCCAAATATTCTATAAGGGTATATGAATGATATTTAGATTTGAATATTAGTTTCATGGATTATTTATAACCCTCAAAATACTTCTAAAAACTTTATTTATATCCTAGTCAATGTATGGGATTTTAACTAGTAATTTGTGCATCAAATCCCCCCTGGATAACGCTGAAAAAATGGCCTCCCAAATGCTTCCAAACTCCATTGAATTTATGAACAGAGGTAGGTAATGTATTAAGGATTTTATTAAGGTCTCATGTGCACCATTATTTTATTATTATATTTATTCCAACCCTCTCCCATTCAGCTGCAAAAATCATCCATTCAACCCTTGGGGAAATGGCACTATTTCTTCTCCCAATGCAATTAAACTGAGTAAAAATACTTCAAATGCTCTGTTTATGTATATGTAACTTCGGAATGTATTTCACATATATGTATATTGTATTCCTATATAGATGATATTATTCCTCTATACAGAAGTGTCGTCATTTATATTGTAAGTGCCGTAACTTATACTTAATGGGTTATTAGACCACCTTGTTGGGGTCGGCCCTATATAAGTCATGTGGGTCAAAGGGTTATTAGACCACCCTATTGGGGGTTGGATATGTGGGTCAAAGGGTTATTAGACCACCCTAGTGGGGGTCGGCCCAGTCAACATTATGTTAAGTGGTTAAGTTGAGGCCGGCCTAGTTGAGTAAAGGTCAAGTCAAGTTAGTGTATAAATAGAGAGTGTGTCTCTCTCATTTTACACATTCTATTCTCTCACTCACACTTTGGAGAGTGGTGCACTTGTGGAGGAGGAGGCTCTGCTGCTAGGAGAAGACTATATCTTGTATTCTGGTTGTATCATTTCTCTATCTATCTCTGAGGAAGTTATTGGGGTTTTTCACCTTTATGGTTTTCCCCAAGTAAACTATGTGTCTCTTGTGTGCTTGCATTATTGTGTCCATGATTGATATGCTGTAGATTTGCTGTACATGTTGTTCTCTCAATTAAGATCCTAGATCATATTGAAGTAAATTCTGAAAATTTAACATGGTATCAGAGCTAGCCTGAAAGAAGGCATGATATGGCATGTATGACACTTGTTGCACTTACGATGCTAGGGCTTGATATAGCAAAAACCAGTCATCATACCACTTTCGCTATCAATCCGTTTTGGCAATTTTTTCGGGTCTGAAACTTTTATAGGTCGAAGATCAGATCCCCATGTACCTTGTGTCCAAAGTACAACCTCTAATTTGTTTTACTTTGTGATTTATGATCTGTACAATATAGGGTTTCTGCCTCTTCCAGATCTAAGTCAAAAATAGGTGACCTTGGAAAAAAGGTCATAATTTGGGCTAGGAAGCTCCAAATTCGATTTAGTAAAAAGTGACAGGTAGTACATAGATTGTACTATCTCAGAAAAAAATTTCAGAGGCCAAAGTTGAACCAGTGACACATGGCACGCCGTACAAGTTCGCTCTCCTGTATTATCCCATAAACAGGTCACATTGCGACACTTGGCATAACTCTCACTCAGAGAATCCAATTGAGGTCAGACCTATCAGGATGGAAATATGACAGGTCGGGATATATCAAGAAAAATTTTCAAACCCTGTGGATCAAAAAGTTCAGAGTTAAACCAGAAACAATCAGGTATATATTTCTGTCAAAACAGAATTATTTTTTAGCACCTTCATTCATGGCTTCCGGAATTTAGGGTTTCGGATAAAGTTGGAATTTTTGTAATTGGAGACCATGTCTGAATGCTACTCATAAAAATTGAAATTTAGAGACCAAGATCATAATTTTTGGTTGGGCAGAGGGCCAGGCTTGATCAAACCCTAGTTCGGGACTTTGATCAGAAAAGTAGAAAATTAGGGCTTCTGTAAAAATGGGAATTTTTGAAATCTGTGACCACGGCTGGAAGCTCCTCAGAAAAATAGAAGCTTAGAGCTTTGAATCAAACCTTTTGATTGGGCAGAAGAGTGGGCTTCATCAAACCCTAGTTCAGGGTTACGTCCAATGAAAACGAAAGTTTCAAAGGCAAAATTGAGGAGTGAAACTTTGCAGTTTTCAAATTCTGAATATACCAGCTTGATCAGCTCATCAAGGTGCATATTTCTATCCTTTCGGAAGTTTGAAATTAAAAGTTTGAATTTTTGGGGTTTCTCTGACAAACCCTATTATAGCTCCAGATCCAGTTCCTGCAAATCAAGTGGATTGGGTTAATCCTAGAAGAGAATGGATTGGTCACCTGCATAAGTGAAGAAGTTCCTGTTTCAGAGGGAGATGAGGCTAAGGCCTTCCATAAGAAGATTACAAGCAATCTTGACAGGTATGGCTTACAAGTATGTTTCATGGTTAAGTTTATCATATGTTTGTCTTCATATCATTACAGTACAATCTTGATTAATTACTAGACTTGTCGTATCACCTTAATAGAAGATATTCATTGATTAAGGTTTTGACACTTATGAATGTACTAATGCATTGTGATGTTGTATGAGGTTTATGTTGTTTGCTAACATAAAAGGTACACCAAGAAAGACAAATCATGTTCTACTTCAAGAACATATGATAATGGTGACATGAAGACAAAGATTCGTCCATTGTCATGGATCACACAGAAGATCTAATTTTGAGGTATGTATAACTTGGTCCTACAATGGTTAACCTATGAGACATGCAGGTTACTAGCACAAGTCACTGAAGAGAACCAGAATACATTATGCGGGTATGTTAGACATAACTAGCTAGCATGCTAATCCAAGTATGTTTTTCCTATATCAAGCTAGAATCCTGGCTTGTGTTAGGATCTTATACTGTTGTGTTGTTGATCATGATTATTCATGAAGGTATAGGTTTGAATAATCATGGGTTTTATGCATATTATATCTCTTATCTTGATTGATGATTTAACTAACCAGAAGAGTCCTATGATCAAATAAGATTATGTATGAGTAAAAGAAGACTTCCCTGAAACCTTGAATACTAATGTTTATTATCTGTGAATGATCATGACTATACATGTTTAAGATTATTGTGTTTTGATAGTATTAAGATTATACAAATAAATGTGTGATTATGTATAAGACCTCAAGGATAACACAATGATGATACTAATAAGCATGCATGGTGATTAAGGATGGATGTAAGTTCAAGGACAGGTAATCCAGGAAGCAAAGATCAAGAGGGAGCACACTCCAGTTGTTCCTGGAAGAAAGCAAAGGAGCATACTCCAGTAGTTTCTGCAAGGATGCAGATATCCTGAGGGATTTGACCATCCTTCTACATTCCACAACAGAAAGGTGTAGAAGAAGCTACTTCAGCAGCTCCTGCAAGGAAGCAAAGACTCAGAGGGAGTCCACCCAAAAAACAAACAAAGATAAGTATTTTAATTACCATTCCTTACATACTTGTTTGTTTAAATAATAGTATTCAATGATGTATATGCTTATGTTCCTAGATTTAGAATGTGTATTATGCATATTAGAATGATTGCATTAATGAACAGCTTACTACTAATATGCATTTGATGGGTAAGTGGCCTATGGCACTGTACAACATTCCATTTCTACTTATATAGAATGAAACCTCTTTGCTGACATGTTAGGAGTTCTACACACTCTTAACAATGTTCTGGTAGAGATTTGAAGGCATCTAGAAAGTTACGGAATATGGATAAATGTTGTATTGAAGCATTGGCTAAGATAATTGCATGACTATCTGACATATTTCCTTATGTGTAAGAATTTGTTCTGAAAACTATGAGATGTTTTCTAATCGTGCAATTTAACTTGTTGTGTAGGAAAGATTGTATACCATCACCTACAAAAGAAGGACTACAACATTTGTTCAAGCAACAAAATTATCTATTGAAGATATTGAAGTTCCCAGGATATGGGAACAATACCATGATTCGTCGATCATGAAGAACGATGTTTGGGATGCGGTCCCAAGAGCTGAAGGGAAGTCTGTTGTGACTTCCAAATGGAACTATCAGATCAAGAATGCTGCAGATGGCAGCATATAAAAGTGATGAAATAGAAGATACACCAGATGGATTTCAAGACAGCCTTCTGGAATGGTGTAGTTGAAGAAGAAGTGTATGTGGAGAAGCCACTTTGTTCAGAGACACATGACAGGGAGTCATATATGTGCAAAAATTTGTATGGTAGACAGCTTTCTATCCAGTTTGGGATTTACCAAGTGTAAAGCGGATTCCAACCTTTACTACAAGGTTGAGGAAGGAAATCCAGTGATACTACTTTTGTATGTGGATAACCTCTTTGTTACAGGTGAGGATAGATTGATTTCCGACACGCAGCGGAAGCTTGATGCCGATTTAGAGATGAAGAACCTGGGGATGATGCACTATTTTTTTTTGGCATGGAGGTGTGGCAGAGTGCAGATGGAATCTTCCTTGGACAAGAGAAGTATGCAGTAGAGATCCTGAAGAGGTTCGGGATGATGGACTGCAAGGCTATGGCCACACCTATGGCATCGAACCTGAAGCTTCTGTGTGAAGCTTCATCTGAACTAGTTGATGTCATTATGTATCGTCAGATGATTGGGTCCTTGATGTACCTAACGTGTTGATGTATATGTAACTTTGGAATGTATTTCACTTATATGTATATTGTATTCCTATAGAGATGTTATTATTCCTCTATACGGAAGTGTCGTCATTTATATTGTAAGTGTCTTAACTTATACTTGATGGGTTATTAGACCACCTTGTTGGGGTCGGCCCTATATAAGTCATGTGGGTCAAATAGTTATTAGACCACCCTATTGGGGGTCAGCCATGTGGGTCAAAGGGTTATTAGACCACCCTGGTGGGGGTCATCCCAGTCAGCATTATGTTAAGTGGTTAAGTTGAGGCCGACCTAGTTGAGTAAAGGTCAAGTCAAGTTAGTGTATAAATAGAGAGTGTGTCTATCTCATTTTACACATTCTATTCTCTCACTCACACATTGGAGAGTGGCGCACTTGTGGAGGAGGAGGCTCTGCTACTAAGAGAAGACTATCTCTTGTATTTTGGTTGTATCATTGCTCTATCTATCTCTGAGGAAGTTATTGGGGTTTTTCACCTTTATGGTTTTCCCCAAGTAAACTCTATGTCTCTTGTGTGCTTGCATTATTGTGTCCATGATTGATATGCTGTAGATTTGTTGTACATGTTGTTCTCTCAGTTAATATCTAGATCAAATTGAAGTAAATTCTGAAAATTTAACATGGTATTAGAGCTAGCCTGAAAGAAGGCATGATATGGCATGTATGACACTTTTTGCACTTACGATGCGAGGGCGTGATATAGCAAAAACCAGTCATCGTAGAACTTTCGCTATAAATCCATTTTGGAGAATTTTTCGGGTCTGAAACTTTTACAGGTCGAATATCAGATCCCCATGTACCTTGTGTCCAAAGGAAAACCTCTCATTCATTGTACTTTGTGATTTATGATCTATACAATATAGGGTTTCTGCCTCTTCCAGATCTGAGTCAAAATCGGGTGACCTTAGGGAAAAGGTCATAACTTGGGCTAGGAAGCTCCAAATGAAATTTTGTAACAAGTGACAGGTAGTACACAGACTGTACTATCTCAAGAACAATTTTCAAAGGTCGAAGTTGAACCAGTGACACATGGCACGCCGTACAAGTTCATTATCCTGTATTATACCATAAACGGGTCACGTTGTGACACGTGGTATAAATCTCTCTCAGAGAATACAATTGAGGTCAGACCTGTTGGGATGGAAAGATAACAGTCTCAGGAAAAAATTTCAGAGGCCAAAGTTGAACCAATGACACGTGGCACGCCGTACAAGTTCGCTCTCCTGTATTATCCCATAAACAGGTCACATTGCGACACTTGGCATAAATCTCTCTCAGAGAGTCCAATTGAGGTCAGACCTGTCGAGATGGAAAGATAACAGGTCGAGCGATCTTAGGAAAAATTTTCAGACCCTGTGGATTGAAAATTTTGGATTTACACCAGAAACAATCAGGTACATATTTCTGTCAAAACAAAATTATTTTTTAGCACCTTCATTCATGGCTTCCGGAATTTAGCGCTTCGGAGAAAGCCCGGAATTTTTGTAATCGGAGACCACGGTTGGATGCTATGCATCAAAATCAAAATTTAGAGACCAAGATCAGATTTTTTGGTTGGGCAGAAGGCCGGGCTTGATCAAACCCCAGTTTGGGACTTTTATCGAAAAGATGGAAAATTAGGGCTTCTACAAAACTTGAAATTTTGGAAATCTGTGACCACGGCTAGAAGCTCCTCGAAAAAATCGAAGCTTAGGGCTTTGAATCAAATATTTTGGTTGGGTGAAGCTCCGGGAAACTCAAACCCTAATTCAGGGTCCTCCCTAGTGAATCCAGAATTCTAAAAGGCAATTTCGAGAGGTGAAACTTTGCAGTTTTCAAATTCTAAATATACCAACTTGATCAGCTCATCAAGGCGCATATTTCTATCCTTTCAGAAGTTTGAATTTTTGGGGTTTCTTTGACAAACCCTAATCTAGCTCCAGGTCCAGTTCTTGCAAATCAAGTGGATTGGGTTAATCCTAGAAGAAGATGGATTGGTCACTTGCATAAGTGAAGAAGTTCCTGTCTCAGAGGGAGATGAGGCTAAGGCCTTCCATAAGAAGATTACAAGCAATATTGACAGGTATGGCTTACAATTATCTTTCATGGTTAGTTTTATCATATGTTTGTCTTCATATCATTACAGTACAATCTTGATTAATTCCTAGACTTGTCGTATCACCTTAATAGAAGATATCCATTGATTAATGTTTTGATACTTATGAATGTACTAATGCATTGTCATGTTGTATGAGGTTTATGTTGTTTGCTAACATAAAAGGTACACCAAGAAAGACAAATCATGTTCTACTTCAAGAACATATGATAATGGTGACATGAAGACAAAGATTCGTCCATTGTCATGACGTAAAAGAAGACTTCCCTGAAACCTTGAATACTAATGTTTATTATCTGTGAATGATCATGACTATACATGTTTAAGATTATTGTGTTTTGATAGTATTAAGATTATACTAATAAATGTGTGATTATGTATGAGACCTCAAGGATAACACAATGATGATACTAATAAGCATGCATAGTGGTTAAGGATGGATATAAGTTCAAAAACAGGTAATCCAGGAAGCAAAGATCAAGAGGGAGCACACTCTAGTTGTTCCTACAAGAAAGCAAAGGAGCACACTTCAGTAGTTTCTACAAGGATGCAGATATTCAGAGGGAGTTGACCACTTCTCACAATCAACATCATAATGGAGTTGCAAAGATTCAGAGGGAGTCCACCCAGCAACCAAACAAAGATAAGTGTTTGAATTGTCATTTCTTACATAATGTTATTTAATGATGTATATGCTTATGTTGCTAGAATTAGGTTGTGTATTATGCATATTAGAATAGTTTCAATGATGAACAGTATACTACTAATATACATGGGTAAGTGGCCTATGGCACTATACAACATTCCATTGCTACTTATCTAGAATGAAACCTCTTTGCTGACATGTTAGGAGTTGTGCACACTCTTAACAATGTTCTAGTAGAGATTGGAAGGCATCTAGAAAGTTACGGATTATGGATAAATGTTGTATTGAAGCATTGGCTAAGATAATTGCATGATTGTATGACATATTTCTTTATGTTTAAGAATTTGTCTGAAAATTATGAGATGTTTCTAATTATGCAATTTAACTTGTTTTGTAGGAAAGATTGTATACCTTCACCTACAAAAGAAGGACTACAACATTTGTTCAAGCAACAAAATTATCTATTGAAGATATTGAAGTTTCCACGATACGGGAAAAATGCCTTGATCTGTCGATCATGAAGAATGATGTTTGGGATAAAGTCCCAGGAGCTGAAGGGAAGTCTATTGTGACTTCCAAATGGAACTATCAGATCAAGCATGCTGCAGATGGCAGCATAGAGAAATATAAAAGTGATGAAATAGAAGATACACCAGATGGATTTCAAGACAGCTTTCTTGAATGGTGTAGTCATATATGTGTGCAGAACTTGGTAGGATAGACAGCTTTCTATCCAGTTTGGGTTTTACCGAGAGTAAAGAGGATTCCAACCTTTACTACAAGGTTGAGGAAGGGAATCCTATTATTCTACTCATGTATGTGGATGACTTATTTGTAACAGGAGATGACCAATTGATTGCAGATACTAAGAGGAAGCTTGCTGCCGAGTTCGATATGAAAGATTTGGGAATGATGCATTATTTCCTAGGTATGGAGGTGTGGCAGAGTGCAGATGGAATCTTCCTTGGACAAGGGAAGTATGCAGTAGAGATCCTGAAGAGGTTTGGGATGATGGATAGCAAGGATATGGCCACACCTATGGCATCAAACCTTAAGCTTCTATGTGATGCTTCATCTGATCCGGTTGATGTCATGATGTATTGTCAGATGATTGGGTCCTCTATGTACCTGACGAACACGAGACTAGATATTTGCTTTGCGGTGAACACATTGAGCCAGTTCCTGACGGATCCGAGAGATGTTCACCTGGTTGCTGTAAAGAATATTCTGAGGTACCTAAAGGGTACAGTTGATTATGGGCTCAAGTATGATGTGAATCAAAAGTTTAACCTGCAAGGTTATGTTGATTCAAATTGGGCAGGAACTGCTGCAGATAGGAAGAGCACATTTGGGTGTTGCTTCAGTATGGGATCAGGTGTGATCTCTTGGTTTAGCAGGAAGCAGTCCTGCATAGCACTAAGTACAGCCGAAGCAGAGTATGTTGCGATGGATGAACAGGTTGCAGATGTATTGACCAAGCCGTTGGCCAGAGTTCAGTTTGAGTACTTTAGAGAGAGGCTTGGTGCACTTCAGATCGAGGTTCCTTCCAAAGGGAAGTGATGAGTCCAGAAGATGCAGATGAACATGAGCTTTCCTAATATGGTTGATCTGTTCTCCCTTGGTCGTGATGTAATTGCTGAGCCATTTTTCACATGGTGGTAGATGTGTTATCCCATGGTGAAAAAGTAAGGGCTGGAGCCTACCCCGAATGGCGGTAGATGTGTTCTCCCATGTTCGTGGTGTAAGTGTTGGATGATGTGCATCTGGGCTGTGCTTCATGGACGATGAGATGATCTGAAGAGGACGATGCTATGATGATCAGGAGGATCATGGATGATGAGCATCAGGATGATGCTCCAGTTATGGCTCTGTGTATGCATCATGTTGGATGCTAGATATGATCAGTTGGATCATTTATATGTATATGTATGTATGCATCATGTTGGATGTTGGATATGATCAGTTGGATCATTTATATGTATGTACGCATCATGTTGGATGTTGGATATGATCAGTTGGATCATTTATATGTATGTACGCATCATGTTGGATGCTAGATATGATCAGTTGGATCACTTGTATGTATTTTTGTATATGCATCATGTTGGATGCTTAGACCATGTATCTGTATATGTATCAGGTGGATACATTGTATGATCAGGTGGATCATGTATGGTGATATGTATCATGTATTTGTATTTGTATCAAGTGGATACACTGTATGATCTGGTGGATCATGTATGATGATATGTTTCAGGTAGATACTTGGTATGCATCAGGTAGATGCATTGTATGATCAGGATGATCATGGATGTCGAGCTTCGAGATGTTGCTCCAGATGACATGCAGCAGGATGTTGCAGTGATGATGATCAGGATGATGTATGGTGAGTATCAGGTTGATACTCTATGGCCGTGGATCAAGTTGTGCAGATGAGCATATAATTTGGCCCTGGGAGATTTGCAGATGGTCTTTCAAGGTTTTTCCTATGGCATATAATCTGGCCCTGGGATATCTGGCAAATGCTCTTTCGAGGTTTTGATCTAGAAGGACATATAATTTGACCCTGGGAGATCTGCAGATAGTCTTTCGAGGTTTTTCCTATGGCATATAATCTGGCCCTAGGATATCTGGCAGATGCTCTTTTGAGGTTTTGTCCTATGGCATATAATATGTCCCTGGGAGATCCGATAGGTTGGGCTGTGTGCCTGTAATAAGTCCTGGGATGCTCTTGCGAGGTTTTTCCATGACCACATATAATCCGTCCCTGGGAGATCTGATAGGTTGAGCCTTGTGCTCATAATCAGTCCTGGGATGCTCTTTCGAGGTTTTGTGGTGACCACATGTAATTTGTGCCCTGGGAGATCCGATAGGTTGAGCCTTGTGCTCGTAATCAATCCTAGGATTCTCTTTCAAGGTTTTGTGGTGGGGTCACATGTAATAAGTCCTGGAGATATGGACAGGATGAAAAAGGCCTCAGATGCTCTTTACGGTTCTTGTTAGTCAAGAGACTCTTTTAAGGTTTTGTGACGCATGTAATAAGTCCTAAGAACTGGCCAGTGATGACAAAGACCTGCAGGTGGTGGGACTGCATCCAGTATGAAAAAGGACTGGCTCTGTAGAACTTCCTATGACAAGTAGATTCAGAGATTGATTGAGATAGCAGCAGCAGTGACAATGATCCAGAGAAGATGACTTGTGCTAGAAGACCTGTGTCGAGAAATACCTTCCTAGTTAAGAGGGAGTGTTGATGTATATGTAACTTCGAAATGTATTTCACATATATGTATATTGTATTCCTATAGAGATGTTATTATTCCTCTATATGGAAGTGGTTGTATTCCTATTGGGGGTCGGCGACGTGGGTCAAAGGGTTATTAGACCACCCTAGTGGGGGTCGGCCCAGTCAGCATTATGTTAAGTGGTTAAGTTGAGGCCGACCTAGTTGAGTAAAGGTCAAGTCAAGTTAGTGTATAAATAGAGAGTGTGTCTCTCTCATTTTACACATTCTATTCTCTCACTCACACTTTGGAGAGTGGCACACTTGTGGAGGAGGAGGCTTTGCTACTAAGAGAAGACTATCTCTTGTATTTTGGTTGTATCATTGCTTTATCTATCTCTGAGGAAGTTATTGGGGTTTTTCACCTTTATGGTTTTCCCCAAGTACACTCTGTGTCTCTTGTGTGCTTGCATTATTGTTTCCATGATTGATATGTTGTAGATTTGTTGTACATGTTGTTCTCTCAGTTAAGATCCTAGATCAGATTGAAGTAAATTCTGAAAATTTAACATGACGAAAATGAGACCAGATATTTGCTTTGCGGTGAACACATTGAGCCAGTTCCTGATAGATCCAAGGAGTGTTCACCTGGTTGCTGTAAAGCATATACTGAGGTACCTAAAGAGTACAGTTGATTATGGGCTCAAATATGATGCGAATCAAAAGTTTAACCTGCAGGGTTATGTTGATTCAGATTGGGCAGGCAGTGCTGCAGATAGGAAGAGCACTTTTGGGTGCTGCTTCAGTATGGGATCAGGTGTGATCTCTTGGTTTAGCAGGAAGCAGTCCTGATTACAGCCAAAGCAGAGTATGTTGCGACAGATGAGCAAGATGCAGATGTATTGACCAAGCCGTTGGCCAGAGTGTAGTTTGAGTACTTCAGAGAGAGGCTTGGTGCACTTCAAATCGAGGTTCCTTCCAAAAGGAAGTGATGAGTATAGAAGATGCAGATGCACATGAGATTTTCTGACATGGTTGATGTGTTATCCCATGGTCGTGATGTAATTGTTGAGCCATTCTCACATGGTGGTAGATGTGTTCTCCCATGGTGAAGATGTAAGGGCTGAAGCCATTTTTCACATGGTGGTAGATATGTTCTCCCACGATGAAAAAGTAAGGGCTGGAGCCTTCCCCGAATGGTGGTAGATGTGTTCTCCCATGTCGATGGTGTAAGTACTGGATGATGTGCATCTGGGCTGTGCTTCATGGACGATGAGATGATCTGAAGAGGACAATGTTATGATGATCAGGAGGATCATGGATGATGAGCATCAGGATGATGCTCCAGTTACTACTCTATATATGTATATGCATCATGTTGGATGCTTGTTATGATCAGTTGGATCATTTATGTATATATGCATCATGTTGGATGGTGGATATGATCAGTTGGATCATTTATGTATGTATGCATCATGTTGGATGCTGGATATGATCAGTTGGATCATTTGTATGTATTTTGTATATGCATCATGTTGGATGCTTGGACCATATATCTGTATATGTATCAAGTGGATACATTGTATGATCAGGTAGATCATGTATGTTGATATGTATCAGGTATGATCAGGTGGATCATGTATTTGTATTTGTATTAGGTGGATACACTGTATGATCAGGTGGATCATGTATTTGTATTTGTATCAGGTGGATACACTGTATGATAAGGTGGATCATGTATGATGATATGTATCAAGTACATACTTGGTATGCATCAGGTGGATGCATTGTATGATCAGGATGATCATGATGATGAGCTTCAAGATGTTGCTCCAGATGATATGTACCAGGATGGTACAGTGATGATGATCAGTATGATCATGAGCATCAAGATGATGCTTCGTGCGATGATGATCCGTTGGATCATGAGTATCAGGTTGATACATGGAGGTCAAAGATGATATGTGGCAGGTTGTGCAAATAGCATGTAATCAGTCCTGGGAGATCTTGTCGATCGTGCTGCGGCACATAAATGTTCCTAGGATACTCTTTCTGGTATTGCTATGTAGTATGTAATCAGTCCTCAGATATCTGATAGGTTGAGTTGTGTGCTCGTAATCCGTCCTGGAATGAGGTATTACTACGGAGACATGTAATCAGTCCTGGAGATTCGAGAGGTTGAGTTGTGTGCTCGTAATTAGTCCTGGGATGCTCTTTAGAGATCTTGTCGGTCATGCTGTGGCACATAAATGTTCCTAGGATGCTCTTTAAAGGTTTTGTCTATCCACATGTAATCAGTCCTGGAGATCCAAGATGTTGAGTTGTGTGCTCGTAATAAGTCCTGGGATGCTCTTTAGAGATCTTGCCGGTCGTGCTGCGGCACATAAATGTTCCTGGGATGCTCTTTAAAGGTATTGTGGAGGAGATGCATGTAATCAGTCCTAGGAGATCTTGTCGGTCGTGCTTAGGCACATAAATGTTCCTGGGATACTCTTTCCAATATTGCATCCGCACATAAAATTAGTCCTAAGAGGCCACCTCTATCAGACCGTTCGCACAGATGATGAAGACCTGCAGGTGGTGGGCCTACATCCAGTATGAAAAAGGACTGGCTCCGTAGAACTTCCTATGATGAGTAGATTTAGAGATTGATTGAGATAGCAGCAGCAGTGATGATGATGATGACTCGATGATAATTATCCAGTGACGACGATCCAGAGAAGATGACTTGTGCTAGAAGACATGTGTCGAGAAATACCTTCCTAATTAAGAGGGAGTGTTGATGTATATGTAACTTCGGAATGTATTTCACATATATGTATATTGTATTCCTATAGAGATGTTATTATTCCTCTATACGGAAGTGTCGTCATTTATATTGTAAGTGTCTTAACTTGTACTTGATGGGTTATTAGACCACCTTGTTGGGGTCGGCCCTGTATAAGTCATGTGGGTCAAAGGGTTATTATACCACCCTATTGGGGGTCGGCCATGTGGGTCAAAGGGTTATTAGACCACCCTAGTGGGGGTCGGCCCAGTAAGCATTATGTTAAGTGGTTAAGTGGAGGCCGACCTAGTTGAGTAAAGTTCAATTCAAGTTAGTGTATAAATAGAGAGTGTGTCTCTCTCATTTTACACATACTATTCTCTCACTCACACTTTGGAGAATGGCGCACTTGTGGAGGAGGAGGCTCTGCTGCTAGGAGAAGACTATCTCTTGTATTCTGGTTGTATCATTGCTCTATCTATCTCTGAGGAAGTTATTGGTGTTTTTCACCTTTATGGTTTTCCCCAAGTAAACTCTGTGTCTCTTGTGTGCTTGCATTATTGTGTCCATGATTGATATGCTGTAGATTTGATGTACATGTTGTTCTCTCAGTTAAGATCTTAGATCTGATTGAACTAAATTTTGAAAATTTAACATGCTCACGTACAGTACATGAAACTTGTAAAATACATCCATGGAAGTGTATTAATCACAAATGTATCATAGAATCATCCATTCATTCGAAATCATCATCATTATAATGATATACATCAATGTAGTGGGGAAATGGACATTGTTTGCTCATTAATCAACATTTTTGCATACAATCAGTGGGTATTTCAAACTGATACTTTATGAATATAAATAAATGAGGATATGAATCTATTACAATCAGAAATACATCATACGAATATCTCCCAATGAATACAAGAGCTCACCAAAAACGCCCTCCCTCAAGGAGAATGAATATGCCTTCAAAACTAGAAATGGTTGAGAGATGGCGCTGCACTAAACAAAACCACGAGATTCCCTATAGTTGATACCTAAAAATAAAACTCTATTAAAGCTCCATGAAATACCTGAGTGGCCTCTCCAAACACCAACTTGGATGGGAATCTTTCACCCTCGAAATTGGCTAAGGCAAGAAACTAGTCATCCACTAGCTCTCTCTTCACAAATGTAATTTTTATCAAATAATAAAAATATGGTTTCATTCTTTGCTATTGAAATTTATAAACTTCTAATGTCCTCCATGGTTCAAATTCCTTCCAAGAGACTCATACCAACTCAAGTTTGGAAGAGATTCCAAAGAACGCCACTTGTACAATAATTCCTAGTCTCCCACTTCCACCAAATCACATGTGGAAGCATCTTAGCTGCCCTAACTCCCCTGAGCGCCCTCTTGGAGGCTAGTTTTAGCCCTGACAGGTCATATATGTCATATTTCATCCTTCAGGTCTGATTTTTGTCATAGGTGTCATAGCATCTTCATCATTTTTGTCATGGAGCTAGGGAATCTAGCCCAAGTGTCTCACTAGCTCCAAATTGCCTCTTCCTCTTCCATGGGAGTTACTATTCCTCTACATTTCGACCTTGGATGAGTAATGAAATGAATAATACCTTCTGAACTCCCCCAAGTATGTTACCATTCACCTTGAATTCAAATTGGTGAGAGAATGATGCCAAGTGTAGTGGAAAATCTAGCCATATGTGGGTCCCCCTTCCTCCATGTGTCTTCATGATCAAATGCCACTTTTAATTCCACTTGTATATATTTATTTAGATCCTTTATTAAATATTTATGCCATTCTAATGTTGAAACGTCATTTATTATCCCCCTTATTCCAAATCGCAAAGCTTCCACCCCTAAACCTA
>BSBM01000214.1:5100000-5180000 GCA_027924585.1 Larix kaempferi | reverse complement strand
ATCTTTGAGGGAAAACTAGGGCCTCATTCTGCAAAACTGGGTTCATTCTTTGGTAAATATTTTTATTTTGCAAATCAACGTTCATTGTAACAGGCATCATGATTCAAACTTGTTATTTGAGGGAAATTTGGGACATGCACATTCTCTGAAACATAGTTCATTGCAGTGGCAACATGAATAAACTCTGTTCTCTCAGAGAAATTTGGGACCGACACATTCTTTGAAACAAAGTTCATTGTAATGGACGCAGGAATAAAAATTGTTCTCTGAGGGAAATTTGGGACCCTCACATTTTCTGAAAGAAAGTTCACTCTTTCATAAATATTTCCACTTTGTGCATTACCATTCCCTTCAACTGCAATTGGAGACAAATGTTGCCTCTGTTTTCTAGCAACATTGTTGTTTGTCATAGGTTGCTTACATTGAGGACAATGAGTTTGAGGAATGGCTCCATGATTGCTTGTTGACCAACGCGATCTCATTCGATAGGGGTTCGCCTCACTGTCGACACATACCGCAGTCTCCCTGGGCACCGACCCAGGCAGGTTTGAGACCACTCAGCAACACCCACAGAGCTGATGAGGTCTCACCCGAGGCATCCAGGAAGAGTAGACGGAACCATTTTTCCATCGAGGGAGGAGGAGAGTTGTGGCTGCACGGACTAACTCTATTGCGGAACTTAACCAGACATTTTAAACATTCGATATGGAGGTATAACATTTACTTAATCGCAGCATTTATCATCACAGTAACAATAAACAGACATTGGATCAATAAAATATAACAACATTCATATATCGCAACATTGCACAAAGATAGTACCAAAACATCATCATTGTATTATTGCCATCCATATACCATAAACAAAACCATAGATCTCCGTATACATTCACCTTCTTCTTGCCCGCCAACTACTCTCTTTGTCTCATCTCTATCTATCATCTCCGCATATCTCTAACACTTACGATTCTCATCTATTTATAGGATTTTGCCATTACAATATTTTTCCACTTACAAATGACTTCCTAACCAACACTATGGAAAAATGACCAAATATCTAACTGACTCGGTCCAAATGACCCCCAAAAACCCGCATACTGCAGTACAAATGACTCACTATTACATAATATATGGTCCAAGTGACCCAAAACCTGCCAACTGCGGTATTCTTTAACACAAAATACTCCTTTCGCACCCTCATCTGATGTGTCGTAGCGTCAGCGGTACCGCGACATTTCCCCATCAAACCGCTTGCCAACAGGCCCCCAACACAATTTTGTGGCTCGCCCTTGAGCCACATCAACTGCTAGACATAGTGCATGTCGCAGTCTTAATTATGTTCCGGTAACTGTTCTTGTTGTCTGGATCACACAGTGTTGTCCCACTCCTTCTGCTACACTGACCGTCGACTCATTGTGTTGTATGTTAAACCCAAAATCGTCATCGCTCAACTTGTTGTCATGTACTTCTAAAACTCATCCTCGAGTCTCTTGGAAGGGTACTGACGGGAAGAAAAAGAGGATGAACAGTACCAAGGTGCGAAATTAGCAGATGACTCTAGCACATCTATTTCACACTGGAAACCGGTTCCTACTGTGGGCGGGGAGCTACCGCCCCAACCCACTCAGGGGTCGAGAAGAGCACAATCCTTCAAACAACTACTGCGTACTTAACCATGCTGGACCGGCCCTCGACTCGAGCATAACACAGTGTATGTGCACCCACCGTATCAAGGCACTTAGGGACACTTGTTGTTCGGGCTCGTAGGGCCCCTGGGATGCTTCCACGAGAAACAAAGTGAAGCATTTCCACAGCCTCCTTCCTCACAACTCAATTCACAAATTGATCACACAACATAACCACTCTTATTTCAGAATAATTTCATTGTAGCGAACTACCAGCTGCCTCGGCTACCTATAGCCAGACCGTTCGTGGGTCACAACAGTGGGAATGATGTCCCACTACCTCTCATCTGCGTGTGTGAACCCATCAACTGACACAACCAGGGGGGTGACCATACTATCACCGAAGATCCTACATGCCAACGTGTGAGCAATCTCGTCAAATCGTGCTGACCGTACCAGCCCAACGTGCCATGTGCAAAACACGTCGTCATCTTGTGGTAATCCGGCCGAATCTATGAGGTGTGATCATGTATAGGGATGATGGGAGGTGGTGACAAGATATTAGTGGAACAATAGTCACAACGCTGCCCCGTACCTCTCAAATCCTCCATAATCATCACAAAAATCCTTCAAGAAAAGCGGTCGTCGAACCTGGTCACAATCCTGCCACGAGTCTCCGAACTGGCGGCACAAGCCTCTCTGCTTCCACATACCTTCTTCTTTTGGTGCACCATCGGCCACCAAGCAACTTGCAACACATACATTTTTTTTTTTTTGTACCAATGCGACTCAGACATCGCACTGCTCCAAGCCCGATCGATATGGCTTCAAACTGTGACCATTTACCAGCTTGGGGAGCATCGCCCCATCCAACCACTGCAACTGAACCGCTCCTTCTGAAGTAATACTATTGATGCGATATGGACCCAGCCAATGCATCTGCAACTTGCCTGGATGTTTCATAAACTTGCTGTTGTATAAAAACAATAAGTCGCCGTGCTGAAACTGTTTACTTTTGATGTGGCGATCATGCCATGCCTTTTGGAGATCCTTCTCCACTCCTTGGTGAAATCCAGCGATAAATCAATCTTCTTCCGGCTCCACCAATTGTGCTAAATGTTCATCTAATGCTGCAACATCATCCATGCTCGTAACAGTCGCAATTCATAGACTTGGAACAATGTAATCCATAGGCATAATTGCTTCCTTTCCATATACTAGCTTGAAAGGTGTCTGACCAGTCAACCTTTTACATGTTGTGCGATAGGCCCACAACACTGCTGGGACTTTCAAATCCCAGTTGTCGCGGTTCGCATTGCACACGTTTGTTAACGCATTCTCCAATACCTTGTTAAATGCCTCCACCATTCCATTCGCCTGTGGGTGATAGGGTGTACTCTTCTTATGCTGTATCTGCAACTCCTCAGTCAATGCGCTGATAGTGCGATTAAGAAAGTGGCTTCCTTGATAACTCAACAATATCTTGGGGCAGCCGAAACGAGTGATAATGTGATCAAACAAAAATCGAGTAGCCGTTGAGGCGGAGCAATCGACTACGGGTGCTGCCTCAGCCCATTGGGTCAAGTACTCTGTCGTTGTGACAATATATTGCGCACCTGTGCATTTCCCTGGTGGATGGATTGGTTCGAAAAATTCCACAGCCCATTTTTCGAACAGGTTGTAGTGTCACTTGAGGTAGCAGCGGCATCTCGTCTCATCGAGACGGCTTGCCAGTTCGCTGACAAACATCGCAAGACCGCGCATAGTCTGTCGCATCATTATGTAATGTGGCCCACCAAAGTCCTGCACGTAGTACCTTCCAGGAAATTTCCCGACCACCATAATGTCCTCCCGCTACTCCACCATGTGTGTCAGCCAATATTTGTGCTTTCTCATGCGGCAAGACACATCTGCGCAATATCTCATCAGCACCCAATTTATACAATTCTCCCGCGATTAACTGAAAGTTAGTAGCCTTGACAACCAATTACTTCTTCTGAGTAGTGGTAAAGTTAGCGGGCGCAATGACGGTCAACAGAAACTGAAGGATGTCATCAAAATATTGATCAGCGGTGGCAACGTGAAATAGTTGGCCATCTGGCAAACCGTCTTTGATATTAGTTGGTTCCTCCCCCGTGTCAATCCGTGACAAATGAGCTGGTCCAGCATTCAACTGCCTTGGTTTCATAATGACCTCGAAATCAAACTCCTGAAAAAAAATTAGCCAACGACAGATCTTCCCCCCCAACATAGGCTTATTGACCAAGTATTTTAATGTAGAATGATCAGTGAACATTTTAAAGTGGCCACCCAACAAATAGTGCCTGAATTTTTGTAGCGCGTAAACCATGGCTAGACCTTCTCGTTCTGTGGTAGTGTAATTGCGTTCTACAGAGGATAGCTTCCGACTGGAAAAAGCAATGGGATGATCAAGGTCGCCTTCCCCAGGTTGAGCCAACACAACACCTAGTGCAACTGATGAAGCATCAACATGGACATGGAATTCCTTACTCCAGTCTGGAAAGACCAAGATTGAGGCCAACGCCATCTTCGCTTTGATTGTTTCGAAGCTATCCTGACATTTCAAGCTCCACTGGAATGTCGCGTCCTTCTTCAACAACTTTTCCATAGGGGCAGTAATCGTAGCATACCCCCTGATAAACTTGCGATAATATCCCGTATGTCCCAAGGTTGCACGCAGCTGCTTAACGGTGGTTGGCGGTTGCAACCCCAAAATGAGCGCAATTTTGGCTGGATCAACCAGCAATCCCTTCTTACACATGATATGACCCAACAATATCCCAAATGGTGCATAGAAAATACATTTCTTCAAGTTTAGCGATATCTGGTGTTGTCGGCATCGCTCAAGCATTAATCGCAGATTGGCCAGATGATCATGAATCAATCCATAAACGGTCCAATCATCCATATATACCTGCAAAAACTTATGAATAAAATCTTTGAATGTGGCAACAACGACCTGGGAGAATATCGTAGGTTCATTCTTCAAACCAAACGGCATTACCGTGTACTGAAAGCAACCCCATTCAGTAACAAAAGTTGTCTTATGGCGATCTTCCTTGGCAATGCGAATCTGATGGTAGCCAGAGAATCCATCAGTGAAAGAGTACATCTCCTGGCCACCCACTCCTTCAAGTACTTTATTAGTAAATAGGGTCCGAAAAGGGTCATGCAAGCAGGCATCGTTCAACTTTCGCAAGTCGACGCAAATGCGCACTTCACCTGTTTTCTTGTCCTACACCACCATAGGACTGATCCATTCAGACTCTTCCATAGGTTCGATAATACCAGCATCCAACATGCGATAAAGTTCCTCCTTGACCTTTGCTTTATGTCGCGGATTCAGGCGACAAGGTCGCTGTCGGACTAGCTTAGCATCTGGTTTCAATGGAATTTTCATCTCTCCTAAATCACCTAGGATTCCCTTCATTTCTAAAAACTTCGTGGGAAACACGTCTTGAAACTCATGAAGTAACTCAGTAACCTTACTCATCATCTCATCGTCCCAATAATCCCCAACATTAGCAAACTTGGGAGTAGCCTCAGTGTCAGTGAAGCTGCAATGGTTGACTAAATGGATTACTTGGTGCAACAAGTGGGACCACATCACGACTTCCTTCAGATTCGGGAATGTTAACATTCAAGGGATCATCATCATCCTCTGGGCCACCACTGATGTTGAAGCACTCCATGAGAGACTGCATCTGACAGTGTGTGTGCGAGTTGATAGGGTAGGCCGTCAGAACAACCTGAAATATCATGTTGCGGATGAGCTGCAGGGAGTTATGGACATCAGGGTTGGCATCCGCAAAAGTGAACATATGAGTGAAACAGATCGTCAACTCCCCCCATGGTGTAATGTCTCGGCGCAACTCAGCTGCAGTGTACCAGGAACGCGGTATCTCATCCAAAGTATGGACAAAAGCACGGACCCACTCATCTATGGGTCACGCTACGCATAATCGTTGGCACTCCATCACATGATCTCTGGGATCAGTCTGGCCATCATACTTTCCAGTGTGATAAACCTCAGTGTCGTCGAACTAGACCATCATCAACCTTCGACACTCCGACCAACCATTAATGAATTTCTTATTTGTCACCCACCAGCATGCTGGAGCAGCCTTCAGTGCTTCCTCTAGGGCTAGCAATCGCTGTGGTTCTGGGATGCGGTCTTCAAATTCTGCTAAAAAGGTGGTTAGGCTAGGAAACCCCTCATATATAGGCAATGTGATCATCTCGGTCGCAACACGACATAAGGATTGCGTAACTAAACCACATTTCCAGACTGATACTTCATGCATTCGATTCTACCAATGTTCCAATGCATCATCAGAGTCGGAAGACGCAGAGCTCTCACTGCGCCACTCCAACTCACCATAGGAGGTAGGATGAATATAATCTTCAGAAATATTAAATGCATGATCCCATCTAGTATGATCATCATCTTTTATAGGCTCCACGTAGCGGCATCCTTTAGCCGGATCCAACAGGGCTATGACTCTAAAATTACGATTCTCAAAGGTCATCATGCGCCTTTCGAAGTTGATTACAGCTCCACTATCATTAGCCCATATGATCCCCAAGAGCACTGGATAAGAGCTTCCTCCCTCAACCACTTCAATAACATCAAAGTCAGCATAAGTCTTCATGCACTCAATATCAATCGTGAGTCGTGGAACTCGCCCAATAGGTGTTACCTTCGCATGGTTAGCCAACCAGAGTTGTACAGGAGACCAGATCAATGGGGGAATCCCCATCTTTTGCCACGCCTGCTTGGTTAAGATGTTAACATCTGAACCAAGGTCAAGAATCACAGAGTCAACATCATATTCACCAATCTAAATATTCATTCGCATCTCTTTTCTAGTCTTTCGTCGTTGTAGGGAGTTTACTGCTGACTCCTGCCGTCCTTTCAAAAATCGCTTCAACCATCCCTCAATCTCAACCAGGGCAGCCGGGTCTCGTGCCAATGATAGACAGCTTTCAAGGAACTTTTGCAATGTCCCCGGTGGTGGTGGTCGGTCAGTGTTTGATGTAATATCAAAGACAAGGGGCATATCGCAAACAACAGCCTTACTGTAGACTTTCTCCAAAGTGTGATGTGCTTCCTGCTCTATATGAATGTCGAAAGGTACCATCTTCTGACCAGCCAACTGAATTAGTGGTCGCAAACCATCCTCCCCAGTCGTCTTGCCTCCACGAGTGACAACAGCCATTGAAGCATCTTGTGGTCGCGGCTCTACAGAAATGGTCGCAATATTTGCACCCTGCGTTTGGTTCTGCTACAAATTCCCTGGTTAATTGATATTTTGATTAGTGTTTGGCAGCGGTCGCAAGGGCTGGTTCTATACAGGTTGCTGCACTGGATTCTATATTGGTTGTTGTGGCTCGGCCTAATTATGTAGCTGCAGAGCGTTCCCAACCTGCCATCGTGCAATTAACTATGGACAATTCTCAACCGTATGATCATTACCAAAGCAAAACGTACACTGATTCTGTAGCAGTGGGCAGTCACGTTGATAATGCCCCCATACTGCACAGTGGTAACATTGAACAGGTCCACGACCACCACGGCCTCCTCCTCCATTACCAAATCCACCACCGCGTCCACCCCTATATCCTCCCCAGTAATCGCTCTGCTGCTGGTATTGTTGCTGCATTGGTGCTGGTGGAATCCCTTGCCCTTGTGGTGTATACTGCGATTTCTGTACATATTGTGGCTGTGGGGGATTCATCTGCATCGGGGTGCATTGCGGCATGAACTGCTGCGGTTATTGTTGATGTGGTGCAAACTGCATCTACGGTTGCAGTAGCGGTTGGGATACCTACGGTTGCAGTTGTGGTTGTTGCACCGCGCACTGATCGTCCTTAACGTAGAATGCATCACACATCCTCTCCTGTAGCAACCCATATGCACAGCAATCCTTGTCATCGTGACCTATCGACTTGCAGAATGTGCAGTAAAGATTTCGCGGGGTTGTGACCATTTTCTGCATATATGGGCAATTATCGTGATTGTGCCCAAACATGTGACAAAAGTGACACCACGACATACTGCCGCCATTCAGCGGGTTTGGCACGCCTAACACCAAATAATTACATAAATCCGGGAAATTATCCTGTGTATGCCCTTCTCCTCGGCATCACGTGCACCATACTTCATCGCGTTGTTCCTTGTTCTTCTTCAAATCTTGCAACTGTATAGTCAGGTTAGCGAGCTCTTTCTGTATCTGCAACATTCCGGCTGCATTATCTCCAATCGATGATGCCTCTAATTGCATTGCAATCTCTAGAGCTTCACTAGGCATTGATATGTTCTACTGCATCAGCGACAACCAAATGTGGGGTAGCAGTGCCGCAATGAACCATTCTTTATGTTGGATGGTGCTCATATCGAAACTAACCTTTTCCATCAGCGTCTTGAATCGTTGGTCAAGATCCCATACCATCTCATTGGGATACTACTTAATTTCCTTCAATTCAGTAATGTGTTGAGCCTCCGACTTAGGCCGTCTAAATTCAGCAATCAGCCCATCTCGAATCTCATCCAGTGACTTCTCTGGGGCCCCTGTAGGGACTAAAATAAACTTCATGAACCAATCTAATGCACGACCTCATAGAGTCGTGGCTAACTATCCTTTCTTAGCATTGGCATCAGTGATCTGCTTCATGGTCTAGACCGCTTCACACAAAAACCAATACTGTTATGGGTTGTCTGTTGCACTTCCATGGAACAATGGTAACTTAGCATCATTGCCCACCATTCTAGGCTTCTTTCCTCCTGTCGCTGTGCTACTACCAATTAACTTCTCTGGAATTGATGAACTTGGTGGTGTCGAAGTAGTATTTCTTGTTGTTTGAGAGTCAGTGAGCGGAGGTGTGGGTACGTTGGTGTCGGTGTTTGGTCTTGCCTCTATCCTGGGCATAGCCTGGTCATCCCTATCAGGACTGTGAGGTCGCTTCATCCAGTGTGGTCTTCCTTTGTGGTTTTGCGGTTCGATCGCAGCAGGACCTTCTCCCGTTCTCTGCCTCTTCTCTTGTCGAAACCTTGCTCCTCCTCCTGTAAGACCACTTTCTTCCTCGACTTCGCTCATAGTATCCTCATGGTATGCACCCATCTACCCCTTTACCATTCCATGTACTGGTCCCCAGCAGTCGCGGTACCCACGGCTTCCGTCCACCAGGCTGTCTACTGATCAAGGTGCATCTTTAATATACCCTTTTGCAGATTAGCATCTTAATCGACAGTTGGAGCAATAGTAGAAACCTTCCCCTTGGTCCTCGAAAGAAGTATCTTTCATCTTCACTATAGGATTTCTTCGTGTCGACCGCAAATTCAGTGATATATCCTTCCAAGATGCTATCAATCCAAAATTCGACAGTTCGCAATGCCTTATTATCGACTTCCTGTAGCTCCTGAATAAATTTTGGGGTCTAAGTTGTCGGTTCACCACCCTGGAAGTTCCTCTTCTGGAAGGTCATCTTTGACAACCATTCATACAGAATGACCAGGAATTCATAGAAAAACTATTCGTGCGGACCGTTGTGAATATATCTTCCCAGCCAGTGATCTACTGTCAGTTTCCTATTCCAGCTTTGTTCTTCAGCAAACTCCTGCAACTTCTGATCGAACCATTTCTGTATCTTCGGCTTCATTGGTTGCCACAACATGACCTCCTTCTACTCTGCACACGGTCCCGACAACAGAACCATTTGTTGACCAATGCGACCTCAGTCGACAGGCGTTCGCCTCACTGTCGACACATACCGCAGTCTCCCTGGGCACCGGCCTGGGCAGGTTTGAGCCCACCCAGCAACACCCGCAGAGCGGATGAGGTCTCACCCGAGGCGTCTAGGAAGAGCAGACGAAACCATGTTTCCACTGAGGGAGGAGGAGAGTTGTGGCTGCACGGACTAACTCTATTGCGGAACTTAACTAGATGTTTTAAACATTCGATATGGAGCTATAACATTTACTTAATCGCAGCATTTATCATCACAGTAACAGTAAGAAGACATTGCATCAATAAAATATAACAACATTCATATATCGCAACATTGCACAAAGATAGTACCAAAACATCATCATTGTATTACTGTCAGCCATATACCAGAAACAAAACCATAGATCTTCGTATACATTCACCTTCTTCTTGCGCTCCAAATACTGTCTCTGTCTCATCTCTATCTATCATCTTTGCATATCTCTAACACTTACAATTCTCTTCTATTTATAGGCTTCTACCATTACAATATTTGTCCGCTTACAAATGACTTCCTAACTGACACTATGGACAAATGACCAAATATCTAACTGATTCGGTCCAAATGACCCCCAAAAACCCACATACCGCAGTAACAATGACTCACTATTACATAATATATGGTCCAAGTGACCCAAAACCCACCAACTACGGTATTCTTTAACACAAAGTACTCCTTTCGTGCCCTCATCCGATGTGTCGCAGCGTCGTCGGTACCATGACATTTCCCCATCAAACCGCCTGCCAACATTGCTTGTTGTGCGAGGGAAACTTATGGACTCATTCTGTGGTATGGAGTTATGATATCCAAATCCTTGACATTTCCCATGAACAACACATTGCGTGTTCTTTTTACCTCTAGCATGAGTGAATTGAAGGACAATGTCACATGGTTCCAAAGTTGGAAGAATTGAGTAATCTACACCCTTACGTCGACCTCTTTTTCGAGGAATATTTTTTTGAGATGGATGGCATTTGAATGATCCATTATTGATATACTCTGCAAAATAAACAAAAACAATCAATATTGGCATTAGATTTTAGACATAAGTTATCTAAATAAAAAAATATGAAATATTTCATAAATGTAATTTTACACTCAAATTTTACTTGTAATTTTACACTCTAAGTAAAGTAATGTTGTGCAATAAAACTTCAAATTTGTGTGTTTTTGCACTTTTCCAGAAAATTCCAACGAAAGGAAAATTTTTCCTAAGTATTGTAAAACTAGCTTAAATGACCTTATGAAAATACCCACCATTTCTCATCTGCGAGGGATAATTTTTTAGGAAAGCATTAGCTTGCAGGTGGATGGCTTATGCACTTGAACATCGGTTCAGTTTTGAAAACATGTCTATGGTCAAGAAAATATTGGCCTTCCAAAACAACCACTCAGCCTGTTATGCACCTAAAACTGGCCTAAATGGCCTCAGGCAAATGCCCGCCAATTCTTACCTTTGAGGGATAAAAAAATTCGGAGAGCATACGTTTGTGGGTGGATGATTTATTCACTTGAACATTGAATCTTGTTTTTTAAAAAAAGTCTCTGTTCAAGGAGATATTTTCCAGCCAAAACAAACATTCATCTTGTTTTGCACCCTCCCAGAAAAAAATGATCGCCATTGGAAAAATTGGTTAGGTATTGAAAAAAAGGGCTTGAGTAGCCTTGGGAAAATACCCACCATTTCTCACTTGTGAGGGATAAAACATTTGGGAAAGCATCAACTTGCAGGCGTATGACTTATGAACATGACCATTGGCTCAATTCTGAAAAAAAAAAGTATCTGGTCAAGAAAATATTGGTCTGCCAAAAAAACCACTCAGCCTTTTTTGCACCTAAAATTGGCCTAAATGGCCTTAGGAAAATGCCCTCAATTTCTCACCTTTGACGGATAACAAATTTCTGAGAGCATACATTGATAGGTGGATGATTTATTCACTTGACCATTGACTACTTTTTGAAACAAATTCTTTGGTCAAGGAGATATTTTCCTGCCAAAACATCCATTCAACTTGTTTTGCACCCTCCCAGAAAAATGCCTGCCATTGGAAAAATTGGGTAAGTATTGAAAAAAAGGTCTTAAGTAGCCTTGGGAAAATTCCCACCATTTCTCACTTGTGAGGGATAAATTTTTTAGGAAAAAATTAGCTTGCAGGTGGATGATTTATGCACTTGAAAACTAGACCAATTTTGAAAACAAGTCTATGGTCAAGAAAATATTGGCCTGCCAAAACAACCTCTCAGCCTGTTTTGCACTTGAAACTGGCCTAAATGGCCTTAGGAAAATGCCCACCATTTCTCACCTTTGAGGGATAAAAAATTTCTGAGAGCATAAGTTTGTAGGTCGATGATTTATTCACTTGACCATTAACTCATTTTTGAAAAAATAACTCTGCTCAAGGAGATATGTTCCTGCCAAAACAATCATTCAGCCTATTTTGCACCCTCCTAGAAAAATGCTCGCCATTGGAAAAATTGGTTTAAGTATTGAAAACAGTGGCTTAAGTAGCCTTGGGAAAATGCCCATCATTTCTCACCTGTGAGGGATAGAATTTTTTGGAAAGCATAAACTTGCAGGTGGATGGCTTATGCACTTGATCGTTGGCTTAGTTTTGAAAACAAGTCTATGGTCAAGAAAATATTAGCCTACCAAAACAACCACTCAACCTGTTTTGCATCTAAAACTGGCCTAAATGGCCTTAGGAAAATGACCGCCATTTCTCACCTGTGTTGGATAAAAAATTTCCACGGGGGGTTCACTTAGTGAACTTGTTACATAGCATGATCATTCGTAGGATATTAAAGAATATCCCTAATTTCACTAAATGTTAAAAAATGCCTACTAAAATTGTATTGTTGAACCCCCCTCCCAATTTACCTTTCCATATAAGAAAACCCCTAGTTTCACCAAATATTGTAGGTATCCATTTTTATCAACCCATTTTTAATACCCGATTTATATCATATTAACAAGTTGTAACAAACAAGAGTCCTAGCGCATGTTAGTATAAGAAAACAAGATGCTAAATCAAATAATAGTATAATGCTAATAATGATCCCACTGAGATTACATGGGCGAATGATCAATTTGTAGCGTTGGATAGTGGAAGACCCAATGAAATAGTAATGGGGAAGGAAAAAAACATAAAAGGAAACAAAATTAAAAATTTAAACAAAATGATAGAAAATGAAAAATAAGGAGAATGCCATAATATGCAAATCTCCTTATCTTTCATTTTTTATCCTTCTACTAGTGTCTTCAGCTTGATGTGTTTCAGTTTCTAATAAAAACAGATTGTAGTTTTGATCAAGATTTCAGTTCTTTGATACTATTTGTAGCTCATGGGATAGAAACTTTTTATTCTCAATCCTACAACAAAAACTTGTGTCTCTATGCATAATAGATAGGAGCTATTCATGATTTGTTCTCAAGAGTATAGTGATGTGATTTTTCATATATGTGTGCTTGTTTCTAGTTTCTTTAGTTTGATGTGTTTTAGTTTCTAATAAAAATCAGATTGCAGTTTTGATCAAGATTTCAGTTTTGTGGTAGTATTTGTAGCTTGTGGGATGGAATTTTTTTATTCTCTATCCTACAACAAGGACTTGGGTCTCTATGCAAAACATATAGGAGCTATTAATGTTGTGTTCTTTTCATCAGTTGTTGCAATTAGTTACCATTAGTAAACTTAGGATTTTATTTGTTATCAGTGTATACCTGTATTGCTTGGAGATATTTGGAATTATTTGAATGGGGTGAAAAAATTACATGTGCATGAAACTTTGTCAAAGTTAAGAGCCAACCCTAAACTCTTCCCTTTCCATAAGGACCTCATATATAAGCTATGAATTTCTCCCCTTTTACTTGTGGATTTCACTACAGAACTTGACTGCCGCTAGCCACCTCCAACACAACAAACTTGAAATAGAAAACATCAAACTCTATAATGGCCTTTCTGGTGTAACACAATCATACAACCAGTAGGTAGGCATCCCTTCCATCTTGGTGGTTCTAGACAAATATTTCTCTCTGTGTTCA
The DNA here is from genome assembly GCA_027924585.1 of Larix kaempferi. Classification (NCBI taxonomy): domain Eukaryota; kingdom Viridiplantae; phylum Streptophyta; class Pinopsida; order Pinales; family Pinaceae; genus Larix; species Larix kaempferi. The sequence continues at coordinate 5,166,548 of BSBM01000214.1, read as the reverse complement.
ATGAGATTACCAAGGGAGAATCCACCCAAACATGCATTGAAGTCTCTGCCATCAAGCATAACACTGTTGTCTACTCTCATTCTTTGTGAAGGTATAACAATGCCGAACACTTTGTCGAACTTAGGAATCCAAAATTGATACTAAACAACTGAATTTTCCCTTTTTCATTACTGAATCCATTTGGAAACCCTCTTTCATCACTTTCAAGATGAAAAGTCAGAGAGTCCAATTAAAAACGAAAAAAAAGTCTGGTATGTAATGAGTAACATGTATTTTTTCTTAAAAAAGCATCTCAAAATAACTCTTGGTGTAGTAGTGATCCAATCTAACACATTAAATTAATACTTAGGATATTATCCTAACTATTATATTTCCAGGATTTTCCCTCTTCCTCCACTCCACTTCTACATGAAATGTAATAATATTCCCTAAATATTTGTATTGAGATATAACATAATGAAGCCCCCTTGCCCCCTTAATACAAGGCAATATATTTTCTCATTTCCGTATCATAGTTTATTCCCCAATATGAATGGATGTGATAGGATATTGTCTACCAACTAAACCCCTTGTGAAAATGTTTGAGAGCATAAATTTGTAGGTGGATGAGTTATTCACTTGACCATTGACTCATTTTTGGAAAAACTCCTATGGTCAAGGAAATATTTGCCTGCCAAAACAACCATTCAACCTGTTTTGCACCCTACAGGAAAAATGCTCGCCATTGGCAAAATTGGTTAAGTATAGAGAAAAAGGGCTTAAGTATCCTTGGGAAAATGCCCACCATTTCCCACCTGTGAGGGAAAAATTTCTTAGGAAAGTATCAGCTTGCAGGTGGATGATTTATGCACTTGAAAACTGGATCCATTTTGAAAACAAGTCTATGGTCAAAAAAATATTGGCCTGCCAAAATAACTACTCAGTTTGTTTTGCACCTAAAACTGGCGTAAATGGCCTTATGAAAATGCCCTCCATTTCTCACATTCAAGAGGGATAACGAATTTCTGAGAGCATAATTTTGTAGGTGGATGATTTATTCACTTGACCATTAACTCATTTTTGAAAAAATGCCTCTGGTCAAGGAAATATGTTCCTGCCAAAACAGTCATTAAGCCTATTTTGCACCCTCCAAAAAAAATGCTTGCCATTGGAAAAATTGGTTAAGTATTGAAAACAATGGCTTAAGTAGCCTTGGGAAAATGCCCACCATTTCTCACCTGTGAGGGATACAAATTTCAAGAAAGCATAAACTTGCAGGTGGATGGCTTATGCACTTGACCGTTGGCTCAATTTTGAAAAAAAATCTATGGTCAAGAAAATATTATCCTGCCAAAACAACCACTCAGTCTGTTCTGCAACTAAAACTGACCTAAATGGCCTTAGGAAAATGAATGCCATTTCTCACCCATGTTAGATAAAAAAATTCTACGAGCATAAGTTTGTATGTGGATGAGTTATTCGCTTGACCATTGAATCATTTTTGAAAAAAATCCTCTAGTCAAAGAAATATTTTCCTGCCAAAACAACCATTCAACCTGTTTTGCACCCGACCGGGAAAATGCTCGCCATTGGAAGAATTGGTTAAGTATTGAAAAAAAGGGCTTAAGTAGCCTTTGAAAAATGCTCACCATTTCTCACTTGTGAGGGATAATGTTTTTAGGAAAGCATCAACTTGCAAGTCGATGATTTATGCATTTGAAAACTAGATTAGTTTTTAAAACAAGTATATGGTTAAGAAAATATTGGCTTGCCAAAACAACCACAAAGCATGTTTTTCATCTAAAACTAGACTAAATGGCCTTAAGCAAATGCCCGACATTTCTCATATTTGAGGGTTAATTTTTTTTCTAGGGCATAAGTTTGTAGCTGGATGATTTATTCACTTGACAATTGACCTCTTTTTGGAACACAGTCTCTGGTCATGGAGATATTTTCCTGCCAAAACAACCATTCAAGCTGTTTTACACCCTTCCATAAAAATGCTCGCCATTGGTAAAATTTGTTAAGTATTGAAAAAAATGGCTTAAGTAGCCTTGGGAAAATGCCCACCATTTCTCACCTGTGAGAGATAAAAATTTCAGGAAAGCATAAACTTTCAGGTGGATGGCCTATGCACTTGAAAATTGTCTCAGTATTGAAAACAAGTCTATGGTCAAGAAAATATTGACCTGCTAAAACAACCACTCAACCTATTTTGCACCTAAAACTGACCTAAATGGCCTTAGGAAAATGACTGCCATTTCTCACTTGTGTTGGATAAAAAAATTTCTGAGAACACAAGTTTGTAGGTGGATGAGTTATTTTCTTGACCATTGACTCATTTTTGAAAAAACACCTTTGGTCAAGGAGATATTTGCTGCCAAAACAACCATTCAGCTTGTTTTGCAACCTGCCAAAAAAATGATCGCCATTGGCAAAATTGATTAAGTATTGAAAAAAAGGGCTTATGGAGCCTTGGGAAAATGCCCACCATTTCTCAATTGTGAGGGATAAATTTCTTAGGAAAGCATCAACTTGTAGGTGGATGGATTATGCACTTGACTATTGGCTCAGGTTTGAAAACAAGTCTATGATCAAGAAAATATTGGCCTACCAAAATAGCCACTCAACCTGTTTTGCACCTAAACTTGCCTAAATGGCCTCAGGAAAATGCCCGCTAGTTCTCATATTTGAGGGATAAATTTTTTATGAGAGCATAAGTTTGTAGGTAGATGATTTATTCACTTGACCATTGACTCATTTTGGAAAAAAAGTATTTGGTCATGGAGATATTTTCCTTCCAAAACAACCATTCATCCTGTTTTGGACCCTCCAGGAAAAATGCTCGCCATTGGAAAATTTGGTTAAGTATTGAAAAGAAGGGCTTAAGTAGCCTTGGGAAAATGCCCACCATTTCTCACCTGTGAGGGATAAAAATTTTAGGAAAGCATAAAATTGTAGTTGGATGGCTTATGTTGTTGACCACTGACTCGGTTTTGAAAACAAGTCTATGGTCAAGAAAATATTGGCCTGCCAAAACAACCACTCAACCTGTTTTGCACCTAAAACTGGCCTAAATGGCCTTTATTTCTCACCCATGTTGAATAAAAAAATTCTAAGAGCATAAGTTTGTAGGTGGATGAGTTATCCCTTGACCATTGACTCATTTTTGAAAAAAATCCTTTGGTCAAGTAGATATTTGCCTTCCAAAACAACCATTCAATTTGTTTTGCACCTTGGCAGAAAAATTCTCGCCATTGGCAAAATTGGTTAAGTATTGAAAAAATGGGCTTGAGGAGCCTTGGGAAAATGCCCACCATTTCTCACTTGTGAGGGATAAAATCTTTAGGAAAGCATCAGCTTGTAGGTCGATGATTTATGCACTTTCCAACTGGCTCAAATTTTAAAACAAGTCTATGGTCAAGAAAATATTGGTTTGCCAAAACAGCCACTCAACTTGTTTTGCATCTAAAACTAGCCTAAATGGCCTTAGACAGATGTCTTCCATTTCTCATATTTGAGGGATAAAAAATTTCTGATAGCATAAGTTTTTAGGTGGATGATTTATTCACTTGACCATTGACTCCTTTTGGAAAAAATTTCTTTGGTCGTGGATATATTTTCTTTCCAAAACAACCATTCATATTATTTTGCACCCTCCCAGAAAAATGATCGCCATTGGAAAGATTGGTTAAGTATTGGAAAAAATGCTTAAGTAGCCTTGGGAAAATGGCCACTATTTCCCACCTGTGAGGGATAAAAATTTCAGAAAATCATAAACTTGCAGGTGGATGGCTTATGCACTTGACCATTGGATCAGTTTTGAAAACAAGTCTATGCTCAAGAAAATATTGGCTTGCCAAAACAACCACTCATCCTGTTTTGCACCTAAAACTGGCCTAAATGGCCTTAGGAAAATGAGCGCCATTTCCCACATGTGTTGGATAAATGTTTTATGAGAGGATAATTTTGTAGGTGGATGAGTTATTCGCTTGACCATTGACTCATTTTTTTAAAAACGCCTCTGGTCAAGGAGATATTTTTCTTCCAAAACAACCATTCAACCTATTTTGCACCCTGCCAGAAAAATGATCACCATTTGGCAAAAATGGTTAAGTATTGAAAATAAGGTCTTAAGTAGTCTTGCAAATTTTCCCACCATTTCTCACCTGTGAGGGATACAAATTTCAGGAAAGCATAAACTTGCAGGTGGATGGCTTATGCACTTGGCCATTGGCTCAGTTTTGAAAACAAGTCTATGGTCAAGGAAATATTGTCCTGCCAAAACAACCACTCAACCTCTTTTGCACCTAAAACTGGCCTAAATGGCCTTAGGAAAATGACTGCCATTTCTCACCTGTGTTGGATAAAAAAAAATTGAGAGCATAAGTTTGTAGGTCGATGAGTTATTCGCGTGACCATTGACTCATTTCAAAACTACCATTCATCATTTTTTGCACCCTGCTAGAAAAATGCTCGCCATGGGAAAAATTGGTTAAGTGTTGAAAACAAGGGCTTAAGTAGCCTTGGAAAAATGCCCACCATTTCTCACCCATGAGGGATAAAAATCTCAGAAAATCATAAACCTGTAGGTGGATGGCTTATGCACTTGACAATTGGCTCATTTTTGAAAACAAGTCTATGGTCAAGAAAATATTGGCTTGCCAAAACAACAAATCAACCTCTTTTGCACCTAAAATTGGCCTAAATGGCCTTAGGAAAATGACTACCATTTCTCACTTGTGTTGGATAAAAAAATTATGAGAGCATAAGTTTGTAGGTGGATGAGTTATTTGCTTGACCATTGACTCATTTTTGAAAAAAATCCCCTAGTCAAGGAGATATTTGCCTTCCAAAACAACCATTCAACTTGTTTTGCACCCTGCCAAAAAAATGCTCGCCATTGGAAAAAATGGTGAAGTATTGAAAAAAAGGGCTTAAGGAGCCTTGGGAAAATGCCCACCATTTCTCATTTGTGCGGGATAATTTTTTTAGGAAAGAATCGGCTTGTAGGTGGATGATTTATGCACTTTCCAGCTGGCTCGGTTTTTAAAAAAATTCTATGGTCAAGAAAATATTGGCTTGCCAAAACAACCACTCAGCCTATCATTTGCATCTAAAACTGGCCTAAATGGACTTAGAAAAATGTCTTCCATTTCTCATTTTTGAGGGATAAAACATTTCTGATAGCATAAGTTTTTAGGTGGATGATTTATTCACTTGACCATTGACTCCTTTTGGAAAAAAAATCTTTAGTTGTGGAGATATTTTCTTGCCAAAACAACTATTCAACCTGTTTTGCACTCTCCTAGAAAATGCTCGCCATTGGAAAGATTGGCTAAGTATTGGAAAAACGATTAAGTAGCCTTGGAAAAATGCCCACTATTTCTCACATGTGAAGGATAAAAAATTCAGGAAAGCATAAACTTGCAAGTGGATGGCTTATGCACTTGACCATTGGCTCAGTTTTGAAAACAAGACTATGGTCAAGAAAATATTGGCCTATCGAAACAACCACTCAGCCTGTTTTGCACCTAAAAGTGGCCTAAATGGATTTTGGAAAATGACCGCCATTTCTCACCTATGGTGGATAAAACAATTCTGAAAGCATAAGTTTGTAGGTGGATGAGTTATTCACTTGACCATTGACTCATTTTTGAAAAAAAACTTCTACTCAAGGAGATATTTTCGTGCCAAAACAGGCATTCATCCTATTTTGCACCCTACCAGAAAAATGCTTTCCATTTGGAAAAATTGGTTAAGTATTGAAAAAAAAGGGATTAAGTAGCCTTGGGAAAATGCCCACCATTTCTCACCTGTGAGGGATAAAAATTTCAAGAAAGCATAAACTTGCAGGTGGATGGATTATGCACTTGACAATTGGATTGGTTTTGAAAACAATTCTATGGTCAGGAAAATATTGGCATGCCAAAACAACCACTTATCTTGTTTTGCACCTAAAACTGGCCTAAATGGCCTTAGGAAAATGACCCCAATTTCTCACCTGCATTGGATAAAAATTTATGAGAGCATAAGTTTGTAGGTGGATGAGTTACACTTTACCATTGACTCATTTTTGAAAAAATTCCTCTATTCAAGGAGATATTTTGCTTCCAAAATAATTATTCAACCTGTTTTGCACCCTTCTAGAAAAATGCTCGCCATTGCCAAAATTGGTTAAGTATTGAAAAAAAGGGCTTGAGTAGCCTTGGGAAAATGCCCACCATTTCTCACTTGTGAGGGATAATTTTTTTAGGAAAGCATCAGCTTGTAGGTGGATGATTTATACACTTGACATCTGGCTCAGTTTTTATAACAAGTCTATGGTCAAGAAAATATTGGTCTGCCAAAACAACCACTTAGCCTGTTTTGCATCTAAAACTGGCCTAAATGGCCTTAGGCAAATGCTCACCATTTCTCATTTTTTAGGGATAAATTTTTTATGAGAGCATAAGTTTGTAGGTGGATGATTTATTCACTTGACCATTGACTCCTTTTCAAAAAAATGTCTCTAGTCATGGAGTTATTTTCCTACCAAAACAACCATTCATCCTGTTTTTCACCCTCCCAGAAAAATACTCGCCATTGGAAAAAATGGTTAGTATTGAAAAAAAGGGCTTAAGTAGCCTTGGGAAAATTCCCACCATTTCTTACCTTTGAGGGATAAAAATTCCAAGAAAGCATAAACTTGAGGTGGATGGCTTATGCACTTGACCATTAGCTGAATTTTGAAAATAAGTCTATGGTCAAGAAAATTTGGCCTACCAATACAACCAGTCAACCTGTTTTGCACCTAAAAATGGCCTAAATGGCCTCCTTTTCTCATCTGTGTTGGATAAAACATTTTTGAGAGCATAAGTTTGTAGGTGGATGAGTTATTCGCTTGACCATTGACTCATAATTGAAAAAAAAAATCTGGTCAAGGAGATATTTTCCTTCCAAAACAACCATTCACCCTATTTTGCACCCTGGGAGAAAAATGCTTTCCATTTGGAAAAATTGATTAAGTATTGAAAAAAAGGGCTTAAGTAGCCTTGGGAAAGTTCCCACTATTTCTCATTTGTGAGGGATAATTTTTTTAGGAAAGAATAAGCTTGCAGGCTGATGATTTATGAACTTGACCATTGTCTCAATTTTTAAAACAAGTCTATGGTCAAGAAAATATTGGCCTACCAAAACAAACACTTATCCCGTTTTGCATCTAAAACTGGGCTAACTGGTCTTAGCCAAATGCCCGCCATTTCTCATATTTGAGGGATAAATGTTTTTTTAGAGCATAAGTTTGTAGGTGGATGATTTATTCACTTGACCATTGACTCCTTTTGGAAAAAATGTCTATGGTCATGGAGATGTTTTCCTACCAAAATAGCCATTTGATTTGTTTTGCACCCTCCCAGAAAAATGCTCGCCATTGGAAAAATTGGTTTAGTGTTGAAAAAAAGGGCTTAAGTTTCCTTGGGATAAAAATTTTCTCTCCTATGAGGGATAAATAATTTCTGAAAGCATCATCATGCAAGTGGATGATTTATGCACTTGACTATTGTCATTGCATTTCATAAAAACATCATTTCTAGAAATTCAGGGACTCAACCAATCATTTTATATAATCACTGTTAAATTTTGAATTCAAATATAAAATAAATTTTCATGAAAATTATTTATCATTCCTCAAATTTTTATTTCAAGGAAATATAAACAATGAACAGTTGATAAGGTTTCCCAATTTTTCATGTCCAACACAAAAATGCACACCAACCCAATCCATGTACACCCCATGTATGAAATCTGGTCCGAGGCATAATTACACATATATGAGCATACTTATCCATGAATCACCTCAAAATACCCTGTGAATGGGATACACATAGAAGCAACGATTTAAAAAATTCTATACACATCAGTAAGTACATGTTTTTATTGCTCATATTTCATGTTTTTTATTGATCAATAGTAACAAGCAAGTGCATTTTTATTTCCTATTGAGATTACAATGGCTTGATAGAATGGTTTTTTGCTAGCCTGCATGATGTACCTTCAACACAATATAATTATCAAAATAAATTTTTGCTTGGATGAATTTTCAGGAATTGTCTTTTCTGTGAGTTGTCTTGATGGCAAAAGGTAAGGACGAATACATAGGCATGTTTTCGCTCTTTCATCACCATGCCAAATATCATCGCAAAAAAGGGATTTTCAAAAAGCATTCTCAGTTTTATTTCTTCAATGAAATTTTTTCTAAGTTTCCCTCCAGATCAGTGATTCAACCACTTTGATTTTCAAAAATCATTATCAGTTTAATTTCTTCCCTAATTTTTTTTACGTTGCACGCCAAATGGGTGATTAGGTTTGGATGCTCAACCAATTTCAATTTAGGAAAAATTTCTCAATTTATTACCCATGTGGAGAATTTTAACCAATCAAAAAAAGAATCTTTTGACAAAGAACGCATATTTTGACATTATTCTTAATGAAATAGGATGCATGCTAGACTTGGATAGAATGTTATGACTAAGCTACCGCATTCATGGACACAACATATGAGTTTCTTGCAGCTTCAACCAAAATGAAATGCTATAGATGATCTTCAATACTAAATGGGGAAGGTGCACCACTTATCCATGTGGTTCCATTCTTGCCACTTATCACCCTAAAAGGATGGGACCACCCATAAACTAGCCTCAACCGTGTCTAACCGTACTAGAGGATTTTGCCTCCCTAAAAGTCAACCATTATGTATCATATGTATAGTGACTAGGGGGATTTGTTTGGATTTCTATCCCCAAAGTCCTAACCTAGCTACAAAAGTCTATTTGGTCCTTAAGTGAGGAATTTAGTGTCTTTATATTACGATTTATTTTTAGGCTCCACTTGGGGTCATGAAACAAGTGTTGTTTGAATAATGTTCTGGGGGTGCTTGCATAATTGGTGTGTACAATTATCAAATGTAATTGATAAGGAAATGTAAATGCTTGTGCAATGATGAAAAGAGAAATGAGACAATTTCAATACTAATCTAAATGTCATTTTTCTTGAAATAAATCTATGATATCTCAATGTAATGGATCACAATCAAGCCACTCACAAGTTCCATTAGAGCATTAAAACCCACTGTCATACTTAGGATATAAGTTATATTTCATTTTATTACTTTACTAGGTGGTTTTACTAAGTTATTGGCCACATATTGCCTTCCTACGCCCACCTCTTGTCATCCTCATCCACCTAAGTGCAATCATGAGAAAAATACCTACTTTTCTAGCTCTCCTGAGTGGCAAAGGCACACTTACTCCTTTTGCACTGCTTTTACTGCTTTTTTATGCTTTTAAGTGGATAAGGAAAAAGTTAGGTGCTCTAGAGGTTTTGGAAATTGCTTACTTTTATGGAAAACCCATACTTCCTCTTTTCCTCTCCAAAAGGAATAATATTTCTATAATTTCATCCTACATCACATGCCAAAATCATTTTGGACAATTCGTGAGCTTTATGGCTGATTTGGAGTTGGATGTTTCTACCTTGGGGGGTTTTGTCTAGTTTAGTAAGCCTGCTTTTGTGAGATTTTTGAATGCCTCCAAGAAAATTTGAATTTCCTATGTAACATTATATATTTGAAGCCACTTAATTATTCAAGGTTGTCTGATGTAACTTTATGCAATACATTTTAATATTTTTCATACTTTCAGTGACAATTTTCAGTGTTCTTTGCAATTCTAGACTAGCAATTTTAGTGAGAGTGTTTGTTCAATCTACATGATCAGCCTATGATCATATTTCACATGGTATAATATCTATTTAGGATATCATAGCTACATCCAGTAGGGAAACATAATCAAATAATTTCCATAGAAGTCTCGTGGACCATTACCTTGTACCCTTGGGTTTAGTTTAAGGGGTCTATGCAGGTGTGGCATACTCCTAAAAGTGCCTACTGTCATATTGCAGAGATCTATAGTTTGAATTATTCTCTAGAAATTTGTTTGGTTTTGTTTTTGCAAGTTCATATCAATCTCAGAAGTGTGCACCTTAGCTTGTCATGGATCCATCTCAGAATGTGTAGTTGAATCCATTTAATTACTTTGAATGGATGGCGCAAATGGAGATCATATTGAGGTCGAAAGGCCTCTATAGAGTGACAATGGCCACTAAGAATGAGCCTACTATAGTTGTGGAGAAATTTAAGTGGCATAATTAGAGAGATGAGGCTTATGGTCTCCTTTCCTCAACATATCAAAAGATATTTTATTCCATTTGGATGGTCTGACAACACCACATGAAGTTTGGGTGAAACTTCAAACATTATTTGGTAAAACCAATGATTTGAGAGGAAACCAATTAGAGAATGAGAAGATTTCTCTAATTCCAAGAAGTTTCAAGAATCTACAATATTATTTCTCCAAATTCAAGTCATTGGTTTTGCAGCTGAAGCAGTGCGGGATTGAAAAAAAGGATGAGCAGCTGATCTTGGCAATCCTTTCGAAATTGGGGAAAGACTAATCAATATTTGTCTCAACCTTCCATGCTACAAAAATCATAGTAAACAATTGGAATATGCCTAGCCTATCTGAATTCATGGAATCATTTACTCAGGAGCAGAATAAGATTATGTTGATGGGTGCCATAAAACCTTCAAAAGATCAAGCTTTGGCTTGTAACACCCCAATTTTGACCCCATTGCATTAAAGTTGTACATGATGTAATATCTTTATAAATATCATGGTGTAGAGCTCAAGGCCAAGGCCCTGCCATCGATTTAGTGTTTTATGTATTGGAAATTAAAAATTTATGCATGTGGATTGCATGCTATCCGGGCACGATAGAAATAAAAAATATGATGTAAATATGTATTTTAATAAAAATAACCACAACTAGGTATGCAATGCAACAAGGGTATGGGGGCATTATTTTTACAAGGAATAGGGAGGGAAATATTCAAACCCTTTAAGCCAATAGTGTAAATCCAAGTTTCAATGAGAGAACTCATGAACCATCAACTATCCATCTTGAATTTTGTACCCAATCATTTATTTCTTCCAAGAGTTGGTTGAGATAGTTATTATTTTGGGAAATGGAGAGGTATGGCTGACCAATTTCGTGTATGGGAAAGCCACAATTGTTGGAAAATTGTGTTTGTCTTCTTGGGCAAGAAAAGAGCCACAAATTTGCTTCCCAAGCCATTATTCATGCATGGGTTTTTCTCTCTCATGTCCATATAGATTGATGGGCATTTTCCTCCACGTTTTTGTTGAGTATTCCTTCATTTTATAGCTAGGAAAAACGCTTTTGGTGTTGCAGAATGAATTGGAGGAAGATAAGTTCAATTTGGGGGTCCATAAAGGTCATTTTTTCCATTTGAATTCCTACATATTGGGGATTCAATTTATAGGTCCCAGTTGTTGCTTTCCCATCTTAAGGGTCATTTTTGGTGTGCCATGAATTGGAAGAACCCATGGGAATTTTGTTTTGTGCATCCCACAGTTGAAATGTTTTTCCATGCCCAACAATTGTGCCTTGTTGTTATGTGCATACCTATTTTGTCTTGAACTTATGAGTAAGAAACTAGGAGTAGAAGAGGATTAGAATTGGCTTGATAAACCTAGTGAAGAGTGTAACCTCACCAAAAGATCAAAGGGATTTGGCTACTTTTCTATACACACCCGGAAGAGCACTAGAAGGTAAGGTATGGCCAGAGAGATTGTGTAGAATTGAAGGGAATACTTCATTGTGTTGGGTGTGTAGGTATTATGGGTACCAAGCTAGCTAGATCTTGTAGAGGTACCAATAGCTCTATGGTTGAGATCACTATCTTAATACTTCCTTCCTTTCTACTTCCTTAACATCCTGATAAACCCAGATGTAGAATGGCTTGGATGAGATGTGTATAGACTTGGCTATGTGTTAGTTATTGTTCCCTTTCCTTGTGGAAATCATGCCCATCTTGGGAGGGGTGTTGTATTGAGAGATTAATGAGCACAAATGGAATATGGTTGGGTGGAATGTTGCTGTTACATAGCCAGTTGCTCGTGACAACTTCACATCAAGATAAGTATTCTCTTGTTTTAATTTATGCATTTTCTTTAATGGATGGTTGTTATGATTATGCAAATCAATGCATGTTATATATGTGTGTAGTAGATTTTAATCCCGTTGTGTTTATTTTCATTCTACATCTTCACACATGTATTTTGTTTTTATGAATTTGTAAAATGATGAATGGGGGCTGAGAAGTAGAAATGGACCAAATTTTTTAGTCATGTTCCCTTCCTTGGGTTGGATTGATGGAAGGGGATGTGACATGGCTGTTGGTGATTCAAGGAATTCAAAGGGTAAGAAGAAGTATCATCCCAAAAATCCTTCTGAGCAACAGAAAGAGAAACCTAAGCCACAAGAGGATCCCTCTAGCTCTAAGAAGGATAAAAAAAATAAGAAGGAGCGCAGCAAGTGATCTTACTACCAAAGGGGATTTCATCCTAAAAGATCCTAAATGAGGAATACCATTGATCAAATGGAACAACTCCTTGAGAATAACCACATATGCATCCCTAAATGCGCAAAGAAGAAGGAAGGAAGTTCTAACTCTGAAGACAAGGAGCGAGTCCAAGCTCTAATGGATAGCATATATTCATCCACTTCCTACATCATTGATTCAGGAGCTTCAAGGAAAATGGTTTCCACCAGAGAGTCATTTTTCTCTCTTGATTCCTTTGATGGACCAGGTTCCTATCATTGTTCTAGGAGATGACTCATAAACTACTTCAAAAGGTAAAGGTAGAGTAAATCTTGACCATGGATCCTTCTTTAATGCCCTTTATGTCCCAGGTCTAGGAACAAATCTACTGTATGTCTACCAAATGACCCATATTGGTTCACCAAAAAGAGTCATTTTCACCCCTGATGATGTGGAGATATCTGAGATCTCCACAAGAAGAGTTGTTGCATTAGGCATTGTTGATCATTCCACCAAAGTCTACAAGTTTTCACATTTTTCCCTATCTCTCCACTTGTAGCACTCTGCTTTCATGATAATGAAGCAAGCAATATTTGGAATGAGAGGTTTGGTCACCTAAATTACAAATACCTTCATGAAATTCATGATAAAAACATGGTTGTTGGATTGCCGAACATTTCTTTTACTAAGGGAGTCTGCCAGGGTTGTATTCTGGGAAAACACCCAGGGAGAAAGTTTGTGAGATCAAGACCTGAGAAAACCTATGCATCCTTGGAATTGATACACAGTGATATTGTTGTTCATTTCCCTCTTTTATCATTGAAAAAATCCAATTACTTTCTTACCTTCATTGATGATCATTATAGGTATTGTTGGGTCTACTTCCTTCAGTTAAAGTCTAAGGTTTTTAAAGCCTTTGTTGAAAAACAGTTTGGTAGGAATATAAATGAAATAATATATGATAATGGGGGAGAGTACATTAAATCATATTTTCAGAATATCTGTGCAGTGGCTGGAATACACATGCAACACCTTGTTCCATACACTCCTCAACAAAATGGAGTTGTTGAGAGAAAGAACTGATCTCTTAAAGAGATGACAACTTGTATGCTTGAAGCAAAATCCTTGTTCACCAAATTTGTGGGATAAGACAATAAACTGTGCATCCTACATACAAAATAAAGTCCCACATAAAGCACTGAAAGGATTCACCCCCTATAAAGCTTGGTGTGGTCATAAACCTGATATCTCTCATTTTAGGATTTTTGGTTCCAAGGCTTGGGCAAGAGTGCCATCTGAAAAGAGAAGGGCCTTAGAGCCAAAAAGTAGGACATGTTTGTTTGTTGGATACTCATAGGACACAAAGGGGTACAACATTCTTAATCTGATGACCCAAAATGCCTTCATAGAAAGAAGTGTTATGTTTGAGGAAGTTCCCCTACAAGTAGTTGAGATTGGAGAGTCTTCTTAACCACCACCAGAAGAAGAAAGTGAAGAGTTGGATGAGGATTTTGATGATGAATATTTTGGTTCATATTAATATGATGATGATGATGAGTTGATTTCATACCCAATCTCACGAACAAGGCCAAAGTGGGAATAAAAAACCATAAAAGTTGTTGGTGAACTTGTTGGGAATCCACATGATCCCAAAAGAACAAGGTCTTAATATGAGAATGCACTTTTAGTCACGAATCCAAATATTGTTGTGAAGTGATTTATCATGATTGGATCAAATACTCAGACATATCAATAAGCCTCAGATGATCTAATATAGAGGTCTTCTATGGATGAGGAGTTCCACTCCTTGCAGAAGAATGGAACCTGGGAGCTAGTTAAGCTTCCACCAAGAAGAAAGCTAGTAAGATGTAAGTGGATCTACAAGAATAAGATGGTTATTGATTCTGATGCATTTAAGTATAAATCTAGGTTGGTTTCCAAATTATTTTCCCAATTCCAAGGTCTGGACTATAATGATACCTTTTCCCCAGTGGAAAAAAATGGATTCTATTTGACTAGTACTGGCAATTGCAACAACAAAGTGTTGGGAAGTTCATCACATGGATGTGAAGTCTGCTTTCCTTCATGGTGATATTGAGGAGGATATCTATATGTGAAAACCTGAAGGCTATATTTCAAATATATCACTTGTGTGCAAGCTAAGGAAATCATTGTATGGACTCAAGCAAGCTCCTACAGCTTGGTATGCAAAAATAGACCATTTCCTCCTTACACAATATTTCCAACGATGTAAATTTGATCTGAATGTGTATATAAATAACATCAATGGTAATATTTTTATTAAAGTGTTATAATGTGATGAATTACTAATCACAGGAAGTTCCATTGATGAAATTTCATTACTGAAACAACTTTGCATCAAGCTTTCTCCATGATACACCTGGGGATAATCAGGTTGTTTTTGGGGCTTGAGATCTCACACCACCCTCAGGTATCACATTATCTCAGTCTAAATATTCTTGTGATATGTTAAAGAGGTTCAATATGGTATATTTTAAGGCTGCAAAAACTCCTTTCCTTTCAGGAATCAAACTAGAAGAAGGAGATTCTACACCCTTGGTGAACAACACTCTCTATAGAAAACTAGTTGGAAGTCTATTGTACTTGAATCACTCCCGACCAAATTTGACATATTTATTAAGTCATGTTGCAAGGTATATGGATAAGCCACATGATATCCATTAGAGGGATGCAAAAAGTATTTTTCACCTTTTGCAAGGCACCAAGACACATGGGATCCACTATGTTGTCGATTACTCTTTGGATCCAGTTGGATTTTTTGACTCAGATTGGGATGGAGATAGAACAGACCAGAAGTCCACTTCCAGGTTTGTATTCATTCTTGGCGAAGGCCCTATATGATGGTACATTAAAAATAAAATTTCAATTGCACTCTCTTTTACAAAGGCAGAGTATCTGGGGGCGGTGAATGCAACTACTCAGTGCAACTGGTTGCAAGGAATTCTTGGTGAGTTTGGTATTGACTTTAGCACTCCTACTATTATTTGGGTTGATAATAAGAGTGCTATAAAGATATCCACTGATCTATTACATCTACAAATAACCAATAATATTGAAATACACATGAACTACATATGGATTCTAGTGCATGAGAGATTGATTGTTTTGCAGTATTGTCCCACTGCTAAGCAAACTGCTAACATATTCACTAAATCCTTCACAGAGAATACTTTCATCCATCTTAAGATTCTTCTTGGAGTGGATGAAAATGAGGTGAAGGTTACTTGAAGATCAGGTTTCAATTTTTTGTTCTTGTTCTTGTCCATTTTGAGGGCTAGTTTTGTCCCATGAGGTTTTCCCTATTTTCCTTGTTTTTTGGACAATGATATGTAAAGGGTGACCAAGCCTTTGTTTTTGGGTCCTAAGTTTTTATTTTATTTTTTTCATATACATTCAATATTAAGGGTGGGTGTTAGATCATTAAAACCCACTCTCATAATTAGGATATAAGTTATATTTCATTTTATTACTTTCCCAGGTGGTTTTACTAAGTTATTGACCACATATTACCTTTCTAGGCCCACCTCTTGTCATCCTCATCCACTTGAGAAAACTAATGAGTAAAATGACTGCTTTTATGGCTCTCCTAAGTGGAAAAGGAGCACTTACTGTAATGTCCCTTATTAGGAATTTTATTAAAATTGCAATTTTCCACTTTTTTCCTTGGTTCGACCTTTGACTAGTTTCGATCTCTAGGTCCCAAATTTGCCCCAAATGATCCCAAATCTTCTGAGAAGGTATATGAATGATATTAGAACATAAATATGTGTTTCAGGGATGCCTTTGTACCTTTAAAACACTTCTGCAAATACTCTTTCAATTCTGGTCAATGTAGGTAACTTTACTAGTGATTTCCCTTTGACTAGTATTGGTCTCTAGGTCTCAAATTGACTCCAAATGCCTTCAAATCTTCAAGGAAGGTTTATGAATGATATTAGGAATTGAATATTATGTTCAGGGATAACATATGTCCACCAAAAGACCTCTGAAAACTCTCTTAATATTCTGGACCAAGTATGCAATTTTACAAGTATTTTGGGGTTCAAATCCCCCTAAGGTAAGTACTGAAAATGGCTTCCCAAATGCCTCCAAACCCACTCAAATTTATGAAAAGAGGTATGTAATGTGTTAAGTATGTTATTAAGGTCTCATATTCACCATTAATGGTTTATTACAACTGTTCTCACCCTCTCCCATTCAACTGCAAAAATCCCCAATTCGACCCTTGGGGAAATGGCACTATTTCTTCTCCCAATGCAATTAAACTGAGTAAAAATGCTTCAAATGCTCAAGTACAGTACATGAAACTTGTATAAGACATCCATGGCAGTATATTTATCACAAATATATTAGAGAATCATCCATTCATTCGAAATCATCATCAATACATTGGCTCACAACAAGGTAGTGGGGAAATGGCATTGTTCTTCCATTAAAAATGAGATTTATACATTTCTACTTGGAATTTCGACCTGAAACTTTTTGGAGATGAATAACAGAGTATTTAATTCATATTACAAAATAAATGGGGCATTAGAAGCTCCCCCAAAGAGTACAATAGCTCACCAAAAACGCCCTCCCTCAAGGATCAAGAATATGCCATCAAAACTGGAAATGGTTGAAGGAGCGAGCTGCAATAAAAGAAACCATGAGCTTCCCTGTAGCTTACACCTGCAAATAAAGACTCCATTAAATCTCCAAATGAAAGGTCTGAATGGCCTTTCCAATTGCCAACTTGGATGGGAATCTTTCACCCTCGAAATTGGCTAAGGCAAGAACTAGTCATCCACTAGCTCTCCCTCTTCACAAATGCAATTGCAAATTCTACAAATGATCAAAAGCCATTCTCATACTTCATTTCTACATTTTATAACCAACATTAGCCTTCTAAGGGTCGAAATCCTCTCAATAGATTCAATAGATTTTCATTTAGGAAATATTCCACATTTGCCACTTGTCTCCTAGTTCCAACCTTCCATCTTCTCCCAAATTCGATTTTGAGTCTCTTTGGCTTCCCCAACTCCCAAATTCGCCTTCTTTGAGCCTATTTTTGGGGCTGACATGTCATAGTGGTCAGATTTCAGAGGTCAGGTCTGCAATTTGTCATAGTTGTCATAGATGCTCCATCATTGGTGTCATAGGGGCTAGGGAATCTAGCCCAAGTGTCCACAAACTTCCACTTTGACTCTTTATCTTCCATGGAGGTTACCAATCCTTCCAAATTCGACCTAAGATGCTCAATGAAATGTGTTATGACTTACCAACTCACCCAAGAGTGTTCACATTCCCATTAATTCGAATTTGCAAAAGAGAGATACCATGTATTATGAAAAATCAAGCTAGTGTGGGTCCCACATCCTCCATATGTCTCCAAAACCATTTGTCACTTAGGATTTCTCTTGAATTTCTTTATTCACTCTATTTATTAATTACTTGAACCCTTCTAATGTCTAAACATCATTTATTATCCCCCTTATTCCAAATCCCAAGGCTTCCACCCCAAACCTAGGAAACTAGTAATTTTCCTCCTTGGCAATTATTTGACCCTTAACATCAATTTTACAAACTCTAATGAATATGGCTAATGTGATTAGGCCATTGTGATCCAATTCCAAATTTGGGACATGACACTTACTCATTTTGCACTATTTTTACTGTTTTTTTTTGCTTTTAAGTGGATAAGGAAAATTTTAGGTGCTCTAGAGGTTTTGGCATCTGCTTGCTTTTATGGCCAACCCGTCCTTCCTATTTTTCTATCCAAAAATAATCATATTTTTCTAGTTTCATCCTACATTACATTCCAAAATCATTTTGGACAGTTTGTGAGCTTTATGGCTGATTTGGAGTTGGATGTTTCTACCTTGGGGGGGTTTTAGTTAGTTTAGTAAGCCTGCTTTTGTGAGATTTTTGAATGCCTCCAAGGAAATTCGAATTTATGATGTAACATTATAGTGGATTTTTCAAGGTTGCCTGATGTAACTTTATGCAATACAATTTAATATTTTGCATACTTTCAATGTCAATTTTCAGTGTTCTTTGCAATTCTAGACTGTTAGGATATTCCTATACTCCATCCTAGTCCCACCAGTATTTTGATCATTTATATTTTCAGTCATGCATGCACTTTTAGGGTTTGCATGCATCATTTAGGGTTTGCATGCATTCCAGTCATCTGTCCCAACACCTAGCCCTCAGTTAGCTATCCCTCGAAGCTTCCTTCCACTCAGTTTCATCCCTCCTAGCCTATCATGTGCCCTCCTTTCACCTACTGCATGAGAAGGCCTCCTTTCTCAACTACCAATCCAGTTTACTTCAGTTATCCATTAGTCTTTCCTTGATTTGAGGCTAGACTGACTCCTCACTGCTGTTATCACTCTGATTGACCTCCGATGAGACATGACTACTTGTTCTAACTCCATTTAGCTCCTCATGCACCCTCCACTAAGCCTCCTTCATTCAGTTAGTGTCTCCATGTGCCAGTTACATTCAATTACACCTACCACACTCAGTTAGACTCAGTTTGACTGACGGTTGACATTTACTTGTGCATTGATGACTCCACCGATGATGAGATAGACTACTAGTTGTGCTCCGATGACACTCCAGTGATCTTTTGATCACTCCATGAAGGATAATTTCAATTTCCACCTTAGGCATTCAAATCCTCATGCATTGTACTATTTATTTGTCCATATTGTGATTAATTAATTAGTGTGTGTGAATTATGTTTGCTTCTATCCGAGTTCTACTGTATTATTATTATGTTGCTCATTATATTGCATTGACCACTCTTCTTCTATTTTCTTGCTTAATCAATTACTTTCTTTTGAGGTATACATCATCTCTTAGATCTGCTGTGAGTATTTTCACATGGTATCAGAGCATGTTGAGAGTATTGTTTATCTCCATTCTTGAGATTTTTTTGCAGGTTATTACCAAGATTTCGAGTGCAGCAATTTCTGCAATTTTGCAGCAGTAGCAGTTGTAGATATTCTCTATTGTTTTTTGCAGGTCTTATACAGCTTCAATGAATTCAAAATAAATCCCTCCTCTTTCTCCACTCAACTATGATGAATGGAAACCGAAAATGATAGCATATTTGAAGAGCCATGATCTCTTTGACTATTGTTTTGAAAGAGAGTTTGAATCTTCTGAAGAGAAGATTGATTGGTTAAATAAAGGTGACAGAGCCTTTGGATCAATGATGCTTGCTATGTCTAAATGGATGTTATGTGACCTCCCTGATTTTTCATCACCAAAAGAGCTATGGGCTCACCAAGATGTAATATTTGGCAGACAGAATGAAGGGATTGGTCCAAACCCTTTCGAGAACAAGCCCAGTGATGCATTCGCTTCCCTTGATGGTCTCTCAGATCATGAACCAGTATCATCTCATATTGAATTTTCCCACAAAGAACTTGCAGATTCTACACTCATGCTCCAACTTTCTTCTCTTTCTGTGCCAGCTCACACTCTCGATATTGCAGAAGGTCCTAAAGCCTCTCTTGCACTAGAGTCTATTGGTTTGCATCATGATCACATGATTATTTCGGAGGAAAAACCAGCTATTGGAGGTATTACATTTGCTCTCCTCAATCAATCACCTCTTATTTACTACTATATGATCATTATTCCATGCTTTCAAAAGGTTATTGAAGAATATGGCCATTGCCACCTGCTTGGGATAATTTCTCATGCATCTACTGGTTTTGATCTCACCTCTTATGGTTCAAAGGAGATCTCAAGAAACCATTGCCATTTGCTTGAGATAATCTCTCATGCATTTACTGGTTTTGATCTCACCTCTCATGGTTCAAAGGAGATCTCAAGAAACCATGATTCAAGTCTTGGATCTAATTTGGATTCTAAGCAATTACTACTTGGGATAATTTCTCATGCATATGATAGTTTTGATCTCACCCCTGCTGGTTCAAAGGAGATCTCAAGAAACTATTCTTCAAGTCTTAAATCTGATTTGGATTTCAAGAAATCCTTATTATTTGATGGTTCTTTTTGGCATAATCTCACCCATGATGGTTCAAAGGAGAAGACAAAAGACTATCTGGATATTCATGTTTTTGATCCTACCTCAACTGATTCGAATCACAGGTTCAAGGATCATCCTCATACTTTTGGATTTGTTCTCATCACATTCGATCTGAAGAGCAAGTACAAGCAACTGCTTTTTGAGCATGATCCACTTCTTCCCAAGAAGAAGATACCTCCAAGCATATGACCAAGCATCACACCTACTTGAGTTTGGAGCATTTATTTTTGTGTGTGCCTTATAGTCTGTTTTAAAGGGGGGTATTTTTCCCATGAAATTTTCCCCACTTCCTTGGGTTATTGACTGTTATTATTCATTGTATTGGGTGACCTTTGGTCTTAGTTACCAAGTCCTAGGATGGATTAAGGGGGGGTATTAGGATATTCCTATACTCCATCCTAGTCCCACCAGTATTTGGATCATTTCCATTTTCAGTCATGCATGCACTTTTAGGGTTTGCATGCATCATTTAGGGTTTGTATGCATTCCAGTCATTAGTCCCAGTACCTAGCCCTTAGTTAGCTAGCCCCCGGAGCTTCCTTCCACTCAATTTCAGCCCTCCTAGCCTATCATGCACCCTCCTTTCACCTACTGCATGAGAAGGGTGCCTTTCTCACCTACCAGTCCAGTTTACTTCAGTTATCCACCAGTCTTTCCTTGATTTGAGGCCAAATTGACTCCTCATTGCTGTTATCACTCTGATTGACCTCTGATGAGACATGAATACTTGTTATGACTCTAGTTAGCTCCTCATGTGCCCTCCATTGAGCCTCCTTCATTCAATTAGTGTCTCCATGTGCCAGTTACATTCAGTTACACCTACCACACTTAGTTAGACTCAGTTTGACTGATGGTTGACAGTTACTTGTGCATTGATGACTCCACCAATGATGAGATAGACTACTAGTTGTGCTCCGATGACACTCCAGTAATATTTTGATCACTCCATGAAGGATAATTCGAATTGCCACCTTAGGCATTCGAATCCTCATGCATTGCACTATTTATTTGTCCATATTGTGATTAATTAATTAGTGTGTGTGAAGTATTTTTGCTTCTATCCGAGTTCTATTGTATTATTATTCTATTGCTCATTATACTGCATTGACCACTCTTCTTCTATTTTCTTACTTAATCAATTACTTTCTTGTGAGGTATACATTATCTCTTAGATTCGCTGTGAGGATTTTCACATAGACTAGCAATTTTAGTGAGAGTGTTTGTTCAATCTACATGATCAGCCTATGATCAGATTTCACAAGTAAAATCAAGAATGAAAATAAGATATCTAATCAAATTATCTATCAATAAAAGAGGAAAATCTCTCAACTATCAATCAAGGTTCTCTAAACAAATCCAAACAATCAACTACCAAAGTATCTCCGACAATCGATCTTGTTGAAAAATGAAGAAAAATGCATCTGAAAAACAATCCCCACAAAGAAAACTAAAGACAACAAGTTGTAATGTACCCTAAGGATATCGCAGTGTATAAGGAACATATCATTATCTCCCTAAGGCTAATTTAATTTATTTTCAGTGCAATAGATAAACCATAAACATTTGATTTCTATTTTTCCAAAATTAATTGAAACAAAAAATCCAATAATTAACAATAATTTAAATAAATTCATTAACACATCTAACATATGATATAAGGGCTGGGAAGGATTCTTAAAATCACCTAACATCATAAAACCTTCAATCCAAGCCATATCAGAGATGATAACCACTTCTAAAGGTTAATTATTCTTAATCACAATTAACTAGTAATTAAGGTGTTAATTACGACACTGAACGACACTTAGTGCATAAATGACGAAACTTATCACAAATCCAATTGCTTAAAAAATAACCATAGATTATAAATCCAAATGGATTAATAACATCTAATTACATGTAAATAAGGCCGAATTACAAAAATTAAAATAATTAATCATGGTAATTACGAAAGAGAGTCCACAAGATTAGTTAACTAGTTTTCCAATATAAGCAGCTAGTCTTGCACAAAATCAACTTGTTACCATGCCATTAAACCAAAAATAAATCCTACATCCATTAAAACATATTTAAGCGTGCACTTACATCCAATTAAAGGTTTATTTTCATATCATTCCAATTGTGCATAAGATGATCTTTTCTATCAATTCCAAGGAAAGTAGTTAACATTCACCACAAGGAATTGAGTCTAAATAACTTAACCAAAATGAAATGAATCCATAAGTAAAGGATCAAACCTAATAATTATCCACCTACAACACAAAAACATGTTATAAATAGATCACATGGCTATAGCATTCCATTTTTATGAAAACAAAGATTTCAATCCACAACTAGTTATCAATTTTCACCGCAATGTACCTAGTTTCCAATTTAACTTTCCAAATTCCATATAAATATAGATATATAACTACTGTATCTTATGGAAAGTGTATCAAGGTTCACCTATATTCATATTTCTATAGTTTTCCTCCCATCTACATTCCATTAAATAATTTACAAAACTAGCTAATTCAACTCATCTGAATTGACTAGTAATTCTAGGAATCACTAGAATAATTAAATCCAAAGCTCATTAAATCATTCAAATGCCATTACAAATCTAAATAACATGTTTTATCAGTCACAACATATTTATATCTCATTCTAACATTTCGTCAAACACTTTATATGAAAAGTCACAAATCTACTCAAAACAATTCCATTGACGGAGCTAGAAATGGGAAATTGATTTAGAATTTTGGTAGACATTTCCCAAACACTATCAAGAATATTTCCCCTGACATTATAAAAAAAAATTCAAGTGTATTTATCATACATAAGAATAAAAATAACACTCGGTCATTTTTACAAACACTTAATGTCCCAAGTCTCCAAACTATGCAAAACAATCCAGTTGAAGAACTAGTTTTCGAATAAAAGGTAGAAGCATCAAAAATAAGTGTATTAAACCATTCCGAGGTAATAATACCATAAAAATACACATTATATGATGAACATGGTGAATAAATATCAGTTATGTATCATATTTTCCAAAGAATAATTTTCTCAAACAATTTTTGCACAAAATCCCAAAAACTAGTTTCCATTTCCTTCACAAAATTTACTTTCCATAAATAGATTGAATTCCATGAGAAATTTCTTCCACAAATAGATCATATCATAACCAAATAAATTAAATAAACATGATATAAATCACTTATCTTTTCCAAATACGCAACCGGAATTGACCGTGCCATGTTCCACCTAGCCATAGACATAATGCAGGCCAAAAGTCACTTTGCAATGGTCACCACCGAGCTAGAACGATGATTCCAAAAGAAAGAGCACACTCAATTTTTTTTTATCAAGAAATCAGTCCAACCACAACTCAATGGAAAGTGTGTCCTTTAATTCCACTCCAAGGAAATCCCAATGGCTCCATGACAATAGTACAACCACAACCCAATGGAAAGTAGCATTTCCAATTCAGGGAAATTCCAGTGGCTCCAAGACAAAATCAAATCCAAGGCAGTGCACCTCACCCCTGTTGCCAAACCAGGATCTCCAGAGGAAATACACAAATCTATCCAACCTCAAATCCAATGGTGGTGGACCTCACCCCTGCTGCCAATCCAGGATATCCAGAAGCAATTCCAAGACATACACCAATGGATCCAGCGTAACTCCTCTTGGTCATAGGCTCCACAAGGTCGTAATGAACAATAATGATCTCATACCAAGAGCAACAAAATTGAACCACAAGTGCCAAACACAAGCACAAGAGAAAAATCATGAACCAACACACACGTGTGACTAGCCAACAAAAGCAAATCGAGTTCTTTCATGAGCAATTCGAATTGGGAGAGAGAGGGATACAAGCATGAGAGTTACATTCCCATAATAGTAAACTAGAGTTACACATCAGGTGGCTACACCAAGAGATACACTGATCCAACTCATGAGAGCGCACTAGGTGAGAGAGGGGCTCCAATCCTCAAATAAAAAAAATTAATATCAAGGTAAATAAAACCGAGTTACATAACACATCAGGGTGCATAACCAAGAGGGTCCATTAAGTACATAAGAAGGGTGTACAACATCAACATAGTCACAACACACATAGGTAAACACTTTTCCACCACCTCTTTCTCATAACATCATGATTCCTCATACTCTCTTTCATGGCATCGATTGTCCAGTTCTTTTTGTTTTATTAATTATGTTATAAGTTCATCATAATAAAAATAATAATAATGTGCAAACCATAGTCTAGGCACCTTGTTCCACTATGTCCAACATTACAACAATAATAATATGTCCTAGGGATAAACTAGAGGGTATTACATGACTTCCCCCTTAATCCATGCATCGTTCTCGATGCATACACATATATGCCGCAAAATATCAGAACATATGAGGGTATTCCTCCCTCATCACATCTTCCAATTCCCAAGTCTCATCCTCAGGAGTATAGTGGCTCCACTGAACCTTAATCTGACGAATTTCTCTGTTTCTGAGAAGCTTGGTCTTCTTGCCTACAATGGAAATAGGGTCTACCGGAAAGTATCCTTCTGGATCCACCTAGGAATATCAAATATATATACAAAACATAATCAACATCATGTACACCTGTCGACATGAAATCATATATATATATACCAACATGCTAACAAGGATCATAAGTCAATATCAAAATAATCTAAGCAACAATATATCATATCATATGCATCATCATCTAATGTAAAACAAAAGAATCTACTCTACAATTTACCTGTATCGTATTCCAGACAATTATATGCCTAGGATCATGCACATACTTTGTCAACAAAGATACATGAAACACATTATGCACTTTTATGCTAGGATGCAAAGCTATTCCATAAGCAATTGGTCCTATCTTTTCCAAAATATCAAAGGGACCGCAATATCTAGCTGCAAGTTTAGAACAATTCCCCAAGTTTAAAGTACTCTTTTTCGGTTTCACTTTCAAAAACACATGATCCCCAACCCGAAACTATCTTTCAATCATATTTTGATATGCATAAATTTTATATCTATCCTATGTTGTTTTCAGATTCTGTTTAATCCTGACCATTTGATCTTTCATCTCCTTTAATAATTATGGCCCAATGATAGCTTTGTCTGTCATATTGTCCCAACTAATAGGCGCATTGCATTTTCTTCCATACATTTCTTCAAAAGGACTTACTTTCAAAGAAGAGTGATAACCATTGTTATAACCAAATTCCACAAGATGCAAATAGTTTCCCATTTAGTAGGATGATCAATTACATACATTCTTAACATGTCTTCAAGAACCTGATTAATCCTTTCTATTTTTCCATATGCCTGAGGATGATGTGAAGTACTTGTATTCAAATATGTTCCAAAACCTTTAAACAAACCTTTCCAAAAATGACCTTTATTTTGAATCCTTGTCTGACACAATTTCTTTCGATATACCATGCAATCTAGCTACCTCTTTCATATAAATATATGTTATTTCAATTGATTTATGTGTAGTCTTAACTGGTATAAAATGAGATTCTTTAGTTAATTTGTCTACCACTACCATAATAGCATCATGTTGTGACCCTATCTTAGGTAATTTCATGATAAAATCCATACTGAATACATCTCATTTCCATTCCGGTATCTGTAAAGGTTGTAACAAACCTGCAAGGTGTCTATGTTCAAATTTTAATTTCTGACATTCTAAGCATCTAGCTATGTAATATGCTATTTCCTTTTTCATTCCTGGCTATTAATAATACTTCTTAATTGTCGCCACTTTCTTTTTATAACCATAGTGACCTGCATATGTTACATCATGCATTTCTTTTAAAACCAATTTCTTTACATTTTCTAAGTTAGGCATGTAGACCCTATTCTTATACTTAAGTATTACATCTTCCAGTTTATAGTGTTCAAACTTATGTGTTGTTACCTATTGTTGCAAACCTGATTTTACATGTTGAAAGAATTCATATGTATTGTTTGCCTCTTTTATTATATCCTTTAAATCTGAAGTGCTAGTACTGATAGCTACGTGCATCACATGAATTTTCATACTAAGTGCATCTTCCACTTTATTTTATTTTCCTTTTATATGTTTAATGTCAAAATCATATTCACATAGTAGTTCCATCCATCTTATTTGTCTTTCATTTAGATTAGGTTGTTCGAACAAGTATTTAGTCCATCGTGATCAGTTCTTAATTCAAATTTCTTTCCCATTAAGTAGTGTTTCCATATCTTTAAAGCATGTACTACTGTTGCTAATTCCAAGTCATGTGTGGCATAATTTTGTTCATGATCCTTTATCTTCCTAGATTCATAACAAATAACATATCCATTCTGAGTTAACACACCTGAACTATACCCCGTTGACATGCATTTCTACATACCACAAAATTTTCATCTGGATTCGCAATTTGGTGCACTAGTAAGCATCTCTTTAAGCTTATGAAAATTTGTTTCACATTTAGATGTCCAATCAAACTTTATACCTTTCTTTTGTAAATAAGTTATCGAATGTGCAATATTTGAAAGTCCTTCTATAAACATGCGATAGTAACCTACTAATCCCAAAAAATATCTAAACTCTACACATTCTTAGGTGTTGGCCAATTCATAATTGCTTCTATCTTTTCGGGGTCAACTGAGATTCCTTCTTCTGATACAATGTGTCCTAAGTAGTGAATATTGTTATGATAAATAGAGCACTTACTTAACTTATCATAAATTTGATTCTCTCTGAGTACCTGCATTACTAGTCTCAAGTGTTCTTCATGTTCTTTCTTTGTATTAGAGTAAATTAGTATGTCATCCAAGAAACCAATCACAAAATTGTCCAAATATTTTCAAAAAATACCACTCATCAAGCACATAAAGGTAGCTAGTGCATTGGTCAAACCAGATGGAACAACTATAAACTCATAGTCACCATATCTTGTTCTAAAAGTTGTGTTACTGATGTCCTCTTCCTTAATTATGACTTGATGATAACCCAACCTGAGATCTATCTTTGAAAACACGGTGTCACCCCTTAACTAATAAAATAAGTTATCAATTCTCAGTAAAGGATACTTGTTCTTGATAATTGCTTTTTTTAACTGCGTGTAATCAATTCAAAGTCTCAAGGTACCATCTTTCTTTCTTACAAACAAAACTGGTGCATCCCAAGATGATACACTAGTTCTGATATAATCCTTCTTTAATAATTCCTCTAACTACATCTGCAACTCTTTCAACTCAGGTGTACTCATCCTATAAGGGACTTTAGATGAAGGAACTGTACCGAGCACTAGATCAATAGTAAATTCTATATCTCTTCTATGAGGCATTCCAGGTATCTCTTGAAATACATCTGCAAATACATGTAATATCGGGTAGTCCTGTAACTGAGGTTCCTATTCCTTAGATTCTTCTATGCGAGCTTCATAAATTTGACACCCTTTTCTAAAACATTTCTTTAACTGTAAGGTTGTAACATATCTTAAAGATATCAGTCTATGTATTCCTTTAACTGTTACTTTGATTCCTTCCTCATCTAGACATGTGTAAGTCTTATTGTAACAATCCAAGATAGCTTGGTGTGTAGTCAACCAGTCCATACCAATCAAAACGTCATAAGAGCCTAAGGGGATAAAATTCAAATGTGCTAAAGTATTTAAACCTTTCATTTTCAAAGGACATTGTCTTACTATTTCTATGAATTTTCTTTTAGTTCCAGTTGCTAAATGTACAAGACATGCTACCTCAAGGTTACTTTTCTTAAGAGAACAATTCAAAATTGCACTAGGTGCAACATAAATGTTACTAGCTCCTGAATCAATTAAAATAGAAACAGTTCTATTACCAATCTTACCTTCCACTTATATCACGTTGAACTGATGATCTTCCTACCTACCTTCCAAATTTGCATAAATCCTCTGAGTCTTACCAACATCACCTATTGTTGCTTCTTGAATGTTGTGAATGTTGTCTTCTTTCTTATGTGGATGATCCCTTGCATACTGAATCTCATTACAATTCCAACATCTAATAGGTCTCTTATTTGAATCTGGTTTCTTATCAAAATTACCACTTCTATTGACATGAGGCTTGGCTCCCTTCTTTCTTTATTCTTGTTTAACACTCTTTGTATCTTTCAAGTTCTTATGTTTCTTATTCTTATCCAACTTATACAAATGTTTTTCCTTCCCGATTAATTCTTTAAGGGTCTTGGGCATATCATATTGAATCTTATCCTTGTAAAAAGTTGGCAATCCACTTAAAAATATTTGAATCTTATATTTCTCATCTTTTATATAGTTTGCATAAGTTAACAGTTCAAGAAATCTCCTCTCATATGCATCCATAGTTAAATTTCTCAGCTTAAGTTCAAATAATTCTTCCATCTTATTATCATAGTATTTCTATGAAAGGTATTATTGTTGATAATACTTTTTAAACTTTTTCCAAGTTATATTTTATTCATCAATATATTTCAATTTAACCAAATTTTCCTACCAAAGAGATGCTAATCCCTAAAAATGATAGATAGCTATTCGTTCTTCCATGTTTGATGAATAATTATGCAACTGGAAAAACTTTCAGAGCCCTACTAACCATGTTTCCACTTCTTCACCTTGTTTAAATTCACCATCAAAGGTTGGAGGTTTAATATTTCTTAATTATCCCATCAACCGATCATGTTCATACCTTCTCCTTATACTATTACGGTCATCTGAAAATCTGTCTTGACTAATTTTAGGACTTCTAGATCTTTTTCTCAAGGGTGGTGTACGGTAACTGTCTGGTGGAAAGTCCATGCTATGTTAGGATATTCCTATACTCCATCCTATTCCTACCAGCATTATCATTATTTTTCATTTCATTCATGCATGCAGTCACGCAATTGCATGCATACCAGTCATCAGTATCATGTCTCCCAGTACCTAGTGCTTAGTTTACTAACCCCGGGAGCCTGTTCCACTCAGTTCTAGCCCTCCTAATCCATCATGCACCCTCTTTTTCACCTACCACATGTGAAAGGCGCCCTCTCTCACCTACCACCAGTGACACTTCAGTTAGTTCCTTGATTTGTGGATCTTTCCTTGATTTAAGCACTGATTGACTAGTTAACTAACTAAAACACTTCGTTGGACACCCAGAGAGACTTGGTTGACTATTCTGAATGCAGTTAGCTCCTCATGCACCCTCCATTAGTGCTCTATGCATCAGTTACACCTACTAAATCCAGTTAAGCTGAGTTTGACACATGGTTGATGGTTACTTATTCTTTGATGACATTCCATTGATATGATGATGAGTCCATGCAGGCTAATTCGAATTACACCCTTGGTATTCGAATCTTGTCTATTGTAGCATTATTGTTTATTATACAGATTAATGTAACATGTGTGATTATTCTGCTCCTATATGAGTTCTATTGCATCTATGTTCTGCTGCTCCATTCTACACTCTTCTTCTATTTTTCTGCTTAATCTTTCTTGTGAGGTATACATCAGCTCTTAGATCTGCTATGAAGATTTTCACATACTATAGTAATTTTTCCTGCTTTTCCTTTCTTCCTTGTCTTGGGTAGTATTTAAGGATATTAGTTGTTTTATGATCTGTTATTGAAGGTGAGTGATCCTTTCATTACATTTCTTAATAGAGTCTTCCAATTCAAGGGATGAACTACTACTCCTCCTTCCTACATACTCATCTTCAAGGCCATAAGGGGTTGTCTATTTATCTTCCATCCTCTATTGTTTTTCTCTACGAGGTATTCTTGGGTTAAATTATTTGCTGTGAGATTCAACGTGTTCATTCAATTTTTTGTTTAACATTCCATTATCAAATTTATTTATTTTCTCAAATAATAATTAATTTTCTAGTTAAGAAAAAATAAAGCATACTATACCAGTCTTCAATTATTGAAATAAATAACTGAGAAAAATGCATAAAAGGATATAATTATTTTCAAACATATTCAATTAATTGCAACACAAAATCCAATAATTAACAATAATTTAATATAAATTCATTAACACATACAACATCTGATATAAGGGATGGGAATGCTTCTTAACATCATATAAAATCATCAAACCTTCAATCCAAGCCATATCAGAGATTATAACCACTTCTAAATGCTAGTTATCCTTAATCATAGTTAACTAGTAATTAAGGTGTTAATTATGACACTTAATGACACGCGCAAATGATGACACTTATCACAAATCCAAGTGTTTAACAAATAAAAATAGATTATCAATCCCAATGGATTAATAAAATCTAATTACATGTAAATAAGGCCTAATACCAAAATTACAATAATTAATCACGGTAATTACGAAAGAGAGTCCACAAGACTAGTTGACTAGTTTTCCAATCTAAGCAGCTAGTCTTGCAAAAAATAAACTTGTAACCAAGCTATTAAACCAAAAATAAATCCTAAATCCATTAACCACATATTTAATATTTCACCTACATCCAATTAAATTTTTATTTGCAGATCATTCCAATTGCACATAAGGTGATCTTTTCCATCAATTCCAATGAAACTAGTTAACATTCACCGCAAGGAATTGAGTTTAAATAACTAAAGCAAAATGAAATTCATCCATGAGTAAAAGATCACAAATGAAAATCATACACTAACATAACAATAACATGTTAGAAACATATCACATGGCTGTAGCATTCCGTTTTTACGAAAGCAAAGATTTCAATCCACAACTAGTTATCAATTTTCATTGCAATGTACCTAGTTTCCAATTTAACTTTCCAAATGAAGAATAAAGAGAAATATATGACTACTATATATCATGTATAGTGTATAATGGGTCACCTACATTCATATGTCTATATATTTAATCCATATACATTCCATTAAATAATTCACAAAACTAGTTAATTCTACTCATCCGAATTGACTAGTAATTCTAGAAATCGCTAGAATAATTAAATAAACAACTCATAGAATAATTATAATGCCATTCTAAATACAAATAACATGTTTTATCAGTCATAACATAGGTATATATATATATATTCAAACATTTCATTAAACACTTCATATGCAAAGTCACAAATCTACTCAAAACAATTCCATTGAAGGAGCTAGAAATTGGAAATTGATCTAGAATTTCAGTAAACATTTCCCAAACACTATAAATAATATTTACCCTCACATTATCACACACACTTCAAGTTTATTTATTATGCATAATAATAAAAATAACACTCGGGAATTTTTACAAACACTTAATGTGCCAAGTCTCCAAACTGTGCAAAACAATCCAATCGAAGAACTAGTTTTCGAATAGAAGGTAGAAGCATCAAAGAGAAGTGTCTTAAACCATTCCAAGGCTATTGTATCTTAAAAATAAACATTATATGATGAGAAGGGGCATAAATATCAATTATGTATCATAGGTTCCAAAGAATCATTTCCTCAAACAATTTGTGCACAAAATCCCCAAAACTAGTTTCCATTTCCTTCACAAAATTTACTTGCATAAATAGATTGAATTCCATGAGAAATTTCTTCCACAAATAGCTCATACATTTCATCAAAAATTTCATGTTAATCCATAAATAAATCATATCAAAGCCAAATAAATTAAATAAACATGAGATAAAGCACTTGTATTTTCCAAATACACAACCAGAATCGACTATGCCACGTTCCACCCAGGCATAGAAACAACACAAGCCAAAAATCACTCTGCAATTGTCACCCCTGAGCCAGAACCATGATTCCACAAGAAAGAGTGCAATCAAACACAAATTATCTCAATAAATCAGTCCAACCTCAACCCAATTGAAAGTGTGGCCTCTGCTTCCACTCCAAGGAAATTCCAGTGGCTCCAAGACAACAACACAACCACAACCCAATGGTAATTAGCACTTACAATCCAGGAAAATTCCATTGGCTCTAGGAAAACCTCAAATCCAAGGCAGTGGAACTCACCTTTTCTACCAGACCAGGATATCTAGAGGCAATACACAGCTCTATCCAACCTCAAATCCAATGGCAGTGGACCTCACCCCTGCTGCCAATCCAGGATCTCCAGAGGAAATTACAGGACATATGCCAGTGACTCCAGAGTAACTCATCTTGGGAACAAACTCCACAAGGAAGCAATGACCAACAAGGATCTCATACCAAGAGTAGAAAAATAGAACCACAAGTTCCAAACACAATCACAAGAGCAAAAGCATGAACCAACACACAAGTGTGACTAGCCAACATAAGTAAATCGAATTCCTTCATGAGCAATTCGAATTGGGAGAGAGAGGGACACAAGCATGAGAGTTACATTCCCATAATAGTAAATTGGAGTTACAAATTAGGTGGCTACAACAAGAGACACACTAATCCAACTCATGAGGGCACACTAGGTGAGAGAGGGACTCCAATCCTCAAATAATAATAAAAAAATATCAGGGTAAATAAAACCAAGGAGTAACATAACACATCAGGGTGCATAACCAAGAGTGTCCATCAAGTACATAAGAATGGTGTACAACATCAAAATAATATCAACACACATAGGTAAACACTTTTCCACAACCCCTTGCTCGTACCATCATGGTTCCTCATACTCTCTTTCGTGGCATCGGTCGTCTGGTTGTTTTAATTTTATTAATTATTTTATAAGTTCAACATAATAAAATTAATAATAATGTGCAAACCATAGTCCAGGCACCTTGTGCCACTATATCCAACATAACAACAATAATAATATGTCAAGGAGCTAAACCATATGGTATTACACAAGTACTATGATCTTTCGATCTCGTCTTCTCCTACAATGTCTAAGAGGAGAAATAATCGGACACTACAGTAAGCAATCAAGCTGAAAAAAATAAAAGTGAAACCGCAAACAAACCTGAAACAAAAAATCAAGCTGAAATGGAAAAAGACAAAAGCAAAACTAGTTGTGAATTGCAAAAAAACAAGGTTTTTTATATAGGTCGTGGATTTCAAAGGAAAAGCAGTGACATAGGTTGCAAGATTTGGCTCTAAAGGTCCGACCTAGACCAGAATATGCAAAAATTGATGAAACTAATTTTGGCAATGACTGAAAAGATATAGTTTGGGCCAGGGAAGCTACTTGCAAATTAAACAAAAAATGTTGTTAGATCGAAGCAATAAAATACTCAGAAAATGTCTAGAGAATAAGATATAAAACAACTAAAGTGGGACTATGGATGCTCCCCAGTATGGTTGCCAAAATCTATATGGTGTGAATAATCACCCACACGTATAAAATGAGCATACCAAAGGGTTGTGTAACTTTGGTATAGATTTAGAATGAGGAAAAAAAAAAAAAAAAAACTAAACTAAACTAACAAGATCTCATCATTCTTTAATCACATCAAACATAAAGAGTGCCAAGACAATGCATAATGATTCAAATAAATGTTTTTTGTATTATCACAAAGAAGTGGTATGGAAATGAGCACCTTGGTATAGTGAAGAGAAAGAAGGGCCTTAGCAGTTGTCCAAGGGAAATTATGTTTGTATTTTTGGCAACCTTGCAACCTCCATCCAATTATCACAATGATGATCTCCTTTAGGTGAACTATAAAGTAAGATATGCTTTTCTTCTAGTTCTGGGAGAATTTTCGCAACATGACAATAGGAGTGAGAAATGGAAATTGCATGTGTGGAATGGTGACATTGAGGTTTTTTTTATAGGAACAAGAGTGGCCAAGATATGGATCTAGAATCAATGTGAACATAATCCATTTACTTTGATGCTTAGTGGAAAAATTAGGTTTTTGGTCCCTAGATCTATTAACTAACTCTAACCACGTCAAGGTATGTGTTCACTTTTGGCCCTTTCTTCATTAGGGACATGACAAATAACAAAATGTTGACAAATTCCAAGTATTGGGACCATGTCATGCCTATCAAGGAAAAAGATGCAAACCAAGTCACTAATTTTGAGGGAAAAACTACAACCTCCTTCTAGGGTGGTCACTTTGCATTTTGGCTTTCATTACTTACCCGAGGTCATTTGGATGGAATGGGATGTAAAAATGGTGCTAATGATTTGGAATGATGATGTATAAGGATGACAAAACTTATGACATGGCATGTGAGCAAATTTGACTATTAACGAGAATTGCAAGAGTTATTGGAAAATAAATACATTCAAACGAGTGTGTCTCCATGGGAAGAACCCCTACTATTTGCAAAAAATAAATATGGAACTATTAGGTTGTCTATTTACTACATGTAGTTGAATAAATTTATAGTGAAGAACAAGTACCCATTACCTCGAATTAATGATCCCTTTGATCAATTGAGAGAGGACAATGTATCTTCAAAGATTGATTTGAGGTTTGGTTACCATCAAGTCAAAAATAAGGAAGAATAAATCCAAAAGAAATCCTTTAGAACAAGGTATAGACACAATGAGTTCACAATGGTGCCATTTGGTCTCACTAATGCACTAGCTACACTCATGTGTCTCGTGAATAATGTTTTCAACAAGTATTTTGACAAGTTTTTTCTTCTTTACCTAGATGATATTATTATTTATTTCAAGAATGAAGAGGATCATGAAGAACATTTAAGGATGGATTTGCAAGTGCTAAGGGATAATAAGTCGTATGCAAATTTGATTTCACTATCAAAATCAAATTCATTATTTGGGTCACATTATTTTAGAGGAAGGGATACTAGTGGATCCAAAAATTATTGAGGCCATTATGAATTGGACAACTCCAAAGAATATGATTGAGGTGAGATATTTAATGGATCTTGTTGTTTATTATAGAAGATTCATTAAAGGATTCTTCAAGGTTCCACATTGCAGCACTTCTTTGTAAAAGAAGAGAATAACATTCGAGTGGATACAAAAATGTGAATAAATGTTCCAACCATTGAAGAAGCTTCTTACAATGCTCCAATTTTTAAAATTGAAAATCCAAAAAAGTATTTTGTGGTGTATATCGATGCATGCAAACAAGGAATTGGAGGATTTCTTATGCAAAAGAACCATGTGTTATGTTGTTAGTCAAGAAAACTAAAAGAACATGAAAATCATTATGTTACCCATGATTTAGATCTTGTTTCCATAGTGCACACTTTGAAAATGTGGAAGCACTATTTGTTAGGAAGTAAATTCAAGCTTAGGATAGACCATTGTGGTCTAAAATGTTTATTTAAGAAGGAAACATAAATGGAAGGCAAGATAGATGGTTGGAAGTTTTATTTGAGATCAAACACATAAAGGGTAAAGAAAATAAAGTGGTTGATGCACTCAATAGAAAAATTCATGCAATACATGTGGAATCCATTAGCATTTTCCAACATATTTGAGGCAAAATATTGTTGACACTCTTGTCGAAGATGGGCATTATGTACAAATAAAAGATAAATTACAACAACAAAATTTGGAAAAGAGGCATGAAGGATATCATTTGGAGGATGATGGACTTCTTAATTATAAAAATAGATGTATATTATTAATGTTTCATATTTGAGGAGAATTATTATGGATGAAATCCATAAAATGCCATATTCTGGTCACTCGAGATACCTAAAAAAAATACTATAGCAAGGAAGCAAAAAATTTGGTTAGGAATAAAGAAATATATTGCTGAACATATTTCAAAATGTATGAAATGCCAACAAGTGAAGGTTGAACATCAACACCTAGAAAGTTTATTGCATTCTTTTCCAATTCCATAATGGAAATGGGAAGTTGTAACTATGGATTTTATTATTGGATTCCAACTACATCAACAAAGCATGATTCCATCATAGTTGTGGTGGATAAAATATCTAAAGAAACACATTTTATTCTAGTTAAATCTACTTACAAGGCCAATGATCTAGTGATAATATTCATGAAAGAAATATTCAAATTACATGGGTTACCCAAAGAAACTGTATCTGACCAAGATACACGATTTACTTCTAAATTTTGGAAAAGTATATGGTCGGGGATCATGTTTACCTCCATGTGAGGCCAAGGAAGAGTTCCTTGAAGCTTGAAATTTGTGCCAAGATATCACCAAGGTATTGTGGGCCATTTGACTTGATTAAGAGGATATGGTTAGTTGCATAAAAAACTGCATTTCCTTCCAACGCTAGAGCTCATAATGTTTTTTCTTGTTTCTTTTATTAAGAAATATGTACATGATTCTAACCATGTGATTGATTGGGATGTGATCCAAGTGGAACCCAAGGGAGACTTCCAAAAAAACCAATTATACATCCTTGACAATAAGGTAGCATTGCTCTGGAACAAAGCCATTAGGTAAACAAAGGTGCATTGGAAGCACTTTGGTCTCGATAAAGGCTACATGGGAGCTAAAGGATGCAATGAGAGAGGCATACAATTTTTGTTTTGATTTTGGGAAAAAACCAAGGATGGTGTTATTCCAGGGGTGGATTGGAATAATCCCTATTTTGACTTGGAATGTATTAAATAAAATGATACATGTAAATGATGTAAATATGCTAGTATGGATTTCTAGTGCATAACTCAAGGCCAAGGCTCGACCAATGAATGGATAGGAATTCATAATGTAAATATATCTATATGAATCACGTGGTTGTCTCGTCATGCTAACTCAAAATCTATGCAAATATCATGTTCAAAAAATAATAAATTGGTCCAAGATGGTTGTGTAAAGAGAACTAGAGGAAATATGATTCCACTAGAGGGGAAGAGGAAAGGGGGCTATGGGAGATTAAATCCTCTATTTCCAAGTTTCAACTGTAGAACACATCATTTTTCTACCATGTTCCTTAAATGATCCCATTTACTTAATTTTGATGATTAAATCCAATCATTGAATGCACATGGATTTAAATAATAGAAATGAAAATGCTACAAAGGTTGATTTGGTCATGCGACTTAGGTTTATGAAATCATTTTATAGGCATAGATCAAAATCATTTGTTTAGAATCAAGGAAATTAAATGGTTTTTTGATTGCTAAAGAAACACTTTCGTTCTTTAGTCTTCAATGCCTAACTTCTTTAGGGAAATTCATACTTTGCAATTAAAAGGCATATAACCATTCAAGAATTGAAAATGACAATGAATAAAAGTGTTTATCTATAGAATAGAAATAAAAATACAAATATATCTACTAAGTTACCCTAACTAAGAAGAAAATGAATCCACAATGCAAACCAAGTAGGGGGCTTTGCCCATTGTCTTGCATTGCAAAGGAAACTACAATATAAGTACTCTTCTACATAATGAAACTTAAAACACCGTCATTAATATTAAGGACAATACATAGGTTCACGTTATAGTCATAAATTTGAGTTCTCTCTCACAAGGATTATCTTCCCCTCTATTTACAAATTGGATTGCATATTTAAAGGTACATGGGCCATATATGAAACTTAACAATCAACTCCCCTCATTTCTATGTAACTACGGACCCATACATAGCAAGATGTGATTATAACAAAACCCATTATTTTTCTAGAGATAGACATCAGAATAGATCATGAGATATTGTCATGACAAAATGCATGAGAATAACTTTCTCATTCAAGAATTGTGTTCCTTGCTAGTGTTTGTTCAAAAGAAATTTAACTGTGGGTTTGACCATGCCACCGTGCTTACTTTGTTGGAGGTAGGTTCAATTTAATGAACACATGAAAACCATATTGGGGCCTCACATAACAAAATCCATGTGGAAAAATATTGACTGGAGGTGTGCAAATATATGTTTCATGGAGGTTGGGTACCAGAATTGATAAGGAGTTATTGGAACTAAATTATCAAAACCATCGTTAGTGGAACCAATCTTCAATGATTCTCTAATTCATCAAAGAATAAGATAAATTAATGAAATCAACAACATAATACTTATTAGGCCCACAATGGCACTTAATCTTCGAGAATATGATGAAGTATAGTAAAAGGAATGGTGTATGGGTGGAAATAATGGACAAAAATGGTTAAAATGGCTCATCTAGCAATGTAAAAGATACCAAAATGATGACCCAACACATGCATTTCTTATTTATGAATTTGTATTATGGTCCATGGGGTGAAATTTATAAGCTTAAAATTCATAAATACCCCCTCTTATAGTTGGAATGGTGGATGGGGATATGACAATCAATGCCTCTCTTCTAGGCTGGTAATTTTATTGAATGGATCTATGTATTAGATTATAGGTCTATGTGCACTCATTCAATTTCCACTTGTGTGTATGGGTCCCTTCAAGATCATGCCACCACTGGTGGAAAATCTATTTTGCACGTTGGCCTTTGACTCCTTAAAATATGGGGTTTTTGAGGAGTAGTTAGCCTATATCTATGTGCCATATCTTCATATCTTGTACACACATCATGCCTCTTCCATAGAGATCATGCCTCTCACATAGATCCATGGGGTAGTCTTCAATTTACAATACTATGTTTTGACATGGTTTTTGGAGTGGCTTGCAATATTTCTTATGCATTATTGAATTGGTGCATGTAGGCCATTGTTTTCTAATTTGAATCCATAACAACATAATGCCACATGGATGTTTGTTGCGACAAAAACAATGGTCCATATGTTCTATCCTTTGTATTGGAAATACCTATGTAAAATATTTCAATAGCCACATCCCTAGCATTGGTTTATATCACTACACCCTCTATGTTTGGCTTTCAAATGTGGCTTGATTTATTTTGTTTTGATATGTGCACTAGTTATCTCTTTACCACTATAGGCTCTTACAAGAGAATTTGTTGTTGATTGCGGCTTCGGTTGGCCCATGAATCATTGTGTGGGTAGAGGGATATTGTTTATGCTAGATCTAAATCAGTTTCTTTGACACTATCCATGTTTAGTCTAAGTCAACACATCTCTTCTAGGTTGGATCTTCTCTTGAATGTATTTGTGTATTCCCTACAAGATCATTCCACCACTGGTGGAAAATCCATTTTGCACATTGGCCTTTGACTCCTTAAAATTTGTGTCTTTTGAGGAGTAGTTAGCCTAGATATATATTCCCTCTCTTCAAATATTATACATAGATCATGCCTCAATCATAGAGATCATGCCTCACACATAGATCCACGGGGTATTCCTCCATTTACAGTATTTTTCTTTACCATGGTTTTTGGATCAGCTTGTAGTATTTCATATGTATTGTTGAATTGGTGCATGTAGGTCACTATATTCTAATTCAAATCCAAAACAAAATAAGGCCTCATGGATGTGTGTTGTGCTAAAAAAAATCATTTTCTTATGCTCAACTCCTTAGGGTGGATTTGCAAATATCTATCATTTGCTTCATGGTGGAACCCATAATTATACACAAGTATAGAAGGTTTATTCTTTCAAATGGGCATTCATTTGGACACATTTATTGGAGGCCAACTTTTATGCTTCTTAAATATTTTCCTTATGTCAAATTCACACTAAGCCACCACATGAAACCCCATTGATGTAATTGTAACTTTGGAATGTATTTCACCTATGTATATTGTATTCCTATAGATATGTTATTATTCCTCTATAAGGAAGTGTTTGTATTCCTATAGAGATGCTATTATTCCTCTATATAGAAGTGTCGTCATTTATATTGTAAGTGTTGTAACTTATACTTGATGGTTATTAGACCACCTTGTTGGGGTCAGCCCTGTATAAGTCATGTGGGTTAAAGGGTTATTAGACCACCCTATTGGGGGTCGGCTTTGTCAGCATTATGTTATGTGGTTGAGTTAAGGCCGACCTAGTAAAGGTTATTAGGCAAGTCAAGTCAAGTATAAATAGAGTGCAGGAGGCACTCTATTTGATCATTCACTTTCTCACACACACACTCATTGGAGAGTGGCACACTAGTGGATGAGAAGAAGTTGCTACTAGGAGGACTATCTCTTGTACTTGGGTTGTATCATTGCTCTATCTATCTCTGAGCAAGTTGCGGGGTTTTTCACCTTCTTGGTTTTCCCCAGTGAAACTCTGTGTCTCTTGTGTGCTTGCATTATTGTGTCCATGATTGATATGCTATAGATATGCTGTACCTGTTGTTCTATCAGTTAAGATCATAGATCAAATTGAAGTAAATTCTGAAAAATTAACATGGTATCAGAGCTAGCCTGAAAGAAGGCATGGTATGGCATTTATGACACTTGTTGCAATTGCGAAGCTAGGGTTTGATATAGAAAAAACCAGTCATCGTAGCACTTTCGCTATAAATCCATTTTGGAAAAGTTTCAGGATCTGACACTTCTACAAGTCGAAGATAAGATCCCAATGTACCTTGTGTCTAAAGCACAACTTCTAATTCGTTGTACTTTGTGTTTTATGATCTGTACCATCTAGGGTTTCTGCCTCTTCCAGATCTCAGTCATAAATAGGTGACCTAGGAAAAAAGGTCACAACTTGGGATAGGAAGCTCCAAATGAAATTTCCTAAAACATGACAAGTAGGGCACGGACTGTACTTTCATAGGCCAAAAGTGAACCAGTGACACATGGCACTCTGTACAAGTTTGCTCTCTTGTTTTATACCATAAACAAGTCACAATGCGACACTTGGAATAACTCTCACTCAGAGAATCCATTTGAGGTCATACTTGTGCGGTTGGAAAGATAACAAGTTAGGCTACCATAGGTAGAATTTTCAGGCCATGTAGATATGAAATTTTGGAGTTACACCAGAAACAATCAGGTGCATATTTCTGTCAAAACAAAATTGGATTCTGATCACCTTCATTCATGGCTTTGGGAATTTAGGGTTTTAGAGAAAGTTGGAATTTTTGTAATCAGAGACCACGATTGGATGCTCCTCATCAAAATCAAAATTTAGAGACCAAGATCAAATTTTTTGGTTGGGTAGAAGGTTGGGCTTGATCAAACCCTAGTTCAGGACTTTGATCAGAAAAGTGGAAAATTAGGGCTTCTACAAAAGTTGGATTTTTTTAATTCTGTGACCATGGATGGAAGCTCCTCAAGAAAATTGAAGTTTAGAGCTTTGGATCAAACCTTTTGGTTGGGTGAAGCTCTGAGAAAATCAAACCCTAATTCAAGGTCCTCCCTAGTGATTCCAAAAATCTAAAAGGCAATTTTGAGGGGTGAAACTTTGCAGTTTTCAAATTCTAAGTATACCAGGTTGATCAGCTCATCAAGGCTCATCTTTCAATCCTTTCAGAAGTTTGAAATTCAATGTTTGAATTTTTAGGGTTTCTCTGACAAACCCTAATCCATCTCCATATCCAGTTTCTGCAAATCAAGTGGATTGGGTTAATCCTAAAAGAGAATGGATCGGTCACCTGCATAAGTGAAGAAGTTCCAGTTTCAAAAGGAGATGAGGCTAAGGCCTTACATAAGAAGATTACAAGCAAATTCGACAGGTATGACTTACGGGTATGTTTAAAAATCTGTTCATGATTAAGTTTATGATATGTTTGTCTTCATTAAGATTAGTACAATCTTGATTAATTTTAGACTTGTCATATCACCTTAATAAAAATATGAATGCATGATAGAAGATATTCATTGATTAGGGTTTTGACACTTATGATTGTACTAATGCATTGTGGTGTTGTATGAGGTTGATGTTGTCCACTAACATGAAAGGTACATCAAGAAAGACAAATCATGTTATAGTTCAAGAACATATGACCAGGGTGACATGAAGACAAAGATTCATCTATTGTCAGGGATCACATAGAAGATCTACTTACGAGGTATGTATATCTTGCTTCTATAATGGTTAACCTATGAGATATGTAGGTTACTAGCACAAGTCATTGAAGAGAACAAGAAGACATCATGTGGGTATGTTAGACATAACTAGATAACATATTAATCCATGTATGTTTTTCCTATATCAAGTTAGAATCCTACCTTGTGTTAGGATCTCGTATATAAGTATACATGGCATGATTGATAATGATTATTCATTGAAGTTAGTAATCAAGGGTTTATGCTTATTATGTATCTTACCTTGATTAATGATATGACTAACCAGAAGAGTCCTATATAAATCTTGAATACTAATGCTTATTATATGTGTTTGAAATTATCATGACTATACATGTTTAAGATTATTGTGTTTTGATAGTATTGAGATTATACTAATGAATGTATGATT
Organism: Larix kaempferi; assembly: GCA_027924585.1. Lineage (NCBI taxonomy): Eukaryota > Viridiplantae > Streptophyta > Pinopsida > Pinales > Pinaceae > Larix > Larix kaempferi. The sequence continues at coordinate 5,123,975 of BSBM01000214.1, read as the reverse complement.
ATGTATGAGATCTTGAGGATAACACAATAATGAAACTAGTAAGCATGCATAGTGATCGAGGATGGATATAAGTTCAAGGACAGGTAAACCAGGAAGCAAAGATCAAGAGGGAGCACACTCTAGTAGTTCCTGCAAGGAAGCAAATATTTAGAGGGAGTCCACCCTACAACCAAACAAAGATAAGTATTTGAATTGTCATTTCTTGCATACTTGTTTGTTTAAATAATATTGTTCAATGATGTATATGCTTATGTTCCTAGACTTAGGGTGTGTATAATGCATATTAGAATAATTGCATTAATGAACATTATACTACTAATATGCATGTGATGGGTAAGTGGCCTATGGCACTGTACAACATTCCATTGCTACTTATCTAGGCTGAAACCTCTTTGCTGACATGTTGGGAGTTGTGCACACTCTTAACAATGTTCTGGTAGAGATTGGAAGGCATTTAGAAAGTTACAGGATATGGATAAATGTTGTATTGAAGCATTGGCTAAGATAATTGCATGACTGTATGACATATTTATTTATGTGTAAGAATTTATTCTGAAAACTATGAGATGTTTCTAATCATGCAATTTAACTTGTTTTTAGGAAAGATCATATACCATCACCTACAAAAGAAGGACTACAACATTTTTTCAGCAACAAAGTTATCTATTGAATATATTGAAGTTCCCAGGATTCAGGAAGAATGCCATGATCGAGGAGTACCAGTCGATCATGAAGAATGATGTTTGGGATGCAGTCCCAAGACCTAAAGGGAAGTTTGTTGTGACTTCCAAGTGGATCTATAAGATCAAGCATGCTGTAGATGGTAGCATAGAAAAATACAAAGCGAGGTTTGTAGCTCGTGGCTTCTCCCAAAAAAAGGGAATAGATTATGAAGACACTCTTTCTCCTATAGCCAGATACACTTCCATCAGATCAGTACTTACTCTGGCTGCAGTGATGAAATGTAAGATACACCAGATAGATGTCAAGAAAACTCTCTTGTATGGTGTAGTCGAGGAGGAAGTGTATGTGGAGTAGCCACTTGGTTTTGAGACACATGACAGGGAGTCATATGTGTGCAAGTTGAAGAAAGCCTTGTATGGCTTGCAACAAGCTCCTAAGACTTGGTATGGTAGGATAGACAACTTTCTATCTAGTTTGGGATTTACCAAAAGTAAAGCGGATTCCAACTTTTACTACAAGGTTGAGGAAGGCAATCTAGTGATACTACTTTTGTATGTGGATGACCTATTTGTTACAGGTGAGGATAGATTGATTACCGATACGAAGAGGAAGCTTGCTGCCGAGTTCAATATGAAGGACTTGGGGATGATGCACTATTTCCTAGGCATGGAGGTGTGGCAGAGTGCAGATGGAATCTTCCTTGGACAAGGGAAGTATGCGGTACAGATCCTGAAGAGGTTCGAGATGATGGACTGCAAGGCCATGGCCACACCTATGGCATCGAACTTGAAGCTTCTGTGTGATGCTTCATCTGATCCAGTTGATGTCGCTATGTATCGTCAGATGATTGGGTCCTTGATGTACCTGATGAACATGAGACCAAATATTTGCTTTGCTGTGAACTGTTAGGAACCCATGTCTTTACTTTGTTAGTATGTTTTTGTTGGACGCATATGCTTTGTAAGTTGTCCCGTAGTATTTGTTGATCAATAGTTTGTGTTATTGCTGTTGGCGCATAAGCTTTGTAAGTCGCCCATAGTATTGTTGATCCATAGTTTGTAATGGCCCATGGTTTCGACCCATAGTATTGGCGCCTAGAATTAGTATATAAGTGTGTGTTGAGACCTATGAAGGCACCGTGAAGTTAATTGTATTGAGCTTGCTCAAGGGAGGTTGCCCCCTCGAAGTGGCCTGTGATCAATATAAAAGTGATTCTGAGTTCTGTCATTTCTGCTATTTTGCATATTCTTGTTAATTAATTGTTGAAGGTGCATCACATTTGGTATCAGAGCACTTTCTTAGGCTCGCTGGGTGAAATTTATGCCAAATTTTTTTTCGCATCTGTTGCAGGTTCAGATTTGGGAATAATCCCTATCCGCTTAACTGTGGGAAGTACTTGGGCATAATCCCTAAAACTCATTGTGAGGAGTACCACAGGAACCCCGAAGTAGCTGGCCCATTGAGAGGACCGACCAGCGAAAAGGGAAACGACCCCTACCTGATTGACTAGTTCCCACCCGTGAGGTAAACCAAGAGCTTTCGTTTATGGCAAAGCGGTTATCAGTTTTACCTGAGCCATGGAGTGAGGGGTGCTGCCCCAATACGCAATCCGTCAGACAGCATTGGTGTCTGAGTGAAACCCCTGAACTGTTAGGAAGCCGCACATACCTTGGGTCCATATCTACTTTCAGCTGAACTATTGTCGATCACTGTTGCGCCGTTTCAGATCCATTTTGCAAAGCCATTCCAGATTCAGCCGTTTTCAATCCATTTGGCGCTGTTCCAGATCCCTTTCGAGCCGTAGCCACTCCAGTCTAAAAAAAAAAAGAGTATAAAATTCAGTTTTTTCTCCATATCTCCCTTATTTTCACTCTGTTTCCCTTGAAATTTTTGGGGAACCTCTGTCATCCCATTCTGCATATTTCGGTCCTGAGGACCCTATCCCCAATTCCCCTTCCCAAAGCCCGAAATCCCACATTTGTCTATTTTTAGGGTTTGCCATAACTTCCTCAGATTTCACCCAATCACCTTCAAATTTTACCACAGAGTTCCTTTCTGAATTCTGCTTCTTTGTTCCCCTCTGCCAAATTTTTCCATTCTTTCACCCCGCTTCTAAAATCCTCATTTTTGCTTCCATGTCTATCCAACAGTGTCCAAAACCTAGTCAAACCCCAATTACCCTTCTAATTTTTTCCCAAGTCCAGATTTTCCTTTACTGAAGTAGTTTCTATTTTTGTTTTCCTACCCAGTCAACCGAAAAAATAAAAAAAAAATAAAAAAAATCCTGGTTATGGTTGTCACCCATGCAGGAGCAAAAACCATGGAGGACGCACTTGCAGCCATCCAATCCAAACTCCATGATCTGGATGAAAAAATTCTCGGTCTCCATCTTGAACATTCAGCTATGAACAACAAACAGCAGTCCGAGTCTTCAACACACAATGGGTTCTCTTCTTCTAGCAATTTTTGTGGTCCGAATCTTGATTTTCCTCGCTTCAATGGTACCGATCCAACTGGATGGATCTATCGTGCAGAACAGTATTTCAGTCTGCATAATACTTTTGATGTCAACAAATTTTCGTTGACATCCTTTCATTTGGAACAGGAAGCTCTTCAATGGTACCGTTGGTACATCAAGGCTCATCCAGAGCCCAAATTGCCAGACTTTTGCCAGCTCCTTTTGCAACGATTTGGTCCTAGTGCTTTTGATGACTTCATAGTAGCCCTCACTAAACTTTGCCAAACTGGCACTGTGAGAGAGTATCAAACCGAATTTGAGAATCTAGCCAACCACACCGAAGGATTGTCTGATGACTTTTACCGGAGTTGTTTTATCAGTGGTCTAAAGGATGCCATTCGCTCTTAGGTCAAAATGTTCTGTCCCAACACAATGATGGAAGCACTAGGGTTGGCTAAGTTGGCAGAAGACAAGATTGTAGCCCAACAACGCTCCAAGCCCACTTTTGTTCCCTTCCGAAATATGGGTTCTCAGCGACCACCTATACCGCAGGATCCTCGACCGACTCCTATCAAGCGTTTGTCTAAAACAGAGATGCAAGCACGCAGAGAAAAGGGGATTTGCTATAATTGTGATGAGAAATTCACTTGGGGACATAGATGTGTTCAGCAAAAGCTCTATCTCTTGGATGTGGAGTCTCCGCCTGCCTTTGAAATTGGTGACGAAGATCCAGAAACACTGGATGCTCCGGTCGACATTCAGGAACCGCCTATTGACCCTCCATCTCAGGATGACCAGCCAGAGATATCTCTCCATGCTTTAGATGGAATCACCACCCCCCAAACAATGTGGTTCAGGGGTTACTTCAAGAAGCTTCCTCTTACAATACTCATTGATTCTGGTAGCACTCATAATTTCATTGACCCTCGGATCGCCAAACAAGTTGATTGTTTTATCCATCCTTGCTCCAACTTTGAACTCATGGTTGCCAATGGGGGCACCTTACCTTGCAAAGGGAAGTGTCGAAATGTGCGTATCTCTATGGGAGATTATACCTTGCGCTCTGACATGTTTGCCTTGCCCTTAGGCGGATGTGATGTGGTTTTGGGCGCTCAATGGCTACGCACACTTGGCCCTATCTTATGGGATTTTGCTGAACTTTGGATGCAGTTTTCCCTCAATGGACACAAACACACATTGACAGGATTACAACCAGGTTCTCTCAGCATCATCAGTTCACATCGCATGGAAAAACTCCTCAAGAATAATTCACATGGTGTCATCGCTCAGATCCATTCCATCCAGATGCAACCATCAGCGGTCTCCACTACTCCTTTGGATCTACAACAAATTCTGGATTGATATACAGGTGTCTTTGCTGAACCAATGGGATTTCCACCTTCCAGGCCAAAAGACCATCGTATTCAACTCCTTCCTGGCAGAGTTCCTCCCAACATCAGGCCCTATCGCTACCCATTTCATCAAAAAACGGAGATTGAAATTCTCATTCGGGACTTATTGAAGCAAGGTATTATTTTCCCAAGCATTAGTTCCTTCTCTTCTCCAGTTATTCTTGTCCGCACAAAAGATGGGTCATGGCGCCTCTGAATTGACTTCCGAGCACTTAATCACCTCACCATCAAGGATAAGTTTCCAATTCCTGTTGTTGATGAGCTTCATGGGTCTCACGTTTTCTCCAAGTTGGATCTTCGTTCTAGGTATCATCAAATTCGGGTTCATGAGGATGATATCCCTAAAACAACTTTCTGCACACATGATGGCCATTATGAGTTTTTGGTCATGCCCTTTGGCCTCACTAATGCTCCTTCCACATTCCAGGCCTTAATGAATAAAATATTTCGACCCTACTTGCGGAAATTCATTATGGTATTCTTTGATGATATCCTCATCTATAGTAAAACATGGGATGAACATCTCCAGCATTTGGATCTTGTCATGCAACTTTTCTCTGACCATCATCTCCATGCCAAGCAGTCTAAATGTGTTTTTGGACAGAAGGAAGTTGAGTATCTCGGGCATATTATCTCAGCACAAGGGGTTCGCGTGGATCCTGCCAAAATCGATGCCATGAACAATTGGCCGCATCCTCAGACACTCAAGAGCCTTCGTGGTTTTTTGGGGTTGACTGGCTACTACTGCAAGTTTGTCAAGGATTATGGGAAGATTGCAGCTCCATTAACTGCTCTATTGAAAAAGGATGCCTTCACATGGACACCTGCTGCTCAGTGTGCATTTGACAAACTAAAACAAGCTATGTGTACTACACCTGTGCTAGCTATGCCCGATTTTTCCAAGCCCTTCACTATTGAGAGTGATGCTTGCGGCAATGGACTTGGTGTTGTTCTCCTTCAAGATGAGCACCCCATTGCGTTCACCAGCAAAGCACTTTCAGGTAAGAATCTATCTGCCTCTACCTATGAGAAGGAAATGATGGCTATTTTGCATGCAGTACAGAAGTGGCGCCCATACCTATTAGGGAATCATTTCTGCATCAAGACTGATCACCAGAGTCTGAAATATTTCCTGGACCAGCATGTCTCCTCCCCGGCACAACAGAAATGCGTTAGCAAACTCATGGGTTATGACTATGAGATCACTTACAAGAAGGGTAAAGACAATATTGTGGTAGATGCTCTTTCTCGCACATTTGAGGCCCAAGGTTCTCTTTCAACTATTTCTATGCCTATTCCAAATTGGTTGCAATCTGTTCAACAGGGTTATGTCAATGACTCCTCCTTATCCCAAATCATCGAACGCTTGACCAACAACCCTTCTGATGTACCACATTACTCTTGGGATGGTGCTTCTCTGCGATACAAGGGTCATCTGGTGTTTCCCCAGAGCACAGATCTTCAACAGGCTGTCTTCTATGAACTCCATGCTTCTCCATCGGCAGGGAACTCTGGGTTCCTCAAAACGTATGAACGAGCACGGCGTAACTTCTTTTGGCAGGGCATGAAAAGGACAATTCAACAGATGGTGGCCGAATGTGATACCTGCCAGCGCAATAAGGGCGAAACAACACTCCTTCCAGGATTGCTTGAACCCTTGCCCATACCTACACGGATTTGGACAGATATTTCTATGGATTTCATTGAAGGGATCCCTAAATCTGGCAGGAGGACAGTGATTCTCGTTGTGGTTGATCGCCTCTCCAAATATAGTCATTTTTGTGATCTCATCCATCCCTATATAGCCTCCTCCGTCGCTCAAATTTTTCTGGACTAGATCTTTCATCTTCATGGCATCCCTTCTTCCATTGTCTCGGATCGTGATGCGACTTTCACCAGTCATTTTTGGACAGAACTATTTCGCCACACTGGCACCAAACTGAAGATGAGTTTTGGGTATCACCCACAAACAGATGGTCAGAATGAAATTGTCAATAAATGCTTGGAAACTTATCTTCGTTGCTTCACCTCAGAACAACAACATCAGTGGGCAAAGTGGCTCCCTCTCGCTGAATGGTGGTACAATACCTCTTACCACACTGCCTCTAAAATTACCCCATATGAAGCAGTCTATGGTCAGGCACCTCCAGCTCTTCTTCCATACACCCCCACCAGTTCACCAGTTCAGGAAGTTGACACGGTCCTTCGAAACCGTGATCAAATTCTTCGCATTTTGCGGGACAATCTTCACATGGCAAGAAATCGCATGAAGCAACAAGCTGATCAACACCGTTCGGAGCACACTTTTCAAGTCGGTGATATGGTTTTTCTTCGTCTCCAGCTGTACAAACAATCCTCCTTGAAACTCAAAGGGCGTCATAAGCTCGCTCCAAAGTTCTATGGGCCATATCGGATTCTTCAGAAGATTGGGTCCGTTGCTTATAAATTGGAACTTTATCCTTCTTCCCGCATTCATCCAGTCTTTCATGTCTCTTGTCTGAAGAAAGTTCTTGGCACCAACATCAGCGAACAAATGATTTTACCCGAACTGTATAATGAAGGATCCATCCTTTTGGAGCCAGAGCCCATCCTCAATCGGCACACGCGTCAGCTTCTCTCTCACTCTATCACAGAGGTCTTAATTCAGTGGCACGACATGCAACCAGAGGATGCTACATGGGAACCACTCCTTCAGATTCAACAACAATTTCCACATCTAAAGCTTTGAGGACAAAGCTTTTTTTAAGAGGGATGGGATGTTAGGAACCCATGTCTTTACTTTGTTAGTATGTTGTTGTTGGACGAATATGCTTTGTAAGTCATCCCGTAGTATTTGTTGATCAATAGTTTGTGTTATTGTTGTTGGCGCATATGCTTTGTAAGTCGCCCATAGTATTGTTGATCCATAGTTTGTAACGGCCCATGGTTTCGACCCATAGTATTGGTGCCTAGAATTAGTATATAAGTGTGTGTTGAGACCTATGAAGGCACCGTGAAGTTAATTGTATTGAGCTTGCTCAAGGGAGGTTGCCCCCTCGAAGTGGCCTGTGATCAATATAAAAGCGATTATGAGTTCTGTCATTTCTGCTATTTCGCATATTCTTGTTAATTAATTGTTGCAGGTGCATCACATGAACACATTGAGCCAATTCCTGACGGATCCAAGAGGTGTTCACCTGGTTGCTATAAAGCATATTCTGAGGTACCTAAAGGGTACAATTGATTATGGGCTCAAGTATGATGCAAATCAAAAGTTTAACCTACGGGGTTATGTTGATTCAAACTAGACAGGAAGTGCTACAGATAGGAAGAGCACTTCTGGGTGTTGCTTCAGTATGGGATCAGGTGTAATCTCTTGGTTTAGCAGGAAGCAGTCCTGCGTAGCACTGAGTATAGCCGAAGCCGAGTATGTTACATCTTGTTCGGCTAGTTGTGAGGTAGTATGGTTCCGGAAGCTACTGTCTGAGTTATTTGATCTCCAGTTGGAGGCTACTAGTATCTTTTATGACAACCAAAGTTGTGTGAAGCTATTTGAGAACCCGGTGTTCCACGACAGGTCAAAGAACATTGAGATCAAATATCACTATATCAGGGATATGGTGCAGAGAGGAGCAGTGAAGCTCATGTATGTTGCAACGGATAAGCAGGTTGCAGATGTGTTGACGAAACCACTAGCCAGAGTGAAGTTTGAATACTTCAGAGAGAGGCTTAGTGTTCTCCAGATTGAAGACACTTCGAGGAAGAAGTGATGGACACATTTGCAGGAGCCATTCCAAGCATGGTAAGAGAAGGATCCTTCCCATGGCTGTGGATGGAAGCGCTGGATGATGAGCATTAGGACAATGCTCTAGTTACTGCTCTGTATATGCATCATGTTGGATGCTTGTTATGATTAGTTGGATCATGTATATGTATATACATCATATTGGATGCTTGTTATGATCAACTGAATCATGTTTATGTATGCATCATATTGGATGCTTGTTATGATCAGTTGGATCATGGATTTGTATATGTATTAGGTAGATACGTTGTATGATCAGTTGGATCATGGATTTGTATATGTATCAGGTAGATACATCGTATGATCAGGTAGATCATGTATGATGATATGTATCAGGTAGATACATCGTATGATCAGGTAGATCATGTATGATGATATGTATCAGGTAGATACATTTTATGATCAAGTAGATCATGTATGATGATATGCATCAGGTAGATACTTGGTATGCATTAGGTGGATGCACTATATGATCAGAATGATCATGGATGATGAGCTTCAGGATGTTGCTCCAAATGATATGTATCAGGATGATGTTGTGATGATGATTAGGATGATCATGTGATGATGTACATCAGGACGATGTATGGTGAGTATCAGGTTGATACTCTGTGGCCGTGGACAGGTTGTGCATATGGGCATATAAGTATACCTGGGAGATCCAATAGGTTGGGTTGCATGCCCGTAATAATTCTTGGGATTCTCTTTTAAGGCATTGCTCTGGGAGGACATATAAGTAGACCTGGGAGATCCGACAGGTAGAGCTATGTGCTCTTAACAGCCTGGGATGCTCTTTCGAGGAATTGTCTTATGGCATATAAGTAGACCTGGGAGATCCGATAGGTTGGGCTGTGTGCCCATAATAAGTCTTGGGATTCTCTTTCGATGCATTTCCATGACCACATGTAATAAGTTCTGAAGATCTGGATAGGTTGTGCTAGTCATGTAAAAGGCCTCAGATGCTCTTTAGAGTTCTTTATTGACACTCTTTTAAGGTTTTGTGGTGGGGTCACATGTAATACGTCCTGGAGATCCAGACAGGTTGTGCTAGTCACGTAAAAGGCCTCGGATGCTCTTTAGAGTTCTTGCTATGCTAGACACTCTTTTAAGGTTTTTTGATAGTCACATGTAATTGGACCTGGGAGATATTTTCGGTCGTGCTTCAGCACATAAATGGTCTTGGGATACTCTTTCGAGGCATTCTGACGCATGTAATAAATCCTGAGGATTCCATAGTATGGCCAGTAATGATGAAGACCTGTAGGTGGTGGGCCTACATCTAGTATGAAAAAGGACTGGCTCTGTAGAACTTCCTATGACGAGTAGTTCAGAGATTGATTGAGATAGCAGTTGCAGTGATGAGGACGATGATTCGATGATGATGATCCAGTGACGATGATACAGAGAAGAAGACTTGTGATAGAATACATGTGTCGGGAAATACCTTCCTAGTTAAGAGGGAGTGTTGATGTAATTGTAACTTCGGAATGTATTTCACCTATGTATATTGTATTCCTATAGAGATGTTATTATTCCTCTATAAAGAAGTGTTTGTATTCCTATAGAGATGTTATTATTCCTCTATACGGAAGTGTTGTCATTTATATTGTACGCATCGTAACTTATACTTGATGGGTTATTAGACCACCTTGTTGGGGTTGGCCTTGTGTAAGTCATGTGGGTTAAAGGGTTATTATACCACCCTATTGGGGGTCGGCCTTGTCAACATTATGTTATGTGGTTGAGTTAAGGCCGACCTAGTAGAGGTTATTAGGCAAGTCAAGTCAAGTATAAATAGAGTGTGGGAGGCACTCTATTTGATCATTCACTTTCTCACACACACACTCATTGGAGAGTGGCACACTAGTGGAGGAGGAGAAGTTGCTACTAGGAGGACTATCTCTTGTACTAGGGTTGTATCATTGCTCTATCTATCTCTGAGGAAGTTGCGGGGTTTTCCACGGTGAAACTCTATGTCTCTTGTGTGCTTGCATTGTTGTGTCCATGATTGATATGTTGTAGATATGCTGTACATGTTGTTCTATCAGTTAAGATCCTATATTAGATTGAAGTAAATTCTGAAAAATTAACAAACCCATCACCAAGTTCTCATTCAATCAAATGTGGATGAGGTTATTTGTGTAGTAGACCCTCCTCTATGGTCAACCCTATAAACCTCTATTTGCTTATTAACCTGACATCTGAATGAATATGTCTTATCATGGGGATATGATATGTGATTTGTCTTTGAAGGAAGAGATAATGGATCTATTCCCTCTGTTTCCATATATTATAAACAAAATTTCAATAACATGTAATGAGTTTTCATTTATAATTTAATCTTCTAGGTTAAACTGTGTTAAAGTTTAGAAGTACCGACGTTTCAAATACCCATAATTAGGGGTATAGTGAGAGCTCATATAAATATAGAAAAGAGTGAGTGTGTGGAATAATATAAGTGTATAATCATATTATAGTTTGAATATATAAGAATAGGGAGAAATAAAACTTAACTAAAGAAAAATATAGAGACCATGACTGATAGAGATAAGATTAAATAAATGGGAGGAGGATGCAACGAGATAAAGAGATGAGGGGGTGAGCATAGGAATAATTAAAGGATGTATGAACGTGATATAATAAATTATAATCAGAGTGTGTGGGAAGTTGAAGTGACAAGAGCATGTATTAGGATAAGATAGAGATGAAAATTGAATTATTGTTATAAGATGGTAGATTTAGAAAGTGTTGATGGAGAAATTATGAAAGAATCAATCAAGATGGAGAGGACTGATAGGAATATATGGATGATACTTTTCCGAGGATAGCTAAAATTGTATTAATATTCTTGTTTAAAATTATTGGAATGTTTAAATTTTGAGGAGTTCTCTTATGAGACGAGATGAGTAAAGAGTTTGTTTTTGGAGGATTATGTCATTTCTGTTTTCTTGTCAAATTATTGTAATACTGATATTGGTAACATTCTTTCCATAACTCTTCACTTTAACCTTCATCATTTGGCTTATTCGAAAAATAAAATTCCACTCTATTTCCAACAAGTGGTTGCACACCACTCTAATTTGCTTCTTTGAGATCATTGTTTTTCTCACATGCTTAATAAATATGTGTTATTTCCTCACTTTACATGGGTACCTATCATGGTCTTGTTTGTCAAGACCCATATTGAGGGTTGTTGTCCATGATGGCCTTTATTTTTGGTTCATATCTTTATGCACCTTTGAGTAGTGAAATATTTTTGGTCAATCATGCTAATATTCTTAAAGTGTCATCAAGCATTTTCCTCCATGATTAACCTTGTGTTCTAGTCACGTGGAGATAACCACTTTGGAGCATTTATTTATTGGTTTCTCATCGCATCATCATTACCTTCAAATCATACCTCCATTTTTTCCATCATTTTTTACATCCATTTCCACCATCTATGTTCACTGATTTCAACATTATAAGTTGTGGGGGGTTCAATGCTTACTTGGTGGATTTATTATGATTCACCATTTTGTTCAAGATTAAATTCTTCAAGGTGTGCCTTGTACATAACATGGATTCCTACTATTTTGACTTGGAAATTGCAACAACTATCAACCTATGCACTCTAGCGAGATGGACAGGTGTCCATAAGGAAACCCAATTTATGTTGTTTTTCTTGATTGTACATAGATACATAATCAATTGTTGGGACTCATTTTAGAGGATCATATTAAAAAAAATTCTTCCCTACATTGAAATTAAAAGGGCGGATGGCGTACATTTGATTCTAGCTATCTCAATAGTTTAAAAATTACTACTTGGAGTTATGATGTGGATATTTGATGGCATGTTCATCTTGGGGCAACTTGGCCCTGTTTATATCTTTGAGCGTACTTCATCTTTGGACCTTTCCATAGTTACATACCTCATTTATCTTTAGATGGTTTATGGTGGTTTATTATATTTGAATCCTTTATTTTGGTTCGTAACTAGTTCCTAATTTTTTAAAGCATTCATCTAGTAGTTGACAATGTTCGTCTTTCTTATGTATCTAAAACCAATCCTCTACCACTTCAAAATTCAACCATGTTCCTTGAGGTTACTTGATCATACTCTTCATATCTTTGATCGAATTTTCAATATTTGTAGATCTTATTTATTTTCAACATCTAAAATTTTCAGCATTAATGTTTTTTCTTTCTTTTAGAGAAGGTTTTTTTCTTACATATACAAACACACAATAAAGTTATATCCAAAATAACATATTTTATTTACTTATAAAATTAAACATACAAAATTAAATACATCCATAACTAAACATAAATTTACACAAAAATATATCTTCATCCTAGACATCCATACCATTACTAATAAAGGGTAGTAGATGCATTAGATTCATTACCTCTCTAAATCCTATTAAGAATTATTTCATAATTAAATGGTGGATCCCTATAAAAATAATAACAAATATTACTCAATAGATTTATTATTTATGTATAATTGCAAATAAAAACAACATTATTCACATATACTCATATTCTTACAACTCAAAGATACAGGTTTTCTAGGAGCATAAACTTGATATTATATAGAGCTCCTATAGCAATTTGTAGTTTCCTCGGTTGTAGAATACGTCCAAGGTAATCTACATCAAAAGTCTTGATGAACTAGGTAAATCGACCTTATACCCTATCATTCAATCACTTTTTTTTTAAATAAATGTTTGTACTACTTGTTTTTTTTCAATTATGTATTGACAAGAGTACATGATGACCTTTTCTACTAGCCAATACAAAGTGGAAAATAAAATTCGTATATTAAATGCTTATGTTTAATTATATAAACACAAAAATAAGAAACGACAACATTTATATTATAGTTTTATTGTGTCGACAGGCGCTTTATAGCTTAGTATGAGGGAGATCCTGTGAGTCAAGTGTTTGTCGAGTTTGTCTAGTGTTTGTTGAGTAACAAAATAATACAAACTAAACAAAAAAGAATAATACAAAGTAAAAAGTAAATATGAGACTTAAACTAGAGACTTTAGAGCTTAGGATTAGGTGATAAATATTATGTCCGTCACAAACAAAAAAGAATAATACAAAGTAAAAAGTAAATATGAGACTTAAACTAGAGACTTTACTTTTTACTTTAAATACAAAGTAAAAAGTAAATATGAGATTTTAGAGTGTTTGTCGAGTTTGTCGAATAACAAAATAATACAAAGTAAACAAAAAAGAATAATACAAAGGAAAAAGTAATAAATATTATGTCGGCCATAAGAAGAAAAAAAAGAATACAAACTAAAAAGTAAATATGAGACTTAAACTAGAGACTTTAGAGCTTAGGATTAGGTGGCTCGGGTATTGCACTCAAGGAGCTATTCAAGGAGAGGTTTGCACCTCAGGAGATTTGATCCCTCTCGGCGCTTGATAGAACCTAGTATTTGGATCTATGTTGGTCTTAAAATACATACTAATGTCAAATCATTTCAATCTTGTATGTCTTGCTAGAGGATTGAAAAAAAATTAGAATTTACTGGACTTATTGATAGAGATTCCGTATGCATAGGAACTAGTTTCTTTAGTATTAGTTACAGAGTATTTATAAATAAATAATATAATAATATAAATAAAATTAGATTAAAAACCCATTTATTCTTATTGAAAAAATATAACTGATATCATAAATGCTATCATTGATTACTCTAAATTATCAATTCTATTTTCAACTATGTACTGAAAAAGTAAGTAAAGTAGAGATGTTAAATCATTTTCCATCCTTCAGTTTTTATTATTGAAAGATTGAAAACAATCTAGAAACATTTCTTATTGTAGGTACACAATTGGTAGCATAAACATTATTAAATGATTGAAACAATCTAGCAACATTTCTTATTGTGTCTTATTGCGGGTACAAAATTGGTAGCATAAACATTGTTGGTTAACTACTCTAAACTAAATAATTAATTTAAAAAGGCAATGCAATTAGTTTTATTTTTAACTATAAAAATACTAGCATAAATGCCATCAAATCATTTTCAATCTTTGTGCATTGCATTGGAAAAAATCTAACAACATTCATGCTTATAGATACATTTTTGAAAATTAAATTGACAACATTGGACATTATCCGTTGATAAAACATGTACAAAGTAGAAACAAAAATTAAATAAAACTATATTTTTCGGATTATCTTAAAAAAAACTACCACCCTATGTAGACACAATGGAGATAACATGGTATATTGGTAATAGTTTTGTGGGTGTTTGGTGAAATAAGTGTTTATAAACACTAAATCATGTTTTTGTTGAATCAAGAATTTCTATAACTTTAGGGATTCAATGGTTTGAGGGAATAAATGATCATGTCATCAATTTATGGAGGTTAAATAAAATTTCAAACCTCCAATCAAGTACTAACTTAACCTTCAATAAACCTTCAATTAAGGATTAAATTATCCCTCAATTCTCTCTCAATTCAGGGTCTATTGCATCTACTACAAACCATTGATCAAATCCTAGAAAAGAAACTCAATGAGGGTCTATTGCATCTACTACAAACCATTGATCAAATCCTAGAAAAGAAACTCAATGAAGGTTTTGTTCACAATATTTTCTCTCTCTCCTCATGCTAAAAGTCACAACGCAATTTCAAGGATTCACCTCATCATTAAAAATGTGTTTTGAGGATGGAACATGTCAAATTGATATGGAATGTTAAGTACCTATGGCATATATATATTTGATTAATAATGCAATATGGAATTGATGTTTATATATGATAAGAAAAAATTTAAGGGTTAATTTTTTCTTTGTACAAGGAAATGATTTTTCAATTCAATTTGGATTTTCACCCAAATTTCTATAAGAAGAAAATATTTTGTTTGGAAAAAAGGAAAATCTTACAAGTTAGATAAAATCCGTAGATATTTTAAGATTTTTGCAAATATATCACCAAAACTTATAGTTGGAACTTTAAGACATAGTAGTGTTCACCAAGGTTTCTTCACTTACACAATAAGTATGAAATCCTAAATAAAGAACACCTCTTGGTAAGATGAATGAGATCTTAACCCTATGTAGTAGTCACATTGTGTGAATTCCATCTCCCAATCATCAATCTCAATCTCCTTCTTTCAAGGAAGTCTAGAGGAGGAAATAATGAACAACTGGAGCTTCCAAATTTGATAGAAACTTGCAACAAATGGGGCTTCTTCTATGACATCAACAATGGAATCAACCTAGATATTATTCAAACAATGGATAAATTTTCTAGAGATATGTTTACAATACCCATTGAAATCAAAGGAAGGGCCCATTTTCCCATTTGTTTTAATGGTTAGGACCCATCATGTCACATCCTCATTCATCTATACGACCAACAAAAGGGGGCATGAATGAATTACAGGATTCTAAAATTTTCCCCATATCCATATTACAAATACATAACACCTAAAATGCATGTGTAGATGCATAATAAAAATACATAGCATAAATAAACTCAATCCACTCACACATAACATGCATAAACAAGGATAATAATCATAGGAATCACTTATAAACATTGCATATTCAAATACAAGAGAATACTTATTTTTAAACAAAGATCATCCAAGCATTTGAATGTGTAAGAGAAATTTTCCACCCAACCGTAGTCATTATGTCTAACATATACTCTTTTCATTGAGAGGTCATCCCCAAGCTAGGCTATGAGGCCACCAGGGAAAAGGAAACACCTACAGGCTTCTCACTCTCATTCCACAACTTGTTTTGCTCTCTATGCTTAGCCAAATTCTCATCTAGAGCTCTGTGGGGATCTCACTCAACCATCACAACCATGGCACTCCTTCCAGGGCTGGTGCAAGGTAATGATACCCAATTATGACACGTTAGTTGCAATGACATGCTGGAAAAACATAAATATTATCATTAAAATGAATTATTAGAGGTACCTACAAAACTTTTTCGAATTAGGTGTAAGAAGATGAAACGTAGAATGACAGATGACCTTCCAGAATATATAACTTTTTGTTAGATTTTGAGCATTAATTCAGCATACTCTAGGATCTTTACTAAGAGAATAACATGTACATCATATCAATCATATCAAGCAATCACATAAGACAATGGACACACAGATTTTCACTGGGAAAAACCATAAAGGTGAAAAAACCCACAACTTCCTCAGAGATAAAAAGAGCAAGGATACAACCAAAGTACAAGAGATATTCTTCTCCTAGTAGTTGATCCTTCTCCTCACATGTGTGCCACTTTCTGAGTGATAGAAGAGTGAGTAATGAGATGATCAAATAGAGATCTCCCGATCTCTATTTATACTTGTCATGTCCTGCCCAATAAACTAGTGGGTCCGACTTGTCTAACTTAGCCTAATAACCCATGGTTACATTAATCCGGGCCGACCCCTTGCTAGGTGGTCTAATAACCCATCACAGCAAGTTACGACACTTGCGACACTTGTCAATACAAATGACAACACCTCCGTATAGAGGAATAATGCATCTCTATAGAAGTACAATAATACATAGATGAAATACATTCCGAAGTTACATATACATCAACACTCCCTATTAACTAGAAGGTATTTCTTGACACAGATATGCTAGCACAAGTCTTCTTCTATGGATCATCATCACTAGATCATTGTCATCGAATCATCATCACTGCTGCTATCTCAATCAATCTCCAATCTACTCGTCATAGGAAGTTCTACATAGCCAGTCCATTTTCATACTGGATGTAGGCCCGCCACCTGCAGGTATTCATCATCTACAGAGCCAGCCCTTTTTCATGATGGATGAACATCATCAACATCTCTACGAGCAATCCATCAAGTATGTACACCACAAGACTAATTACACTGCCTCTGCAAAACCTGCAAGATCTCCCAGGACTGATTACAATGCCTCTGCAAAACCTGCAAGAGCATCTCAGGACTGATCATATGCCTCTACAAAACCTGTCTACCATACTGTCACATCATCGTCCACGGAGCACAATCCAGATGCACACACACAGCACTTACACTCACCAGCATGGGAGGACTAACCTACTACCATTTGTGAAAGGCTCACAACACTTACATCAACGACCATGGGAGGATGAACCTACCACCATGTCAAAATGGCTCAACAATTACATCAACGACCATGGGAGGATGAACCTACAACCATGTTGAAAAAGCTTGGTAATTACATCAACAACCATGGGAGGACGAACCTACCACCATGTCAGAAAATCCCAGCAATTACATCAACGACCATGGGAGGACGAACCTACCACCATGTCGGAAAATCCTACTCAGCCCTTACAACTCACCATGGGAGGAAGAACCTACCACCATGTGAGAATGGCCCAGCCCTTACATCTGTACCATAGGAGGACGAACCTACCACTATGTGAGAATGGCCTAGCCCTTACATCTACACCATAGGAGGACGAACCTACCACTATGTGAGAATGGCTCATGTGCATCTATGTATCTAGACTCATCACTTCCCCTTGGAAGGTATCTCGATCTGAAGTACACCAAGTCTCCCTCTGAAGTATTCAAACTTCACTCTAGCAAGCGGCTTGGTCAACACATCGGCTGTCTGCTCGTCCATCGCAACATACATGAGCTTCACTGCTCCTCTCTGTACCATATCCCTGATATAGTGATACTTGATCTCAATGTGCTTAGACTTGTCATGGAACACTGGGTTCTCCGACAACTTCACACAACTCTGGTTGTCGCAATATATACAAGTAGCACTCAGCTAGATATCAAACAAATCAAACAGTAGCTTCCTAAGCCATACTGCCTCACAATTGGCCAAACAAGCTCCGACATACTCTGCTTGAGATGTACTCAATGCCACACAGGACTGCTTCATGCTAAACCAAGATATCATACCGGATCCCATACTGAAGCAGCACCCCGAAGTGCTCTTCCGATCAATGGCACTTCCTGCCAAATCCGAATCAACATAACCCTCTAGGTTAAACTTTTGATTCGCCGCATACTTGAGCCCATAGTCAACTATACCCTTCAGGTACCTCAGAATATGCTTTGCGGCTATCACGTGAACATGTCTCGGATCTATCAAGTACCGGCTCAAGGTGTTCACCACAAAGCAGTGGTCTCGTATTCATCAAGTACATCAAGGACCCAATCATCTGACGATACATCGTAGCATCAACCGGATCAAATGAAGCATCACACAGAATCTTCAGGTTCGATGCCATAGGTGTGGCCATAGCCTTGCAGTCTATCATCCCGAACCTCTTCAGGATCTCTACTACATACTTGCCTTATCCAAGGAAGATTCCATCTACATTCTGCCACACCTCCATACCAAGAAAGCAGTGCATCATACCCAAGTCCTTCATCTCGAACTCGGCAGCAAGCTTCCTCTTCGTATCAACAATCAAACTATCATCACTTGTTACAAATAGGTCATCCACATATAGTAGTAGTATCACTAGATTGCCTTCCTCAACCCTGTAGTAAAGGTTGGAATCTGCTTTACTCTTGGTAAAGCCCAAACTGGATAGGAAGCCATCTATTCTGCCATACCAAGTCCTGTTTTCCTGTTACAGGGATTTCTTCAGTTTGCACACATGTGACTCTCTGTCATGTGTCTCAAACCCGAGTGGCTGCTCCACATACACTTCCTCTTCAACTACACCATTCAGGAAAGTAGTCTTGACATCCATGTAGTGTACCTTCCATTTCATCACTGCAGCCAGAGCAAGTACTGATCTAATGGAAGTGTATCTGGCCATGGGAGCAAAGGTCTCTTCATAATCAATCCCTTCTTTCTGGGAGAAGCCACGAGCTACAAACATTGCCTTATATTTTTCTATGATGCGATCTGCAGCATGCTTGATCTTATAGATCCACTTGGAAGTCACCACAGACTTCCCATTTGGTCTTGGGATTGCATCCCAAACATCATTCTTCATGATCGACTGGTACTCCTCGATCATGGCATTCTTCCTGAATCTTGGGAACTTCAATATCTTCAATATCTTCAAAAGATAGCTTTGTTGCTGAACAATTGTTGTAGTTCTTCTTTTGTAGGTGATGGTATACGATCTTTCCCACAAAACAAGTTAAATTGCATGATTAGAAACATCTCATAGTTTTCAGAACAAATTCTTACACATAAATAAATATGTCATACAGTCATGCAATTATCTTAGCCAATGCTTCAATACAACATTTATCCATATCCCGTAACTTTCTAGATGCCTTCCAATCTCTACCAGAACATTGTTAAAAGTGCACACAACTCCCAACATGTCAGCAAAGAGGTTTCATTCTAGATAAGTAGCAATGGAATGTTGTACAGTGCCATAGGCCACATACCCATTACATGCATATTAGTAGTATATTGTTCATTAATGCAATTATTCTAATATGCATGATACACACCCTAAGTCTAGGAACATAAGCATATACATCATTGAACAATATTATTTAAACAAACAAGTATGCAAGAAATGACAATTCAAATACTTATCTTTGCTTGTTTGTTGGGTGGACTCCCTCTGAATCTTTGCTTCCTTGTAGGAGCTGCTGGAGTCCTATTCTGAAGTAACTTCTTCTACTCCTTTCTGTTGTGAATTGTAAGGAGTGGTGAACTCCCTCTTAATCCCTAAATCACTACATAGCACTTTGAAGTCTGTTGGAATGAATTCTCCACCATTGTTGGATCTAAAGGTCTTGAACTTCTTTTCAGTGTGGTTTTCTATCAAGGCTTTGAATTCCTTGAATTTGTTGAATACTTCATCTTTGTTCTTCAAGAAGTAAGTCCAAGTCTTCCTAGAGAAATCATCAATGAAAGAAACATAGTATACATACCCACTTAGAGAACTAGATGACATTGGACCGCATACATCATAGTGGATGATTTCCAAGATTATTTTTGCCTTGCTTTCACTGCATGGAAATGTCTTATTTGTATTCTTTCCCTTTGCACAACCTTTGCAAATGCCTTCATGCTTTGTCTGGAATTCAGGAAGACCTTCTACAGCTTTGCTTGCAATTGGTAATTCCCTATAGTGCATGTGTGCAAGCCTTCTATGCCAAAGTTCACTTGGCTCTACTGAGTCATGGACCATGGCTTGTTCTGGTTGTCCCTTCAATTTGTATAATCCTCCCTCTTGCTCACCAATCACAACTGCATCATCTATTGTCTTACCTTTTGGCCACATTAGGACTTGGCCATCTATAAATGCAACCTTCATGCCTTTTGCATCCAATGCAAATATGGAGAGTAGATTCTTCTTGAGACCTGGAACATAAAGTACATCTTTCATCTTCATAGACTTTCCAGATTCTAGTTTATATGAGGCTTCACCACTCCCTTTTATTGGATACTGGTAGTCATCCCCAAGTTTCACCTTGTGGGGTGAATCATGTTTAGATAGGTTCCTAAAGGATTCCTTGAATCTTGTCATGTGTTTAGAAGCCCCACTATCTATAAGCCAATCATTACTTCCATGAGTAATGGTTCCAATGAGAGCAGAAATCAAAACATATTCTTCATCACTAGAAGAATCATCACTATCTTCTCTAGCCCTCTTTCTAGGAGGTTCATCATCCTCACCATCATGAGCATGATGTCTTCTTTCGGTGTTCTTCCTTTTGTGAGAACCATCTTTCTTATTTCTAGGACAATCTCTGGAATAGTGTCCCTTTTCATCACATGTATAGCAACGGGCATGGGACATGTTTCTTTTACCCTTCTGATTCTGATGGTGATGTCTTTCTTTCTTGCCATGATGGTGAGTCTTTTTGTCACCATGAATTTTGGAGTGTGTTGTGAGAGCTTGATCTTCATTCCCCATCTTCTCTTCTCGAGCTACAATTCGAGCTTCTTCCTGTGAGCATTCTTCCCATAGTCTACTGAAAGTGATAAGTTTCTTCCTAGCACAAATTCCTTGGATGAAGGAATCCCATGACCTAGGAAGGCCATTAAGAGTGGTCATTACCACTTCTCCATTTTCTATGTCTTCTCCCACAGCTTCAAGTTGTTCTTTTATCTAGGAGACCCTTGAGAAATAAGACTGCATGGTCTCCGCATTCTGGATCTTGACTTTCTTCAATTGATTCCTTAGGGTCATCTTCTGATTTATGTTCTTCCCTTCAAATACCTTGGTCAGGGAATCAAACATCTCATTTGGTGTCTTTAGGGAAGACACATGGGGTATGAGATGATCTTTGATCGAATCAACAATGATCCTCTTTGCCTTGACCAATTTCTTCTTGTGAAGAGCCTTAGCCTCTTCTTCTTCTGGGATAGGGACCACTTCATTTATATAAATGTCCAACTCATTTTCTTCCAGGATTAACCCAATCCTATACTTCCATGCTCAGAAGTTATCATCCCCTTCAAGCTTATCCTCAAGCTTGGTGTGGTGAGACATCTTAAAGAGTACTTCAAATGGAAATAGAAAAGTTTTAGGTCTTACCACTTGTCTTGTTGAAAACTGGATCTGGTCCCAAATTAGGGTTTGTCAGAGAAACCCTAAAAATTCAAAATGTGAATTTCAAACTTCTGAAAGGATAGAAAGGCGTGCCTTGATGAGCTGATCATCCTAGTATACTCATAATTTGAAAACTGCAAGGTTTCACCCTTCAAAAAAGCTTTTCAATATCTTGGATTCACTAGGGAGGACCTTGAATTAGGGTTTGAGTTTCTCGTAGCTTCACCCAACCAAAAATATCGATCCAAAGCTCTAAACTTCAATTTTTCCAAGGAGCTTCCAGCTATGTATTCAGATTCCAGGCATTCCTATTTTTGTGGAAACCCTAATTTTTAGGGCCAAAACTGAAAGTGCTCAAAATTGAATTCTGATTTTTGATAGAAATATTCTCCTTGATGAGTAGAGTCAATCTACCCTACTGTTTTTCCCAAATCTGTGGAGAGAAACCCAACAAACAAGAAACCCTAGTTTTCGCGACTACACAATGTCTTCTTCTCACGGAAGCTCTGATACCATGTTAGATTTTGAGCATTAATTCAGCATACTCTAGGATCTTTACTGAGAGAATAACATGTACATCATATCAAGCATATCAAGCATGTATCAAGCATATCAAGCAATCACATAAGACAATGGACACACAGAGTTTCGCTGGGGAAAACCATAAAGGTGAAAAACCCCACAACTTCCTCCGAGATAGAAAGAGCAATGATACAACCAAAGTAAAAGAGATAGTCTTCTCCTAGCAGCTGATCCTCCTCCTCACATGTGCACCACTTTCCGAGTGATAGAAGAGTGAGTAATGAGATGATGAAATAGAGATCTCCCGATCTCTATTTATACTTGTCATGTCCTTCCCAATAAACCAGTGGGGCCGACTCTTCTAACTTAGCCTAATAACCCATGGTTACATTAATCCGGGCCGAGCCCTTACTAGGTGGTCTAATAACCCATCACAGCAAGTTACGACACTTGTGACACTTGTCAATACAAATGATGACACTTTCGTATAGAGGAATAATACATCTCTATAGGAGTACAATAATACATAGATGAAATACATTCCAAAGTTACATATACATCAACACTTTTATTTATGGAAACGTGGTACAACCACCCCAAAATGTCATTAATTTAAGATTGGTATGTTATTTTTTCTTGTGTGGCGCTATTTTTCCAAAATTTGAAAAGTTAATTTTATATTTTTTTTAAATTATGAAAGTCATTGAAGCCCTAAAACGACATGGTCAAGTGTTGGGCCACCATATCATAGTCTTAACAGAATCAACTTTATTTCATTTTTTTAGCTCGTAGGTATTCTTGTACTCTTGTGCGAGTTCTTTTTCATTCTCGAAATAGGTAAGCCAATCAAAAGTTATAGGCCAAATAAATGACCTATGTTTTTTACAAATTTGACATGAGTGCAGTTAAAAATGAATTAAGAATAGAAAAAAATAACAGATCTATTAAAAAAATATATAATTAGAATCTGCACACAGAGCTCGACAAGTGTGTGCAATTTCATCAATAGTACACAAGTGGAGCATATGCGGAACTAGGCAGGAAAAGCATGAAGCTACAGAAATTGTTGTGTTCTACCACAAATCAGACCGAGCCTCAAGGTTTGGCAATCCGAGGCTAATACCAAACCTTCAAGGTCGCCAAAAAAATTTGAATCCAGTCACACATGTGCACAAATACGTGCACGCGTAGATGCATGCACACATGTCTAGGAGCGTACATGCATGTCATATAGCGCACACGTGTAGATGCAGGCACGCATTGTTTAATTTCATGTGTCAAGGGGATACATAAAGTTGACAAAGTAAATTAAATAAAACATACAAAGGGTATGTAAAATTGACAAATGAAATTAAAGAAAACATATAATTTGCAGTGAAAAAATAATAGGGTAGTAATAAACTACACTTGTGTCGTCCATTGTCAGCTGCACTTCAAGCTTGAAGGTGGTATCCTTGGGACTAGACATAGGTCATAGGTTCGAATCTCCTCAGTTCAGTTTGATGATGAACAAGACGATGATGATGGAGATGTTGATGACGAAGGGGGAGATGAAAATGATGATGAAGAGGAGGACGATGATGAGGATGATGAGGATGAGGATGAGGATGAGGATGGTGATGGTGATGATGA